>JAVJIF010002324.1:0-457598 GCA_038442645.1 Agave tequilana
TGTAGGCTGTCTAAAAATCAAGCCATTGAAAAGCAGAATTTCAAGACGCAAGGTTAATATTAGCCGCGTCTCAGCACCAAGGCGCGAGGGTCCAAAGCCGCGTCTCAGCACCAAGGCGCGAGGGTCCAAACCCGCGTCTCAGCACCAAGGCGCGAGGGTCCAAACCGCGTCTCAGCACCAAGGCGCGAGGGTCCAAATCCGCGTCTCAGCACCAAGGCGCGAGGGCCGAAACCCGCGTCTCAGCAGTTCCAAGGCACGTGGGTTGATACCCGCGCCTCAGTTGTAACCGTCCCGGTTTCGGGGCCAATCACGGCCCACATAACGGGGATAGTTAGCCCCCATTATGGAGTGTTTTTTAGGAGGCACGTACGCCCTGAAACCCCTATAAATAGCCCCGTCCGCTATGAAGAGAAGGACTTTTTTTGGTCGGCCAATCAAGAGGGAGGAGAAAAGAAAGAGAGTAAAGCTCTTCAGAGAACTTGCTGCGCTCAAGTTGTTCTTTGCCTACCTTCTCTTTGAGAGTTTTGGTAGACAGGAGCTGAGCTACTCCATCTGCCATCCGAAGAGGAGATCCCTGGAAGGTCTCGACGGTCACCCGGTCAACGGAGAACAAGATTCACTCTCCACCGCCACTTGAAGAACCCAGCCTTAAACAAAGGGAGGATTCAAGACTCAACATCCTCCCTCCCTTGTAATCGGAAGACCGATCTGTTGAAATCTTCCATCCAATCAAAGGAATTTTATAAACGAATCATCCCTTTTCTGACGCGTACAAGAGATGGCGACTCCGCTGGGGACTACATTTGTCACTGACGAACAAATCGTGGCGCAAGGTGACGTCATCCAAAAGGGGAAGATGGTCGAATTGCTCGTTGTGTAGTTCGACCAGGCAAAATATGAAGAGTTTCTCTCTTCCGGCTCCAAGAGCCCAAGGCCCCGCGTCTGCCGCAGGGTCTCGACTGGGAGTGGCCCCGAAGTCCGATCTGAGGCTCTCTCGGGCACTGCTGCTACAAAGGGTGTCGCAGCCAACTGTGCCAAGCAGGATACATGCGCCAACGTCTCTCAGGAGGCCCGCGTGATCTCAGGCACAACTGCCGTTACGACCAACCGCACCATGCGGAACACACGCGCCAACGTCTCTCAGGAGACCCGCGTGGTCAAAATCTCTGGTGTCCAACCAGTCCATCTTCTCCCTCAGCACCAAGTCGTTGTTGGGTTCTCTCCACCTCCACGGCGCAACCGAAACGCTGAGCGTCGACAGAGGAGGCGTGCGCGTCAACTGCAAGTTGGAACTTCTGATTGTCCAACTGAAGCAGGACGCAAAGTTCAATCCGGCGCCTCGGCCGCGCCACGTCCAGCACGCGAAGTCCGCGTTTGACGGCCCAAACGTGAGACTCCCCAAATTAGGTCCTCTGAAGTCTAACTCACCAAACGCCAAGGCGAAGCTTGCGCGCCTCGTCAAGTGCGAGAGGCACGTGCCCTTAGGCATGGGGCCCAGCAGCCCACTCACTCTCAAGCGTCTGTGCCCCGACGCACCAAGCAGCAACGCGACAGTCGCGTCTCATCTCAACAGAGACGCCAGACACGCGTCGTACATCCAAGGCGCGAGAACTGTGTCCCTAAATCCTATGTCCAGGCTGTACAGCACAAAGATGTCTCGTGCTCTTGAAGTTGCGAGGCTAATCTCTTCGACCCTCTTTCCATGGATCTAAGGGATTACTTGACGAAGAAAAGAAGTGCTAATCAAATCACTTCATTATGCTGCTGCCAACGGCTCCTCTCGATGCTCTCTGAGTGTCGTTGCGGTTCAGGTGTGAACCAGCAGTCTTTAGTTAGACAGCTGACCCTGATTCCCCCATCAGCCAAAAGAAGACGCTCTCATAGGCGGAGGGTGTTCTCTGACGCTGAGTATCCAGAGCTCACTGCAAATATGACAAGCAGGAGCAACCTGCAGTCAGTTCCGAGGATGAATCTGACTCTGAACCGGAAGGAGTGTACCGACACACTCGCACCCGAACCGGGGCCATTCCCCCGATTGATTATAATGCCCTAGCTCAGGACGTTAAAATGAATGACTCTCATTCTGCTGTAGCAGAATCGCAGGCCTCAAACTCTTCTACAGAGAAAAGAGGCTTTCACCTACATGACGGGCACTCCTGAGGAGACAGCCCGGCGCCTGGATCAGCAAGCCCAGGTCTAGAGGGAACAACTCGATATGATTCTTGCTCAGCGGGAATCTATCGACTCTCTCAAATAGATGCTCGCACAATTGCTCGAAGATAGGAGGAAATCTCCCCCTAGAAAGTCTAAGGGCAAACGAAAAGAGGGAGAAAGCTCGTCTTCCAAGCATTCCGAGAAGAACGCGCAGTCTACTTCTGGTGCGTCTAAATCCTCATCACAGGAAAAGGACGACCAAGACCGGGGAAAGGTTCATTCTAAAAGAATGAATCAGTTGGAGCAACGTCTTGAGGCTCTTACCAACCGGAAAGGCCTCCAAGAAGCAGGAGTGGTCCGCCCATATCCAGCCGAATGGGACCTGGTTCCGTACCCGCCCAGGTTCAAGGCTCCAACCCTTCAAGCATTTGATGGGAAAAGTTCTCCAAACCAACACATCTACTACTTCAAGTCCCAAACTGGGAATGTGGTAGATAACGACGCCATCCTGGCACGTCTATTCATCGGCACCCTAAAGGGGCTGGCCTTTGAATGGTTCATGAAGCTTCCAGAAGGCTCCATCAAGAATTGGGGCGACTTGGAGAAGCTCTTCTTAACTCGCTTCTTCGAAGACGACTCGGAGGTCAACATGCCTACCCTTTAGCCACCAAGCAGCGAAAGGGAGAGTCTGTTAAGTCTTTCGTGGAAAGATTTCGGAACGTGGCACTCTGATGCCCAAACGGTAGACCCAGGTCACCCTGGTGGAAACATGCCGCCACAATCTCCAAACCTCACTCCTTGCTCAAATAGGAGTCGCTGAAAGTCGCACCTGGAAACAATTAGTCCAACAAGGTGAACAGGCTGAGGAGATTGTCGCCCGCGTCAGAGCGGAAGAAAACAAACCCAGGCCAGAGAGGTCAACAAGGCGTACGCCGGACACATCCCTCCAAGCCAAACGGAAGGATAACTTGGCGACAGAAACCAAATCGTCTGTCAAACCTCAACCGGTTAAAGGGAGTGGCTCTTCAAGCCAACCAAGCGCCAACAAGCAGTATTCCTTCAAGGATGAACATGTCGACTCGCTCTTCAAGTTTCTCAACAAGAGCAATCGACTGAAGCTTCCTGAAGCTAGGCGCCCTGAAGAAGTCGGTAAAACTGATAACCCAGCTACTGCATGTATCACAGGATGTTAGGACACCCCACCAAGAGCTGTTATGTCTTCAAGGACATCCTTCAAGCTCTGATTGACGCGGAGGTTTTAAAACTCCGTCCAGAGCAGAAGAAAGTGACGGCCAACATGACATCATTTCTCCAGTTTGGACGACAACCTCCAACATCTTCCGGAGTGGTCCCTGTCCCAAGAGGAGAGCTAAGAGTGGTCAACACAGACCCTCACCAGCAGCAAAAGAAGGGCCTAGTACCTGTCCCTACACCTCAGGGAGAAGTCATGTGGGTTCATCCCGACCTTGTGGATGGCCAGCAATGGACCACTGTGACCAGCAGGAAGTCCAAAGGCAAAGCTAAAACTTCGTCTTGTAATGTGGTGTGCACCTCTTCTTGAGAAGCGGAGACTGATGTTCCCTCGTTGACCGACTCAGAAGAGGAGACAATAGTTCTGGCCACAGAACCCAGTCAACTTGTGGCGGAAACCCGTTCAGGGCAGCCATATTTAAAAAAGTATGGCGGACGGCGGTAACTCCTCCAAAACCCGCTGCAGAGCCAGCCAAAACCTCCACGAAGCAACCCGTGGAGAAACAGAAAGAACTTCGGTTTCTCGAGTTCTTTCGAAAGACATAGCGGAAGGATCCACAGCACCTTACCGCTTTGATGTCCTGGCTCAGTTAGCCAACATCCCGGCGCGGGTTACGCTTTATGAGCTTCTTAGGCTATCAAAGTCGACCAGAGAAGCTCTACAAGAAGCTCTGGCTAATGCGGAGGTCTTCATGACCCAGGTGCCGATCGGGCCAAAGGAGGAAGACGTAGAGGATTGTCTCCACGCCTCCCAAAATATTCCCTGCATCACCTTCACGGCGGATGATATGCAAGTCAAAGGGAAACATGATCGACCCCTTTACTTCGCAGGGTATATTGGATCATCTGAGGTGAACCGCATTCAGGTAGATCCCGGGTCTGCATTGAGCATCATGCCTCGCAGGGTCCTGCAACATCTCGGGATTCCTACTCACCGTTTGAGCCATACCCAAACGACCATTTATGGGTTCAATGCCAATAGCACCCGTCCGATGGGGAAGGTCAAGCTCAAATGTCAGATTGGAGACCTAAGGTCAGAGGTGACATGCTACATCATAGACGCTGACACCTCCTACAATCTACTGCTGGGAAGACCCTGATTCATCGCAATTCTATCGTTCCCTCTACTCTCCACCAAGTCATGAAATACATTGACGGGAGTGGAAAGGTGCGAACGTTGATTGCCGAGAGGCATCCGTTCTAGGGAGTGGAGAATTATTTCACAGATTCCCTCCTATATCAGGAATCTGTGGAAATAGATGAAGTCCCGCAATCAGAGGAACCAGACTCTGGCAATGAAGCCAACACCGAGCTGGAGGAAGGTGAGTGTGTGTGGGAGCTAGATCCACCTGTAACGGGCATTAATAAGCCCGATGTTGATAATACCTCCGTCGATGATGTAGGCGGTTGTTACATTAATGAAGAGTTAGATTTAGCGTATTTTTCTGTGTTTGCATCTGATTCAGTGCCGTCAGACACTAGTACCGACGTGGATAACGATCTCTGGTCGGCAATGGATGCTTTGATATCGTTGCATGTACCGGTGAAATCGTCCTTCGGAACATGTCGAAATGTCGGCGATGCGCAAGAATCAGTATTCATGGTTCCGGCGAGAAGGAAAGGCCAAAGACCAATTCTTTTCGGACGAATTGGATCCGAACCAATGAATCATGAAGAATCAGAAAGCGAGCAAGAACCCCCTCAGTTCGATCATTATGAGCCAAAGGCACTCAGAATGATGAAAACATGGGATATGATCTAACCAGCAGACTCGGTTTAAACTTCGGCAGAGGAAGGAGAACACTACTTCGATCCTTTGTGCCGAAAGGAAAAGCACCCGATTATTATCATCGGACGCGCAGGGGGTTAGGCTATGTATCAACTCCGGCTCCATCAGCCTCTGATTCTCGAGAATCATCAAGCCACGATTACTCTTTCGGCACGTCATCATGGGAGTCAGATGTCAGTGTTGGCAACATCTTCAGGGAACTTTCAGTGAACATGGCCTCAACAAGCCACCTGGAAGACGGAGATGAAGAAATGATCCAGTCTGATACGGATCCTTGGATCAAACATTTAAATATTCTCTGGGATACCCGCTTTGAACAGCGAGAGCCACCCACAGAAGACATTGTTCAGATCAATCTGGGGGATGAAGCTGATCCTAAGCCCATCTTCATAAGTGATGGCCTGTCACCTTCGGAGAAAAAGGATCTAATATCTCTTGTACAAGAGTATATAGACGTCTTCGCCTGGAATTACGAAGACATGCCCGGACTTGATCCTCAAGTGGCTATGCACCGCCTCAACATAAATTCGGACATAAAACCTGTTAAACAGCAACAGCGACGATTTCGCCCAGAGATAATGGAGGCGATTCAATCAGAAGTCAGAAAGCTTATAGATTCTGGCTTCATCAGGGAAGAACAACATCCCGACTGGGTAGCCAACATCGTCCCCGTTGCCAAGAAAAACGAAAAGATCCGAATCTGCATCGATTTTCGTGATCTGAACGAGGCCTGTCCCAAGGACGAATTCCCACTGCCAATCACAGATGTCATGATTGACAATACATGTGGATTCGAACGAATGTCCTTCATGGACGGATTCTCAGGATATAATCAAATCAAAATGTATCCTGATGACGAAATGCACACCTCTTTCAGAACGCCACTGGGGGTCTACTGATATACCGTCATGCCCTTCGGACTGAAGAATGCAGGGGCAACATATCAAAGGGCCATGAATGCCATTTTCCATCAGCAAATGCGCAAAACAGTGGAATGTTATGTTGATGACATTACAGTAAAAAGCCGGGCTAAAGTGATCACATAGCTGACCTAAAGGTTGTCTTCGACATCATGCGGGCCCATCAGTTGAAAATGAACCCTACCAAATCCTTCCTGGGGGTGGCCAGCGGCAAGTTCCTAGGGTTTGTAGTAACCTCCACGGGAATTCATGTGGACCCAGAAAAAGTTCGCGCTATCTAGGAAATGCAACCTCCGAGAAATCTCAAGGAACTCAGGGGATTGCAAGGACGATTGGCGTACATCCGCAGGTTCATCTCAAACCTTTCAGGAAGATGCCAACCCTTCGCTAAGCTGATGAAGAAGGGTGTTTCGTTCATTTGGATGACGCTTGCCAACAAGCATTTGAGAAATCAAGCAATACCTCACACAACCACCAGTCCTTGCAGCTCCGATATCCGGAAAACCTTTCCTGGTATACGTCCGAGCAATGGATCATTCTTTGGGAGCTCTACTAGCCCAGAATGATGACCGAGGACGAGAGCAAGCGATCTACTATCTGAGTAGAACAATGATCGGAGCTGAACATCGGTACAACCCGATCGAGAAGGAATGTTTGGCACTAGTGTTCGCCATTCAGAAAATGCGACACTATCTGGTAGGCCAAACTATAAATGTCATATCAAAAGTCAACCCCTTGAGGTTACTCATGACTAAGCCTTCATCTTTGAACGGCCGGCTGGCAAAATGGGCCATATTGTTATCCCAATATGAGATGCACTTTTTACCACAAAAGGCCATTAAAGGACAAGCGATGGCGGATTTCCTAGCTGAGAACCAGATCCGAGGGCAACCAAACTCTACGAGGATCTCCCAGATGAAATCGCCGAAGTCTTCCTCACTCAGACGTCATTTGAATGTCAAGTGTGGCAACTCTTCTTTGACGGTGCATCCAGAACAAGCCCAAAAGGACACATCGTAGCGGGGGTAGGAGTAGTACTCGTCTCGCCACAGAACTATGTGATTCCCCGAGCCGTCTCGCTAACTGAGCCTTGCTCCAACAATGTGGCGGAGTACAATGCTCTTTTGATGGGGATGCAGTTCGCCGATGAGATTGGCGTTAAAAATCTCGAGGCATACGGTGACTCCAAACTCATCGTTAGCCAAGTTCGCGGGAGTACGAAGTCAGACATGAAGACTTAGTACCCTATCACAATGCAGCCGTCCACATGGCTAGAAAGTTTACGAACTTCTACATCGATTATGTACCGCGCAGGCAAAACGCGCATGCAGATGCACTGGCATCCCTCGCGGCCTCACTAGCTCTTCCAGCTGGAGCGATGGAGAAGATATTCGTCTACAGCCACGACCTGTATTGCCCGAGAATTGCTCTCAAGGACTATCAGGAGTCAAGGGGAGATTCTCAAAGCAAAGAAGCGCTGAAATTGTCAACCAGTCCAGAGCTTAGAGACTGGCGATTCCCCTACATTGATTATGTCCTGTATGGCATCCTGCCTGAAGACACCAAAGAAGCGGCGGCCATTCGAAGAAAAGCCCCAAATTCTACTATAATGCGATTACACGAACATTGTATCGTCGATCGCATGACGGGATCTTGCTCCGCTGCCTTTCACAAAGGAGGCACAGGAAATATTGAAAGAAGCCCATAACGGTATGTGTGGAGCTCATCAACCTGGCCCAAAACTTGCATACCGACTCCAAAGGTTGGGATATTATTGGCCCAAGATGATCGCTGACGCCATCACCTATGCCAAAAGATGTCACGCCTGCCAAGTACATGGCGATTTCATCCATCAAGCGCCAGGGTACCTTCACTCCACGACTTCTAATTGGCCATTTGAAATATGGGGGATGGACGTAGTTGGCCCTATCAGCCCGCTGTCATCGAAAGGACATCGGTTTATTTTGGCAATAACCGATTACTTCTCTAAATGGGCCGAGGCCATTCCTTTGAAGAAAGTAAAATCGTCTAACGTGATCAAGTTTGTGAAACATCACATTATTTACCGTTTCGGCATACCTCGGCGAATTGTCCATGACAATGGACCCCAGTTCATCAGCCAGGCTTCCCAGAAATTCTGCGCTAAGTTTAGAATCCAGAGCGTGTCCTCAACGGCATACTACCCCGCCGCTAATGGTCTCGCAGAAGCTTTCAACAAGACCATTGGCAAACTTCTCAAGAAATTCGTCTCGAAAAGCCAACGTGATTGGGACAACAAGCTGGGTGAATGCTTATGGGCTTACCGCACAACTGTGCGAACCCCAACTAAAGCTACGTCATTTTCTTTGGTCTATGGGTGTGAAGCTGTGCTTCCACTCGAAGTCCAAATTCCATCTCTACACGTCGCCCTGACAGCGGAGATGACAACAGAGGAGAAGCATCGACAGCGACTCCAGGAATTGGAGGCCTTAGACGGCAAGCGTCTGAAGGCCCAACAGCAAATCGAGCTTTACCAAGCTCGGATTACCAGAGCCTTCAACAAGAAAGTCAAAGTGCGAACTTTCAAGAAAGGCGACCTTGTCTTAGCCGTCAGAAGACCCATGGTCATGACCCACAAGACAAAAGGAAAATTCCAGCCCAAATGGGAAGGGCCATTTGTAGTAGAGTCAGTCTACTCAAATGGGTCATATCGTCTCATAACATCAAATGGCGATACTCTCATGATGCCGATCAATTGTAGATTCCTAAAAAATACTATCCTTAGATAGTGTTATTCCACCGATCAAGTTAAAAGTACACCTCTGATCAAAACAAGAAGAGCTTCTTCATTAACATCTGACGCCTCCGACGGCTAAGGATAGAGGAAAATGTTGGCTTCTAAGCCCAACATAAGTCTTCGACAACTCATCATGCTGAGGGGAATAGCATGGCTAGCCCAACTCAAACGGTAGTTGGTAAAGGCACATCAAACCCGTTGACAGCTGAGGGTTTGCTAAAAATCCTAAGGAACATGTGTTCCCATTTGATCCGACGCCTCCGACGGCTAAGGATAGAGGAAAATGTTGGCTTCTAAGCCCAACATAAATCTTCGACAACTTATCATGCTGAGAGGAATAGCATGGCTAGCCCAACTCAAACGGTAGTTGGTAAAGGCATATCAAACCCGTTGACAGCTGAGGGTTTGCTAAAAATCCTAAGTGGACTTGATTCCACTCTCCCCTCTAAAGTCCCTTACCAATTCTCATCCACAGAATGGTAGGTCTACAAAATACAGTCATTGCCAAGTTAACACTATACCTCTGGCATTTTAAACTCCACTTGTCAATTCTCATCAATAGAATGACAAGTCCTCAAAATTGCTCATATCGCAAATCAATAATTGTCAAGTTAACACTATACCTCTGACATTCCAAACTCCACTTGTCAATTCTCATCAATAGAATGACAAGTCCTCAAATTGCTCATATCGCAAATCAATTCCTGTCAAGTTAATACCACACCTCTGACAAATTACTGTTAAGTTAACACTATACTTCTAAACAGTACATCGAGTTTCTGTCAAGTTAACATTACACCTCCGACAGTCACCTTCCTTCAGACTTCCATATCGGAGCTGAAATGAACGATGCCAAGTTTAATACTACACCTCTAGCATCCAGGTCATCGCCAAGTTCAACAATACACTTATGGCCATGACTTTTCCTCGGACTTTCTCGCTGAAGTCGAGATGACTAATGCCAAGTTCAAAATTACACCCTCTAGCATTACCCTCATTGTCAAGTTAAACATTACACCTATGACAGTGACGCTTTCAGTTTTCCTGGGCGAAGACTGAAATGCTTCTGAGTCAAGTTAATATCACACCTCTGACTTACATCTTGTCAAGTTAACATTACACTTCTGACAAGACTTCATTCAACCCGTTAAGTTAATATCACACCTCTAACGGTAAAGATTTTCCTAGATTCCCCCCGAGTCTAGTCTCACTTGTTATTCTCCTCAACAGAACAACAAGTCTACTCAAAAACATTGTTAGGTTAACATTACACCATTGACAGTGTCTTCATCAACTCTCCAGTTGAGCTCACCTTCCCGGGAGTCGACAACCTTCTCTGCCCTGCACAGACTCTGAGTTAAGGCCCGCAACCCCTTTGAATACCGGCCGCCATGGCCGGGAGGAGGGCTACGGACCTACCATAGGCCAGGAGCACCGCTGGGTACACTACATCGGCAACAATCACTTCATGTGGCAGCGTCGGCACCACACAGCGCTTCAACCACAACATTAAGAAGCCCGCCACAGTGCTCGATTGGAGATAGGGATCCGGGCTTGATGATGGAAACTTTCGAAAACCGTGTCAGGTTCGAAAGTATCCTCGTTCGACTCCGTGGTGTAGGAGTCTACAGAAGCACTGATCCTATCGGCAATCTCCTCGTCGGAGCTGGGAGCCAGTCGGGTCACTGGATGGTCTTTCTGATTGACGCCATTGAACAAGTAGCTTGCCCAGGACAACTGCTTGACTCCCCTCGCCCTCCAAGAGGTCATCTGGGCCGCAAATGTGAAGTGACATAACACTTCCCAATAAGTCTCGTACACCCGAGGAGACCCTTTCTTCATAAGGTGAAGCTCCTCAGCGGTCGGGACGTATTCCTCATAGGGAGAGTCCCCCATTACTACCCCGAGACTTCAAACAGCTCGTGTAAGGCAAGGCCCATCTCTCCAACCGGAGTGAAGAATGTCCCCGTCAGAGGATTGTACCGCTCCAGGATCCCAAAGAAGTTTTGAGAACTTGTTGGAATACCATACTGCACGGCCCTGACCGCTTGGTACAATTCCACCTGCTCCACACAGCCTCCAAGATCAGTAAGGACGAAGCTCACCATCTTGCCCCACCAATACTTCTCGGTGGAATGGATCCACCCGGGCGCAGGACGAAGTCGACCGGAAAAATCACCCCCCCCCTTCATGAATGCGTTGAGAAAGGTGGTGCCGAGTTTAGGAGTTTCTCCTACTGGGTGATCGGTCCTGAACAGCCCGGGAAACAGGCCGATAGCCTCTTTATCATGACCAGCATGATAGACCTTCTTGGAGCCTAAGCTGCGAGAGTAACCTCCGGGACGGGTCGGGAAAGCTCCCATGTCATCTTTCGAGGAACGGACATGTGCTGGAGATAAGACAGGGGGTACATCCTCTCCATGTTCGAAAGAAAGAATCTTCTATCCCCTATCTGATGGAGCCATTTATAATCTCCGTCATGCAAAGAATAGCCGCCCTCGTTATGTGGTCTCCAAAGAAGAAAGCAGGCTTCTCCATCGGAGCGCGAGCATCCGTTGTGAATGCCGCATCAGTCATAAGCTCCCGAAAGGTTGTCATGTCAGCATTGGAGAGCCTCTCCCTTCGCTCCTTCAACTTGTCAGTAGTCACAGAGCAGTCCTTTGCAACACAAAGGTCAAATCGCGGTCAGCACCACCCATATGCCCGAAGTGACGCCTCTTGGAGAGTGGGTCGGAAGAATGTCACACGCAGAGGAAAACGACACTTGATCAGAAGTCTAAACGAAAATGGTTAAGTGTCTATAATTCAGACGCAGAAGAGATACTGAACGCAGAAATTGTCAAAATCCGCGTCCAGACATGAGGACCCGCGTCCAGACCTGAGGACCATAAGGCCAGCAGGGAATCTGCGTTTTAAGAGTCCAAGACTTATGGAAAATCTCCAAGTACTTGGGTTCAGGTGCAGGATTCGTAAAAGCCAACGTTTTGATCTCACAGAACGCAAGAATCAAGTCTGCGTCCGGATCATTCACAATTAGAAACATTCTCAAGTGATGACTCCGGAACGCAAGGCTTACTGGTGCCCTATATTCAACAAACCAGTACATCCTCAAGCGGATAAAAGCAGTAGGGTCATCAAACCCGCGCCTTGTTTGTTAATTCAAAGACCGCGTCTGAGGATCAGGCACGATTTCGAATCCACGGTTGGCGGTTCTCCTTCAAAGAAGGGATTTTTAGGGTTTTAAGAACTCCATAATCCCTCTAATGGCGAAGATCAAGCCTGATGGCATTATACCTGAGATAGGGGCTTCCTGCATGGAGGAGCCGCCCCTTCAGGCCTCAGTGGCGACCGCCTTCGACGATGAAGCAGTTCGTTGGCCTTGGGTGCCATTACGAAACAAGAATCTGATGCTAAAACGGAAGAGAAGAAAACAAGAAGAACTTCTCTCTCAAAACCCTAACAGATGCAAGCGAAGACGAAAGAGATATAATGAGGACTCTTTCGATGACTGTTGCCATTTATAGGCACGGTGATTCGCAAAGATCACGGCGATGGGCTCGATGATTCGACATCGAATCGTCTTTCGACGCGTGGACAGCGCATTTAATGCAGCGCAAAGTTCGCACGCCAAAAAGAAGACGTCCCGTCGGCTCCACAGGACATGTGGCAGTGCACTCATGACATGGCACGGATTCGCACCCAACAGCCACGCCTCTTCAATGGATGCACCCCTTCAGCTAAGCTATTTGTGGTGTCCAACAAGTCGCGTCTTTACTCCAAAAGACGCGTCTCCCCAAAAGTTCGCACCCTTTCAATCAGTCCAAGAATCGCGTCTGGATAACAGTCGCGTTTTCATCCCAAAAGAGGCAGCTCTACGAAAGTTGCAACTTTAAAGCTGGCGTTCAGTCTTTGCTTCTGCAGAACAGTTCAACAGTACACTGGCACAAGCAGACGACCGTCCACTCCTGGCTTTAAAGTTCACCCACTACAGACTTAAAGCAATTGGGGAGGTCTAGACTGTGCATCTAGACACTCAACACGATCAACTTTGGTGGCTTCAAAGAGTTCCACAGTACACTCACGAAGACCATACTTCAGATAAGATCAACCCGGAGCATTTGACTGTCAAGTCATAAGGGCGAATTCAACTAAAGTCCAAAATATTTCGAAATCCGTCCTACTTAACTGCGGATGTCGAAAACTTTGGAGGGGGTTCTGTAGGCTGTCTAAAAATCAAGCCATTGAAAAGCAGAATTCCAAGACGCAAGGTTAATATTAGCCGCGTCTCAGCACCAAGGCGCGAGGATCCAAAGCCGCGTCTCAGCACCAAGGCGCGAGGGTCCAAACCCGCGTCTCAGCACAAGGCGCGAGGGCCAAAATCCGTGTCTAAGTAGTTCCAAGGCACGTGGGTTGATACCCGCGCCTCAGTTGTAACCATCCCGGTTTCGGGCCCAATCACGGCCCACATAACGGGGAAAGTTAGCCCCCATTATGGAGTGTTTTTAGGACGCACGTACGCCCCTGAAAACTCCTATAAATAGCCCCGTCGCTATGAAGAGAAGGACTTTTTTTTGGTCGGCCAATCAAGAGGGAGGAGAAAAGAAAGAGAGTAAAGCTCTTCAGAGAACTTGCTGCGCTCAAGTTGTTCTTTGCCTACCTTCTCTTTGAGAGTTTTGGTAGACAGGAGCTGAGCTACTCCATCTGCCATCCGAAGAGGAGATCCCTGAAGGTCTCAACGGTCACCCGATCAACGGAGAAACAAGATTCACTCTCCACCACCACTTGAAGAACCCAGCCTTAAACAAAGGGAGGATTCAAGACTCAACATCCTCCCTCTCTTGTAATCGGAAGACCGATCTGTTGTAATCTTCCATCCAATCAAAGGAATTTTATAAACGAATAATCCTTTTTTTTCTGACGCGTACAAGGCACGGTGTTCTAACTCGACTGGCAGATGACAGGCTTTTCCGAATATGAGTATGTAAGGAGACATTCCCAGAACTGTCTTAAAAGCAGTGCGGTAAGCCCACAATGCATCATTGAGCTTGGCCGACCAATCCTTTCAGTTTTGTCCGATAGTCTTTTTCAAGATGAGCTTGATCTGTCGATTGGTGACTTCGACCTGCCCATTTGTTTGGGATAATACAGAGTGGATAACTTATGATTGATGGAATATTTCCGCATCAGAGTTTCAAAAACTCTATTGCAGAAATGCGATCCATTATCACTAATTATCGCTCTGGGGGTGCCAAATCGGAAGAAGATGTTCTTTGAGAAATTTGACAACCACTTTGTTGTCAATGGTCTTAGTTGGCACAGCTTCTACCCATTTAGAGACGTAATCTACAGCAACCAAAATGAACTGGTTGCTGAAGGAATTAGGGAATGGTCCCATGAAGTCAATACCCCAAACATCAAAAATTTTGACTTTCAGAATCGGGCTCAGGGACATCATGTCTCTCCTTGAAATTTTTCCAATCTTCTGACAATTTGCCATAACTTGCAAAAATGGTATGAGTCTTTGAACAAAGTGGGCCAGTAAAGCCCACTCTGTAAAACTTTCTCTGCAGTCTTGCGGGGACCGAAGTGTCCTCCGCATGCAAGTCAATGGCAAAAGCTTAGCACACTCCTCTGTTCTTCCTCTGGTATGCATTGTCGAATAATCTGGTCGGGACAATACTTAAAATATACGGCTCTTACCAGAAGAAGTACCGTACTTGGGCAAAGAAACGACATTGGTCTTGCTTTGTCGAGTCAGCGGGTAATTGTCCAGTAGCCAGGTAATTGACTATGTCCCGCATACCAGGTTCCTTGAAAATGGCCAGGATGTGCTCGTCTGGGAAATCCTCATTGATCGGAGCTTGTATGAGAGGTGCGTTCAGAATTCGTGATAGATGATCAGCGACCAATTTTCTATACCTCGTTTTATACCGAATTTTCAGGTCAAATTCTTGAAGCAAAAGGATCCACCGAATCAGTCGGTTTTTGCTTTTCTTCTTGGTCATGAGGTATTTTAGTGCCGAGTGATCCGTGAAAATCACCGTCTTCGATCCTAACAAGTAGGGCCGGAACTTTTCTAACGCAAAGACAACGGCCAAGAATTTCCTTCTCGGTCATTGTATAATTCTATTGGGCGTCATTCAAGGAGCTACTCGAGTAATAAATCACGTGCTGCCTATTTCGATGCACTATCCTAGAACAGCGCCAATAGCGAAATCAGAGGCATCGCACATGATTTCAAACGGTTGTGCCAAATTAGGAGCAGAAATAATAGGCACAGAAATAAGTTCTTGCTTAAGCTTCTCCCATGACTTGAAACATTCATCGTTAAAATCAAAGGGCACGTCAGGTTAGTTAAGGGCCTAGCGATCTTGCTAAAATCCTTAATGAACCGTCGGTAGAACCCAACATGCCCTAGAAAGGATCTAATATCCTTAATGCTTTTGGGTGGTGGAAGCTTAGCAATCACTTCTACTTTAGCCATGTCCACTTCAATTCCTCTCCTAGAAATCTCATGTCCTAGGACAATCCCCTGTCTCACCATGAAGTGACATTTTTTCCAGTTTAGAGTTAGATTCTTCTCCTTGCATCTTTGTAGAACTAACTCTAGGTGATGAAGACACTGATCAAATGAATCTCCGTAGATGGAGAAGTTATCCATGAAAATCTCAAGAAAACGTTCTATCATGTCGGAGAACAAACTGAGCATGCATCGTTGGAATGTTGCGGAGCATTGCACAATCCAAAGGGTATGCGTCGATAAGCGAAGGTTCCAAACGGGCAGGTGAACATAGTCTTTTCCTGGTCATCTACAACAATGGAGATTTGATTATATCCTGAGTACCCATCGAGGAAGTAGTAGTATTCATGTCCAGCCAGGCATTCAAGCATTTGGTCGATGAAGGGTAGCGGGAAGTGGTCTTTACGGGTGGCTGCATTCAACTTTCTATAGTCGATACAAATATGAACCTTGGTAGACAGTCTTGTTCATGGAGCAGATTAGGAGGAACTAGCAGAGGTGGAGGCGGGAGTAGGATCAATGTGGACTGGATTTTTCTGTTGGTAGACCTGGTTGTCCACCTTCTTCTCAGATCAAAGTGTGTGAACAGCATTGCACTGGTTAATCGAGGGATCTTGAATTTCATACGCTTGATTGGAGTTTTTAGGGTTAACTAGTAGCTGACTAGGTAAAGTACCCTTTAGTCTTTCACTTAGAGAGCTAGCTAACTGGCTCATCTGCATTTCCTCTCGATATAGTCTGTGAATGGTTGTTCAGTGTTTGTCCCTGATTTTGCATGAAAGCGGCTTGGGACTTCATAAAAGCTTTCATGCTCTCCTCAATTTACTGAATTTCTTTTCCATTAGTGAACTTTGGAAGGAGGAAGATGAGGCTTGACTGAGAAAATTTGGTGGAGGATTGGGATGGTGAAAATTGTTGGAGAAATTAGGCCTGGGAGGAGTGTTCTGGGCCCAAGAGAAATTTGGGTGATTTCTCCAATTGGGGTTATACGCCTGCGAGTATGGATTATGCGACGGCAGTGAGTAGGCCGCGTTCAGGTGTTCCGGTGGCAATTGCTGGGTATGAAAAATAGGGCACTCTTCAAAGACATGGTTCAGTGCCTGACAGTATGAACAACCTGAATTGTGAATTGGTGGTGGGTTGATCTGGTTGACATTGGTTGGCTCTTTTGGTTCTAGAGCCTCTATTCTCCTCATCATAGTGTCAATCTTAGCTCCTGCAGCTATCAATAATTCGATAGGAGCCCTCCTTTTGAAGCTATAGATTGTGAATTCCTAGATTTTTTCGAGGCTGGCTCCTATTGCAGGGTTTTCTCAGCTAAATCCTCAAATAAATCCCAACTCTGATTCTCATCCTTTTGCAAGAACCCTCCCTGACACATGGTCTCTAATAGGGTTTTCGTTTGATAATATAAACCATCGTAGAGAATCTGGCAATGACGCCATTTCTTCATACCATGATGAGGGCACTGAGCTAGGAGATTTTTGAATCGCTCAAAGTATCTCCAAAATGGTTTGCTCGGTTCTTGCCTGAACTGCATGATATTCTTTCTAATGAGGGCAATTTTGTAGATTGGGTAGAATTGCTTCAAGAAGGCCTTGACGAAATCATCCCACGTCGTAATTGAATCTACTGCCAAACTGTACAATCATATTTTAGTTAGGTCCTTTAGAGAAAAGGGGATGAAATGTAACCTAACGGCATCGTCTCCTAGCTAGGGAATACGCATCATTAAGCACACTTCTTCAAATTCCCTAACAAAGAAGTATGCGTCCTCCGATTCTAAACCATGAAACTTTGGGAGAGTGTTGATGAATTGAGGCTTTAATTCAAAGTTATTTCCATTTGCCTCAGGCAGTTTTATACAAGATGGTAATGAGGTTCTGATCGGGTAAAACCTATCCTGAAGTGACGCCAACACTGGTTCTGAATGCAAGGGTAGAGAAGTATTTCTGGTTAATCTGGAAGATACAGGATCTCTTACCCACTCTTGCATGCAGCACACCACAAACAACGTAAAGACAACAAACAATCGAAAAGGAATAAAAAACAAACAAAGGAAAGAAAAACAACCACAAAGCCTTAGTCTAAGGTACCTGAACCTAGACGACTCCTAACTGGTCGATTCTCTGGGGGAGATTGTTGCAGGAACTCGACTACAAGCTAATCGGTCAGGAAAGGGCAAAACTCGATGGGAGGTATCCGGACGTGAGCCACGGGCCTTAATTACGCCAAATCACGAAGCTTTCGAGGCTTTGCCTCTCAATCCACTTTCCTTAGGCACCAATTTTGCAGGAGTATAGTTCTTGCAATTTTCACGCTCGGTTAATCTCTTAATAAGTCCAAGATGTCCCTAGGGCCAGCGTCTATCAGTTTTTAGTTAAGGCTTGGGTTGTGAGTGCACTTAGAGATGGTTTTTGGGCTAAGGAAGGGTGATAAAATCCCCACCTTATCTTGTTTATTTGGGATTTTGCCCTTAATGTCAATTGTACAAGTGTGCAGTTTATTCACAACAAGGTAACACTCAAAGCGATAAATCACTCCAAAATGTTGGTCCTATTCTATATGAATGCACACGTACCTTTTCTCCATCACTCTTCAATAGAAATTGAAATGAACTGAAATAGGCACGTGCCCTAAATGCAAGAGTCTAATCCAAATTTCACTTAAGCAACAAATGGATTTCTGTTGAGTTTATTATACATGTATAGGGTGAAGCATTCAAGGAAACTAAAAAAAATTAGAAAGCAATTTAAGCAGCTTTTAGCAACCCTGCAGACGAGTTTGTTAGTACTTCAATCAGAGAAACTCGCTTTTACACGAATTTTTTGAGGGCAAATGAATCCCCGTGCAACGTCTTTGGCCACCACTTTTGCTTCCCGTGATAGTGAGCTCCTTGGTACTTCTCCTACACACAAGAACAAAGAAAAATCTTTAGTATTGAACAATAAAGTCGTTCCCTCCCCGGCAATGGCACCAAAATTTGATCGGCAAAAAGCAAGCACAAATATAGTTAAAGGAGTGTGGGTCGATGTTATTGCTTTTGCGATTCTTCTGTAGTAACGAAGTGGCTCTACAGATCGTATCCACAAGGAGGGAGAACGATGAAAACTTGATGCGGCTTCTTTGTTTCAAATAAAGAATTGAAAAATGAAAACAAGTTGGTTTCAAAAATTATTTTAGAATGATTTGTGTTTTTGTAAAATTGGATTTTCTTAATGGTAAAAACGCATGGCTAACTTTCTACTAAGTGCTCCCACTAATCTCTAACTTCTTGAAGATGTGGCCTCACGATGGATCATAGGCAAGCATAACCCTTATGCATCAGAACTAATCACGTGGAATCGTGTGAAAGTTCCTCCTTTAACTTTAGCTTTACCCGGCAAAAACTTGGACATTCCCTTATCAAGATCCAATTGAAGGCGAGAATACGGAAGACACAAGTGCACTAATGGTATCGGCAAAGTTAAAAGGAAAATCTCTAACTTACAAAAACAAGCAAAGTTTATAGATCATCAAAAACCCGTTAAGCATGAAATATAAGAAAGTGAATACTTGTATATAAATTAGAGTTAGAACCCTCGTCTTAAGATATCATAGCTCTCATTTGCACAAGGCTTATTTGACACTATTGACTCATTTGGGTTATCAATCAAGTTGTTAGAGATTAGTGGGTTAGTAGTTAGTTAGCCATGCAATGGAAGAGTTAGTTAGACATGGTAGTAAAAGAAACAACAAAAGAAAAAGAAGTAAAGAGAAAGGGAGTTACATTACAACAAGAAAGTAAAAGCAAATGGAAAACACAAGTAAATGGAAAGAAGAAAGAGAAGTAGTTACTTGTATTAGCTTGTCACCTTCAGATACAATTTGTACACACACTCTCTCTCTCTCTCTCTCTCTCTCTCTCTCTCTCTCTCTCACTCTAATGGATAAAACTAAACTAGAAGAAGAAAGAAACAACAACAACTACAATCCTAAAAATAAGATAACAACTATGCTCTAAACTCTGGATATGGCTCTCTGAAGAACCCCTGAGGGGGTATTTATAGGCACCAGGGGAACGGGGGCCAGGGGGACAACCCCTGGCCCGAAGCCAGGAGCGCGCCGCGGCCATGCCAGGGCGGCGCGCACCTGGTTTCCTGCTGCGCGCCGTCCCTTCTGTCTCCTGTCAGATGGATCTGCTGGTTCGTTGATTTGATGCCCTGGGCTAACAAAATCTCCTCCCTAAGGTCAACGGCTACTTGGTAGGTCTTTAATCACTTATTAAATGGTGATTTAGGGTCTTCTTCTTCATTTGCACACCATGGACCTAGGATCAAGCAAGCAAAGCTTTATTAGCAGAATTTTATATCAAATATACATGCGAATGTGATAAAAATTATACAAAATTAGAGACTAATCAGCTAGCCATGCAAATGAAAAGTTAGCTTGACATTAAGAAAAGAAAACAACAAGAGAGAAAAGTAAAGAGAAGAAGTATTACAGTAAAACAAGAAAGTAAAAGCAAATAAAAACACCAAGTAATGGAAAGAAGAAGGAGAAGTATTACTTGTATAAGATTGTCACCTTCAAATACAACTTGTACACACTCTCCCTTTCACTCTAATGGCTAAACTAAGCTAGAAGAAGAAGAAAATACAAAACAACTATAACTCCTAGAAACAAACTAATAATAAAACTTTAAACTCTGGATATCTTCTTCTGAAGAACCCCAAGGTGGTATTTATAGGCACCAGGAGAAAGGAGGCCAGGGGGATAAACCCTGGCCCGAAGTACTGGCGCAGCCGCGCCAGTACTGACGGTTGTACAAGAGCGGCGCGTGCAGCGCCACCTGCTATACGTTGTCGCTTCGTTCCTCTGTCAGTTGTAACTTCCGGATTCTGGATTTGAGCACCCAGGTCTGACAGAATCACCCTCCTAGGTTAATGGCCATCTTTATAGGCCTTTAATCACCCATTAAATTGTGATTTTGGGTCTTCTTCTTCATTCCACACCATGGACCTAGGATCACAAAAGAAAACCATTATTAGCAATACTTTATATAAAATAAATGTGAAGATGTGATATGAAATATGCAATATTAGAGACTAATCATCATGCTTTGTAACGCTCTTGAACCAAGGACTAGTGATGCCCAAGGATACATGTGAGGCAACTATCACTAAGAGGTTAGTATGGTTAGTGGAGCCATTAGTAGTTAGTAGCGATGAGTTTTCTTTCTTTTTCACTTTGTTTTAGATATATCTCAAAATCACAAATATATTTTCAATATTTCTATCTTTGTTTTCATCGTACACTTCTCTTTTTATTCTTTGTTTTCTTTTCTTTTGATTCTTTGAAACATAGAAGAACCGTTAACACATACGTGAATAGACCGTTAATGCTTCTATCGCCTCTCGTCCTTGTGGATTGATGACCCGTTTAGCCACCATACTATAGCGGAAGTATAGAGGAAGCCAAAGCACACACTTTTAACTCGTGATTTTAAAACACACACTTTTCGTGAACAATTTCCACCGATCATAAAGCTAATCCCAATAGAGATAAGGAGGATAATTCAAACTAAAAGGAGTTCAAAATTAATTCAGACTCGGATTCAGACTGAACACCTCTTAGTATTTTGATTATAACTTTCGCTACAGATACTCTAATTTAATGATTCAAGATGCTACAGAAAGAGAACTGGAAGGGATACAATTCTTATATTGATCAATTGGTCCAATTCAGCCGTCTGATGGGTTATATTCAGCAATCAATCCACTGATTTGCTGCAGAATTGAATTCCCGTATTGAATTAGAATTGAGTTAAATCTTCTAATTTGTATCCTATTGTGATTAACTCTGAGGTCTATTTAAAGAGCTGAAATCTCTCATAATCAAGCATCTCCACATCAGAGATCATAACTTAGGATTTTTCTTTAGTTTCTCTTCCAAATTTCTTTTGTAATTTTTAGATTATAGTTTTAGTTCTTGTTCTATTTCTAATTCAAGCTTTGTAAAGAAGAAGGAGGATCTTTGTAATTGAAAGTTACAGCATCAGTAACAAGGTTTTTCTTTCTAATTTATCTTTATTTACTTATTTTATTTACTTGCTTTCTCATCCTACCATGCTTTCTTTAGTTTTCATCATAAGTAGCTAGTCTTTTCATGGTTTACTAGTCTCTTCCACCACTACTTCTAATTCTAGGTTAGAATAAACTAATTGGATCATATGTAATCTTAACCCTAGGATTAATTAAAGTTTTTGAAGGCACATGATGATGACTATTTAAATCTATATATGTTAATACTTTACAATAGTTTTTCTTATTCTATACTTAGATAGCTTTGATAGTTAATGTTGAATCTTGGTTATTTTCTTATTCTATACTTAGATAGCTTTGATAGTTTAATATTGGTTATTCTTCTTATTCTATGCTTGAGAAACTTTGATAGTTTAATATTTGGTCTTGGTTAGTGATTATTTCAAATAAGGTTTAGCTTTTATCTTGTGTATCTTGCTTGAATTGAAAGCAACTTCAAGGTCTAACTTTTATGATCTAAAGTGAAGTAAATTCTTGCTTAAGTTAATAAGTTAGTGGTGGTAGATGATTAGTAGGTCATATTTCTTTAACTCTTTTCTAAAATCCCAACTTATCACCAAATTCCATATTCTTCTGTACACTTCTAACACTTAACATATAGTTATTTTTCTTAAAAAAATACTTAACCGATTTAGTGTTTAAGGAGATACCGAAAACTTCTATCGTATTTCTCCCTGTGGATTCGACCCGCTTAGCCCTTGCTACTGCGGATATATTGTGAAAGACAGAGACCCGTCTTCATCCAAATAACATCCTTCTCACTCTTAACTTTATCTCAGTTTTTTGGCAATCAAATTTTGGCGCCATTGCCGGGGAGGGAACGATATTTTCTTTATTTACTAAGTGGTTAATTTTTCTTCTTTGTTTTTATTTCAAAAGTAAGCCATTGATTGAAGTGTTTAAAATGGATAGACTTGCATTATAGACATCTATCTAATTTCATTTATTTTAAATTACTGTTGAAGAGTGCAGGAGATAAGGTACGTTTATATTGCATCTAGATTAGGAAACACTTTTGGATGATTTACAATTACTTTGAGTGATTACTTATCTATTTACTTGCACACATCGCACTAAAACGACTAAGAGCAAAACCCATCAGCAAGATAAGTGGGGAAGTCATTATTCTCCCTTAGCCCACAAACCATCTCCTCACTCACTAACCCAATCCTAATTGAAATCTGAGTAGACATTGGCAATATGGACATCTCGGACTCACTAGGAGATTGATCTAAGGAGGAAGTTGTTAGAATTTAACCCTTGCCAAATCGGTGACTAGGTAGAGAATTAAGAGACAAAACCTCGAAGAATAGTAGTTTGGTATAATTAAGCCCATAACAATTACCTCCCACTGATCTTGCCACCTACCTGACCGATTAACTTATGGTTAGATTCTGCAATATATCTCCTGTGGACAGTCTAACTAGTTAGGAGTCGTTTAGGTCTAAGGTCTACCCTAACTTAGGCTAGATTTTTTTCTTTTATTTTATTTTATTTGTTTATTTATTTGTTGTGATATTTCTTGAGCAATATGAATTATATCCACAATTTTTTTAACTTTAATAATATCCATATTTTACTCAAACCTCTTTCAATTCAGATTATACCAAACCGGCATGGACTAACTTTCACCAACAAAATTTTAACAAACCAAGTATGCCAGGTTGGTCTCATCCTAATCAATACATGCCCAAATCTTATTATTATAATCAAATTAAACATCTCTACTCCTCACTAAGTCGATGGGGATACAATGCCCCCAAGCCATATTGTCAACCACTTTTCCAATAATCATCATATACTTGTTTTTCAAGCAACCAACAAAAAACTCAATAGACTGGGAAAATAAATTGAAAATCTTAGAAGAACTCAAAAGATGACTTAAAAAAGTAGAAGATGCACGAGTCCATCGAAATTTTCAAATTCAGGATCCTTACTATACCTTCCAAGTCCCACCACAACAAGAAAAACCTACAGACTTAGACGAAAGTATGAAAAACCTGATTCAAGCCAGAAATTATGTTATCCAATCTATCAGTAGGATAGAAGCACAAATAAATCATTTGATCAAAGATAGGGATTAGGAAACTCTACCTAACACATTTTCAACCATTTACGATTGCCTTAGCCATATTGATAGAAATGAAGAATCATGGTGTCTTAAAAACTTTGACCAAGAATCAATTTCACTACAAAACTTTGAATTTGACCAATATCAACCCATTTCAACTCTTGATCAAGATCAAGAGACCTATCAACTTTCACAAGTTGAGGTGGAGGACACACAACCAACATATGACGAAAATTTTAGAACAAGTACACAAGTGCATGACAACCAACTCAATAGACAAGCTAATGAGTTAGTGGACAAAAGGAAGATTCTTTTTCTATTCAACTTACTCCTAAGCAAAAAATATCAATTCTAGATCACATTCGTCTTGACGAAGCAAGAAAATTAAACAATATTGAAAAACCTATTGAGGAAGTGTGCATATTAGATGACTACCCTAGGTTTCTAGATAAAGTGATGCGAGATCATTTGGCTACACATAGATCTCATAGGGAGCAAGTTGAATCATATTGCGAGGATGACTGTAATGATGATAGACCTATTGAGGAAGTTATACATGTGCATGAAGTGTGCAAATTTGACGATGATTCTCTATGTTTGGATGACTTGTTTAGAGATGATTTAGTTACATATACACCCCCAAGGAGAAATTTGAATCATGTTGTGAGGATGTATGCATTGTTATGAGCCTCTATTTCTTAATGAATTGTTTAAGGATGAGTGCGATCATAGTGGTAAGAAGACACGTGTTGAGGATTTAAGTCTAGAGTTCCCTTTGAGGGAAAAAACTTGATTTGAGTATCTTCATATTTGATGAGCCAACCAATGATCGATTACACGAAAACATAAGTCAAGAAGATATGGTTACACATACACATCATATGGAACAATTTGAGAACAAATGTGATAATGATGAACTTATATTTCAAGCAAAATTTAAGGATGAATATAAAAATTTTGTGAAGAGAATTTTGTTGAGAAGCCAAAAAATTCATCTATTCAGATTGAGCCCGAAACTGATTTTTCCGAGTCAGTATTGGTTCCCAAACCTAATATTCTTGAGCCCAAATCAATCATTTTAATAAATTACATTCTATCATTGGACTAAGGTGTAGGCAATAATGACTGTGAGATGATTTTTCAAACTTGGTCATATATTGGAGATAGTTTGTATGTTAAGATTTTCATTATCCTATTCATTTTGGTGTTGCAATACTGTACATAAGAAAGAGGTCAATAAAGGTGGGCTTCTTGATGATACACGTTATACAGATTGGGTAGCAACGCTTGGCCTAATTCGACCACCACTGGAACCACCACTATGAGATAACATTTTGCCTTTTCTTTTGTCTTTTTCATACATACATGCATTTATTCATACATTGAGGAC
Organism: Agave tequilana; assembly: GCA_038442645.1. Classification (NCBI taxonomy): domain Eukaryota; kingdom Viridiplantae; phylum Streptophyta; class Magnoliopsida; order Asparagales; family Asparagaceae; genus Agave; species Agave tequilana. The sequence goes on from JAVJIF010002324.1 coordinate 24,955, forward strand.
AATGCATGAGATAGGTGTGGGGGAGGGTTTACGAACATACTAACATAGGTAGATATTAAAAAAAAAATTTAAAACTTTTTGAAAAAAAACAATACTTTGATTTATTTATGTAAGTAATTAAATTCATTTTAAGGAATAAGAAAATCATAATTAGGATTTCTTAATACTTAATCAAAATAAAATTATTTGTTTGATTTTTAGGTTTAGGAGAAAAAATTAAAAAATTGATTTAGTCCTGATTTTTACCTTGATGAAATATGCATACTTTATACACTTACATACTTAGGATTCAAAATAAAGGCTCTTGTGCCTTAGAAAAAATATATATATGAAAAATAAACAAATTTAATTATTGATTAGCTAGGTGCTTTGGCTTAAGAAAGCCTTAGTATTTACGCGAAAGGTAATGAGGTAAGTTTGAGAAATATATATATATAAATATAACATATGTATTAACACATCTAAAAATCAATTAGTTAGGTATTTAGGGTCTTAAGAACCCTTTATACTTACACAAAAGAAAATTAGATGAGTTATACATATTTTTAAAAAGTGCTTAAAGGGCAACGAAGTGGTAATACATCAAACTTATTTCAAAAAAAAGAAAAAAAGTTATATATAATAATATATATATATATATATATATATATATATATATATATATATATATATATATATATATATAAGATAAGAGTTGAAGTTGAAGAATCCCGAGTCAAATTCACTGACACAAAAATGCATATGACTTAGGGTAAAATAATAGAGTAAGTGAGAAATTTAGTTTTAATTCTAATCTAGATTGACAATAAATATTTGCCTATAGACTAAGTATAGGAATGAATAATTAGATGATCCTAAGACTTATAAATTACTGAATTTTTACAAAAATATTTCAAATATTTTCTCAATTTCAAAAATGAATTTTGAAAACACTAACACTTTTGTGGGTGTAATTCACTGAAACCCTCACGAGATAAAACTTGTCTTCTAAGGGTAACCTAGAGATTTAACGACTTGTTGATATACTAAATGCAACCATGATTCCTGTGAAAATGAGTTAGGTTAGATTATTTTTTTTAGTTTTGCTCGAGAACGATCAATAGACAGGTGTGGGGGTGTGATTGCATCTCAATAGTGCATTATTATCATCATATTTGCACATTTATCCTTGATTATTCTTTATTTAACATTGCTATTTAACTCTCTTTTTGTTTATGGTGTGTAGTTACTTAAATGGGAAGATAAGGATACAAGAAGCTTTTAATTTATCTCTAATCCTATCTAAATTTGGATTTCAAGTAAAATTATATTGAAATCAATAGAAGGAAAGGATATATCATCATATTCAAAATTCATATTCAAAATCAGAAAAATATACTTCTAGAAGATGGATGGGATAAAGCTAATCCTAATAAGGATAAGGAGGATAATTCAAATTAAATGGAATTCAAAATCAATTTAGATTCGGATTCAGTCTAGACACCTCTTAGTATTCGGATCAGCATTCGCTACAGATATTCAAATCTGATGATTCAAAATGCTACAGAAAGAGGACTTGAAGGGCTATAATTATTATGTTGACCAATCTGTCTAATTCAGCCATTAGATTAGATATATTTAGCAATCAATACCCAACTTGTTGCAGAATTGAATTCCCGTATTGAATTAGGATTGAGTTAAACTTTCAAATTTGTATCCTATTGTAATTAGCTATGAAACCTATTTAAAGAGCTGAAATCTCTCATAATGAAGAATCTCTACATAAGAGATTATAACTTAGAATTTTTCTTTAGTTTCTATTTCAAATTTCTTTTGTAATTTTTAGATTCTAGTTCTACTTTTATTTCAAGTTCAAGCTTTGTAAAGAAGAAAGAGGCTCTTTGTAATTGAAGGTGACAACATCAATAAAAAAGTTTTTTTTCTAATTTATCTTTATTTACTTGCTTTATTTACTTGCTTTCTCATCTACCATGCATTCTTTAGTTTTCATCAAGGGTAACTAGTATTTTTCATGGTTTACTAGTCTCTTCCACTACTACTTCTAATTCTAAGTTAAAATAAATTGATTGGATCATATGCATGCTTAACCCTAGGATTAGATCAATTTCTTGATGGTACATGAAGATGACTATTTAGATTCATATATGTTAATACTTTCTAATGATTTTTCTTATTCTATACTTAGATGGCTTTGATAGTTTAATGTTGAATCTTAGTTATTTTTCTTATTCTATGCTTAGATAGCCTTGATAGTTTAATGTTGGTTATTCTTCTTATTTTATGCTTGAGAAACTTTGATAGTTTGATGTTAAGTCTTGGCTACTGATTATTTCAAATAGGGTTTAGTTTTTATCTTATGTATATTGCTTTAATTGAAGGCAACTTCAAGGTCTAACTTTTATGATCTAAAGTTAAGTAAATTCTTGCATAGGTTAGTAAGTTAGTGGTGGTAGATGATCAGTAGGTTATATTTCTTTAACTCTTTTCTAAAATCTCAACTTATCATCAAATTCTATATTCTTCTTTACACTTCTAACACTTAACATATAGTTATTTTTCTTAGAAGAATACTTAACCGATTTAGTGTTTAAGGAGATACCGAAAAGGTTCTATCGCATTCCTCCCTGTGAATTCGACCCGCATAGGCATTGCTACTGTTCAGGTAAGAAATGTGTAAATATTGCAAAGTTTTCTTGAATCAATGAAAATTATAATAACTCAAATTTCAATTACAAGAGAGAGGAGATATTCAAGCTCAAATCTTCTCTTTATTTAATGTTAGGTTCTTTGCATAGCGGTGAAAAGTGAATCTTATTTTTCATTGACTGGGTGAACGTCAAGCTTCTTCAGAACTTTTCTCCTTGGATCACTGATAGCGTAGCGCAGCTCCTATCAAATGAAATCTCAAAGATATTTGGCCAAAACTTGAACTCGGCAAGTTTGTGTAGAAGAGTTGAACTCTTTTTTTAATGCCAATATATCTCAACTGAAAATTTTGACCCCTTTTCAATAGCAGCTTTAGCTATTTATAGGGGATTTTAGGGGTAAAACGGTCTCCTAAAAATCTTCCATAATGGGGTTAACTCCCCTCGTTACGTGGGCTGTACAAGACCCCGTAATGAGGGTAGTTATAACTGAGACGCAAGGCTCGCTTGCAGTTGAAACACGGGCTTGAGCTCTGCATTAAGCATTAAGATAATGCTGGATGCATGCATTGAACCTTGCATTTGGGCACTAGATGGTGCTGAGACACTGGTTTCGAGCCTCGCGTCTTGGCTTTGCAGTGATGCTGAGACGCGGGTTTCGAGTCTCGCGTCTTGACACTGCATTAATGGTTTTGACCAGCCTTGCTGCTGAAGTATGTCTCTGCATTTGACGACTTTGTCTTCAGTGATTTTTAGACGGTCTATAGAACCCTTTTCAAAGTTTTTGAAACTCCACGGTTGATTGGGACGGGTTTCAAGACACTTTGGACTTTTCTATTGGCAGCAAGCTCTCAAGACTGGACTGGCAATCTTTCGAGATACCTGGAGCTTGATCTTATCTGGATCTTGGTCTTCGTGAGTGTATTGTTAAACTCTTTGAAGCCACCAGAGATGATCATCGTGAGTGTCTAGATACACAGTCCAGACCTCATCGGTACTCTGAGCTAGTTGTCTATGTACTATTGAACCAGGAGAAATTGTCAACTGCTTTTGCCAGTATAGTATTAAACTGATTGCAAAAGTAGAGACTGAACACAAGTCTTGTAGACGCAAAAGTCATGTTGCTTTGGAGACGCAGACCTCGTCTGAAATAGAAACGTAACTCTCAGTCATTAGAGAGACGCGAACATCACAGTAGAGATGCCGCTCTCGCTTTGTTGAAAAGATGCAATTCTGTTAAGTGGTGACGCGGACTTCACTTTGTTGGAGAGACACAGCTCTGTTGTTTTGCCAAGGCGCGAGTTTCATTTGAAGTGAAGACACACCTTCACTTGATGTAGAAACGTGAACGCAAACTTGATTCAAAGTAGAGATGCAGCTCTCGCTTGGAACAGAGACGCAGCTCTCGAGTGTTATGAATGCAGTGTTCTTCTCATTTGGAGACACGACGTTTATAGAACGCGAGTCTCGTGTTTGAGTGCGTTGACACGTGTCCAGTCTAGATTGGCCTCGAGACACGCAACGCGTCTCAGCCGACGCGTCTTCCTACAAAAGGCACAGAGCATCCTTTCAAGAGTCATCATTTGACTCTCCTTCCACCTTTAACTCTGCGTCCAGAGTTTGTAAATTTCTTCAAGCTTCGTTTAGAACCCAAAGCCTCAAGCTTTCAATTTCAATCTTCTTCGAAGATTTTGCCGGTAAAATGACTCCAAAACAGAAGCAGATCGCCTTCTCGTCCAGTGCCTCTCCTTTGGCCGCTCAAATGGGTGGCACACCTCTGACAGAAGCCCCATTTCAGATAAAAATGGATTTCGCCATTAATGGACTCCAAGAGTTTTTCAAACTCTTAAAGTTCTATTGAAGTTAGACAGCCAACGCGAGGTTCATGGCCCGCGTTTGAATCGTGGATGCGGCTTTCATGTTGGTGAGCAAGTTGCTTAGGATCCTTGCGTCTTTGTTTTATCAACTTGACTCCCGCATCTGTTTAATAACACAGTGCTATGAACTTCGCGTTAGAGTCTCCTGAGCGCGGATCTCACATGGTTGAACCCTGAGTTTGAAGTCCAACACTTAGAAATTCAAGTCTTGAAGTTCAAACGCGGACTTCATGTGGTCCTCGCGTTTTTGAGTCTCTCTCTTCTTCTTTTTGAACGCGGCTTAAGTGAGCCTCGTGTTTCAGTCATTGAACGCGGGTTTCATATGAGCCTTGCGTTTGGGCTTCAACACGTAGTTGATTTCAAGCCTTTTTCTTTTTCGTACACTAATCGTTGTGTTGTTCCTTTTGCAGGTCTTGGCTATATTGATGGTGCTGGCTCCAGTATCTTTGTCGCATCCATTGAGGTAGACATGAAATGACCAGTTCATTCAATTGGCGACCACTTAAGAAGTCAAAACTTTTGCCCAAGGACGAGGAAGATCTGCGCGATTCTCGATACATTTAAAGATATTATTGGGTATGATGCACCAGTAAGGTCTCGGATCCTTCCTAATTATAATGAGCATGGCGTATGTGAAGGTCACGGGAAAGAAGACGTCACCAGTAAGGTCTCAGATCCTCCCTTCACCAATCTTATTCAAAGAAGTGACCGCGACGAAAAACTCGTGCTTATTGGATGACTTTCTGGTGGCGGGGCTTCCCATTAAGCAGGATTACAGCCTCGTGAAGACCTCCGCACCAGTTGGTCTAGTGGAATCAGAATGCTTCCTTGCATTTCGATGTCGAGAAACATCATTGTTCTCAAGAGGAAAGGAAGTTGATCTGTTATTCCTGGCCATACTCAAAATGACGAGCTTTGTGTATCTTCAATATTTCAAGGAGTGAGTGCAATCTTTCGTTGAGCAAGAGGGACTTCTTTGTACTCTTTTGTTGTAATACTCAATCTTATTAAATAAGAGAGCGTTTTGTATCATTTTCACAATTTTTGAATACCAATAAAGGTGACAATTTATCTACCTTCTTATTCGTCTTGACTTTCTTTTTGCATTGAAAATCAAACAAGTGAAAATGATTACCTTTAATTTGCTAGAGGTGTGATATTTAACTTAGCAACTCAAAATAAGAAAATTCCATTTAAAGAATTTAAAAAGGTTACTGTCAGAGATCTGATGTTAACTTGACAGGAGTCAAATAGGTTTTATTGACTTGTCATTCTATAGATGAGAATGACAAGCATGGACAAATCCATCAAGGATTTTGAAAGGATTACCGCCAGAGGTGTAATGTTACCTTGACGGTACGTAGACTTATAATTTAATAAGTTTGGTGGACTTATTATTCTATGAAAGAGAATAACAAGTGAAGTTTTAACTTCGCAGGGGATCGCGATTGAGTCTATCGTCAGGGGTTTAGTATTAACGTAATTAAAACTTGGTTGGGGCTTAGAGAGAACACTGTTAAAGGTGTGATATTAACCTAACAGTGATTTTAAGTGGACCTGCCATTCTATTGACGAGAATAACAAGTGAGACTAGATCCGTCAGAGATCTGAATATTTCTTTACCGTCAAAGATGTGATATAAACTTAATGGATTGGATTGAATCTTGTCAGAGGTGTGATATTAATTTGACAAGGATGTGAGCTAGAAGTGTACTGTTAACTTAGCCCCACAGGAATTTTAGTTTTGTTGGAAAAAACTGAAGATACCACTGTCATAGAGGTAGTGTTGAACTTAACAGTGGAGGTAATGCTAGAGGTGTAATTTTGAACTTAGCATTAGTCATCTCGACTTCGATGCGGAAGCTCAAAGGAAAGTTATTTTCATAGGTGAAAGTGTACCTAGAGGGGATGAATAGGTGTACTAGCTAATTTAGGACAAATGATGTGGAATTTAAAACTTAATTGCGAACACACTATATGTGTAACCAAGAGTGAGTTCAAATTTCACGTGAAGGGCTCTGGAGCTACTCCTCTAGATTCCTCTAAATTAAAAGTTGAGGTGCTTTAACAAGCTCTCTTGGTTAAACACAAGTACAGGCACACAAATAATATCTAGCATATGAATATGAACAATAAAAGTAATGCAAGATATAAAGAGAGATAGAGTTGAGAGATAGTGGATCAACGCAAATTGAAGAATAATGAACTATTAAAGTAATTTTTAAAATTAGTTCGAAATCCTTCAAGCAAGAAATAAAATACAAATATATTCATGAAATATGAAAATTACACGAGAATTGACACTCAAAAAGCAATAAAGCACATATAGACTCATGAATCAAAAATTATGAGTAAACATCAAATATAGACTTTAAGAATCATGTAATCAACAAAATCATGGGATAGGACAATGAAGCTCATATGAAATTTCTTTTATTAAAACAAGAAATCATCAAAACTGTAAACATTAAACAAGCTTTAAGGTATATGTATGTTTTGTCAACATACATACACATTTCAAACATAAATGAGTCCATATTAGAATTTTACATGAAGGCAAATGACTCTAGGATATACATGTATATCTATTTGTTTTGAACAAAATTAACATATACATGAAGCTAAACACATTTTATGAAAACACGTACAAAAAATAGAGAAAACAAATTAAGATGTAAGAATCATCAAAACAAAGTTATACTAATACATCTAATGAGTACACATGAGCAATAAAGCACAAACACATAATAATCAAGTGTGGCCCACTAGTTGTACAAGTATAAACACAAGCTTTAACAAAAACTACATCTAAACAAGTAATCAAAACATGAAGTGTAAAAACATAAACAAATATGATCATTAGGTTAAATGCACGTATTTTAGAACTAGGATATACACAATAGCTAAACTAAAGTGAGAACATAAAAATATAAGTTCATATAAACATGGGTGTATCCCAAATACTATCTATATGTATCACATGTCTAATAACATTGCATTCAACATAATGAGCAATAAAATCAAAACATGCCAAAAAATCATCAATATAAAAGCATGTAAAGTAAAATAGGAGTTTAGGGATAGTTACCAAACCGTATGAATTATTCTCTAAGCCTTCAAACCGTGATGGTCCTCCCACCAAACATCCTTGAAAGTGATGCAACCATAGATATGATCTTTGAGTTTGGAGCGCATCTACCATCAAGATACCGATACCCTGATATCAAGTGAGAGCCCAAACATACATCAAATACAATAGGAGTGAATTTTGGTACCCATATCTTTTTGGGTCCATGGGAGTTGGCACCTTTCCTAACCTAAAATAATTTATTTGCAAAATTTGAACTATGTATTCTATCATAACAAAACTTTGGATAGTAGCTCGTACGTCCACAATGTGTAGAAGTGCACACATTAGCATACAAATCATATGTGTGAGCATGATGAGCATGTGTATGCTATGTTTTGTGTTCATGAATATATGGAGTATGTTTCTTATGAAACATGGATTCCAATCTCTTGTGGTTCATGGCACAATGGCTCAAAGTAGAGCCCAAACAATCTACACTCTTTTTCAAAATATAAATATCATTTTCAATGATTGAAAAATAAGTGGAGCATGAAACATGTTTATCACTAAAAGATGAAGCAATGAGTGTATAACAAACATGAGAATCAAAAGCATTTTTCAAAGAAATTTTTTTTTTTTGAAACCAAATCTAATTCTTCAGAAATCAAAGCAATTTTGTTTCTCAAAGAATTATTTTCCTTTACAACAAAATCTAGTTTGAAGATAAAACTTCATTTTTTTTAAAAACAAGATCAAAATTATTTTTATTCTTTAAAATTTAATTTTTTTAAAACAAGGTCAAGTTGACTTTTCAAGGAATCCCTTTTATTTGAAATCTCAACCCTCCCTTGTAAAATCATATCAAGTTTAGAAAATAAATTTTTATTTTCTTCTTTTAAATCAAAATTTTTGCTTTTCAAAGCTTTGTACTTTGAAAACAAGTTTTCACAAACATGAATAGTTCTTCATTTAATACATATGCATCCAAATTATTTTTATCACATGAAAAACTAGCACTATCATCTAGTTGAGTGTCCAAAATTACCTCAAGGGAGTCATTCTCTTGGACCATGAAGCAAGCTTAGTTGGACTCATTTCCACTAGATTCTTTCTCCAAAACATGTGTCGTTTGTACCTTGGGAGAAGTCAATGTGTTCCACACTGTAAAAGCAGAATCACAATGATAAATCAAAGAAAGATCATCTTTGCTAAGTGGGTGCCTAAGTGCCTCTAAGGCTTATGCATTAGCCTCTATATGCTTGTTATTACCAAGATAAGATTTCTTGGTAATGGCATGGTAAACATGCAATCCTAGGGCTTTAAGATATGCACTCATCTTGAACTTCCATATATCGATATTGGAAACATCATACGTGGGATGTGCAAAGAAATCCATGAGTGTATAAAATATATATGTGCAAATACAAATCTAGATTAGCAATCCAAGATCATACTCCTAGGTGGTTAAACTGAACATCAGGAGCGGAGGCTCTAATACTAATTGAAAGTGCACCTAGAGGGGGGTGAATAGGTGTACTAGCTTATCTAGGACAAATGATGTAGACTTAAAACTTAATTGTAAACATACTATGTGTAACCAAGAGTGAGTCTGAATTCCCTGTGAAGGGCTCTAGAACTACTCCTCTAGATTCCTCTAGATTAAGAGTTGAGGTGTTTTAACAAGCTCTCTTGGTTAAACACAAACAATATCTAGCATATGATATGAACAATAAAAGCAATGCAAGATATAAAGAAAGATAGAGTTGAGAGATAGTGGATCAAATGCAAACACAAAGATATGCTTCAAGATTCGAGCCACTACTCTACGTCCCCACCTTCACACAGAATGATTTCCACTATGTCCACACAGGACCTTCCACAAAGGGACCTCTATTGAGGAACTACAACTTTACATAAGAAGTACACAATTTTACTTTCTCAAACACAAACCTTTACACAAGAGGTGGGCACTAAGCCAAAGCAAAGAAAAGGTTTACAACTTGGTGATCCAATGATCACAAACTTTCTCTTGGTGATCTCAAAGGATCACAAACAATTTTCTCACAAAAACAAGATCCTAAAGATAGGAATAGAATGATAGCTTAAGTATGTGAGAAATCAAAGTGTTTGAAAATGAAACAACAAAGAAAATGCTTGGAAAAAACTTCTTGATGGATATATAAATGAAGAACAAAATAGAATTCACAAATACTTGATTTTCTTTGATTTTTCAAAACTTTAAAACACATAAAGATAGAGAATTTTGGCACAAAAACTCTTTTGAAAACTTTGTTAGAAACACTTGAGAAGGTGGGAAAATTGTTCTTAGAAATCTTGGGAGGAACAGCCCCAAAGAACCATTTTTATGGGGGCCAGAAAAAACTAGTCGTTCGGGTCCAGAACAGGTCAAAATGGACCTGTCGGTCGACGCCCGGTGACTGGCCAACGGTCAGATTCTGACCGTTGGGGTTACCAGTCGACCACTCGGTCGACCGCCCCAAGGTAATTTGCCTAACGGTCAACCGTCCGGTCGACCGTTAGGCCAAAACCAGAGAGTGAACTCTCTGGCTCGGTCGACTGACTAGTCGACCGGGGCCAGATCCAGAGAGCAAGCTCTCTGGATCAGTCGACCGTCCGGTCGATCGGCCCATGACCAAGGCACTTTGTGCACGCCTGTGCACATCGGTCGATCGACCTGTCGACCAAGCTCTGGTCCGGTCGACTGATCGGTCGACCGCCAGCAGGCTCAGAATAGATTTTAGGGTTTGAACACTTGGTCTTTTAATTACCCATAAAATCTCATAAAATCACATAAAATTCACAAAAATAAGTTCTTATAAATATTTGAAGAACAAATATGTGTGACTAAAATTCAACACATATTACAAATTATTTGAACTATTTTTTAGGCATGGAACTTAAGCTTTAAACCAAAAACCAGTATTTTCCAAAACCAAACTTCTATAGAAAATATGATTTTCTATAAATTGTATAAATACAAAAACATGATATTTAAACTCAATAGAAGAATAGAGTGTATGGATAGAATCCAATACACATATAAAGGATATATCTATGTTTTTGACATTAAATCCAAAAATAAGTTTTGTTAAAAACAAAACTTGAAACTATGAACTAGATAAATCAAAATTAGATTTTAGACAATATGAAACATAAATGTATATGGATGAAATCAAATATACATTAAACCATGTAAAACTTCTTTTAATTCTATCTATTCATGAAAACAAAACATGTATTCTTGAAAATCAAAAACCAGTTAACCGAAACTAAAACTTTTAACTTTTGTGTGTGTGAAATTGAGCGTATCAAAACTAATCATCTTTACACAAGATCTAAACTCTAAAACTAAACAAACCAAACCGATGTTTTCTTGTTGATCTTCATCTCCAAAACGACTCTTTCCAAACTTGATCCAAAGAGCTTGATTCCTTTTGAATGCTAGATGCTATCGTGACACGCGAGCTCTTAAATCATCATGTGTTAGTTTCAAAAATAGCTTTGAATTCTTTGTTAAAGCTAAACACCTACTAAGATCTTGATCAATCTCTGAAACTTATTGAACACAAGATGATTAGCAAACTAACCTCCATAAGTTAGTCATCATCAAAATTAAGATGAAAGGCCTCTGGGCCAACAATAGGTTTAGTGTTAAACTTAACAATGAATCGGATGCTAGAGGTGTGATGTTAAACTTAGAATCACTCATCTCAGCCTTGATATGGAAGCTTGAGGGAAATGACTGGCAGAGGTTTAATGTTGAACTTGACAACAACTTGGTCACTGTTAGAGGTGTGATATTAAACTTAACAGTAATTTGTTAGAGGTGTAATGTTAATATGATAAGAGTTGGTTTGTGATATGAGCAATTTTGAGAACTTGCCATTCTATTGAGGAAAATCAACAAGTGAAATTTGGATTGTCAGAGGTATACTGTTAACTTGACAATTTTGAAGACTTGTGACTCCATGTAAGGGAGTCGTCAAGTGGAAGTTCGTACTTGCTGAGCAGTATTGAGACTTTCACTGTTAGAGGTGTGGTGTTAACATAACAGTGATTGAGTTTGTGAACCTACCACTCCATGGGAGGGAATTGGTAGGGTTTTGGTGGAAAATAGAATGAATTATCAGATGTGTAATATTAACTTGACGAATATTGATTTTCCAGGGGCATGAGAGGTTTGCCATTAGAGGTGTAATATTAACATAACAGTGGAGAGATTCTGAGTGGGTATTTAGTGAAATTTTATCATCAAAGGTTTAATGTTAACTTGACTGATTCCAATGGGAATCTAGAAAAATGGTTTGTCAGAAGTTTATTGTTAATGTGACAAGTCTGTGCTCATTTCACCGACAAAATAGATGCAGGTATTTTCGTGGTCCTACCATTCCATGGAAGGGAATTGGTAAGGATTTTGAAGGAGAAGGCAGGACCAAGTCCCTTAAGATTTTTAACAAACCCTCAATTATTAATGGATTTGGTATGCCTTTACCAACTACCATTTGAATTGGGCTAGCCATGCTATTCCCCTCAACATGATGAGTTATCAAAAAATTTTATTGGACTTAAAAGCCGATATTTTTCTCTATCCTTAACCGTTGAGGGCGTTGGATTTTGTTAGTCTCTAAAGAATAGTGACAAAACTAATACTCAGTTAGCTTGCCTTTATTGGCTCAATTCTGTTGAGGATTAGACCGTGTTCTCCTACTCTGTTCACCCGACCATTCCTCTTAACCAGCTTCTTATGTACCGATTAGAACTCCTAACCAGTTTCTTATGTGCTGATTAGAACTCAAGTGATGTTTGGTCGTTGACGCTGGTTCCAACTGTCACCGAATAGTTGCAGATCAATGAGGACTATTATGCTTATGTTGAGAAGAACATAATCGGACAACTGCTGATCAATGAGGACTACTATGCTCATGTTGAGCAGAACATAGTCGTCAATCGAGAATTCCATCGTAGGGGAATGCATTAGATGCAAGTGTCATACATACTTGGCCCAATGATTAGAGGTTATATGTTAACATGATTAAGGGTAGTATTTCTTTAGGAATTTGTCATTAATCGGCATCATAAGTATATTGCCTTCTGGATTTATTAGGCGATATGCTCCATTTGAGTAGACTGACTCTACCACTAATGTGTAAGATCACCTAGAGGGGGGGTGAATAGGTGATGGCTAATCTAATGGTCACTTATGAACAAATAATGCGGAATTAAAACTAAGATGACCAAATTAAACTTCTTTTAATTAAACACTTATGTATAACACAAGAGTGTTGCCGATTCCCCTTGCGAGGCTCTGGACAAACTCCTCTAGATTCCCCTTGAATGGGTTGAGGTGTCGCGTTGGCTCTCTGGTTGAATACAAGTGTTAGCAACAATCCCACGCAAGTATATATCAAATATGCACAAGGGTATATCAAGCATGTAAAGTAAATACAATGTAAGTAATGCAAGATATAATAGAGACAAAAAGAGTAAGAGAGCAAGAGTGAGCAATCGCAAACACAAAGGGTTTTTTTCGAGGTTCGAGCACACTTGCTCTACATCCCCGCCTTCGACACACGAAGGATTTCCACTATGCACGATCCAACCGGATCTCTCCTTGGTGCCGCAACACCTACAAGCCCTCGGACTCCCAAAGTCCCTTACACACCACAAGCCCACCGGCTCGTCGAGGCCGCACCTCAAGCTACAAGAGTTCGCACCCGAACCCTAAACAACCACGAGCACACTTGCCCATCTCCTCAAAGTACAAGATGAAATCTTGGTGATCTAAACACTTGATCACCTACAAAAACTCTCACTACAACACCTATAGGATGAATAGCTCAATGGATGCTCAAGTGTAGTGTGAGAAATCAAGGAAAGAACTTTTGATGGAAAACTCAAGAAATCACAATAAACACTCTCTTGATAAAATCCCTTTTGATAGGAAATATTGGCACTCTATTTTGTGGAGAAAACTCTGCTAAAAGAATGAAAATAACTGGACAAAAGCTCTCCTAAAATCTTGGCTCAAAACATGACAAAACCCCCTTTTATAGAGGTTAGAAAAATCTGACCGTTGGGGTCTGTCAGAGCTGCCGGTCGACCCGCCGCGGTCGACCGGTAATGGTCAAAATCTGACCGTTACAGCCTCCGGTCGACTGGCCCGGTCGACCGAGAAGAACAGAGAGCACTGCTCTCAGTTCCGGTCGACCGGCCCGGTCGACCGCACAAAACTGCCAGACGTGCACAGTTTTGTGCACGTCGGTCGACCGGCCCGGTCGACCGACCTCTGTGCAATGGGTTAACTTGGAGCACAGTTTTGAGGTCTAAAACGTTCGAAGTTGGGAATAAGTATATAGGATGAATTTGTAGATATTGAAGTCTTCTTTCTAATGCAACTTAAATCAAATCAATATCAATTCGGAATTGAAAGTTATCAATAAAATACTAAAAGGTATCAAATCAGAAACTGAAAACTGTTTTTCAGACTTCAACCCAATATTTGACATTTTTAACATTTAAATCAGAAGATGATTATTGAATATTAAATGTAGCTCTGAAAGTTATCTTTAAAATGCAATATAAATCATGTTATTGAATATAGGAATCAAAAGTTATGACTAGAAAACTAAAAGTGTGTCGAGCAGATCAGCAGGACGGACGAGAGTTCTAAAAAGGTTTTGGTTAAAAACACATGTATATTTGAAACACCAAAAATTAAAACGGTATTTTTCTAAAACTAAAAATCTTTTATGAAAACACATAAATCAAGAGTGTGTGTGTGATATGAACTTGAGCAATCCACCAACTATCTATCCTTTACATTTTAACTAAAACAAACAAAAATCTTATACCTAGACACAAGTCTTCATCTTCTTGAAGTCTTCACTTGAAGGCTTCTCATCTTCTTGACTTGGTCCAAATGCAATCCACCGAGCTCATCTCTAGATGTGTTCTTGATGCATAGGCTCGTGAATCAACCGGTGCTAGCTTCCAACTTGTCTTTAAATCCTTTGTTGAAGCTCCACACCTACTAAGATCTTGATAAAGAATCTGTCACTAATTAAACACAAGATCATTAGTAATCATGACTTCATGAGTTGATCATCATCAAAACTAGGGTGATAGGCCTTTGGGCCAACAATCTCCCCCTTTTTGATGATGACAAAACTCATGAAGTTATATATGCATGGATTAAAGTAAAGCTTCAAAGAAGCTCCCCCTTAACTCATGCATACCAAATAAATAATAGATATGGCAATAAAAGCACATGACATGTATGCAATGTAGGAGATGCAATCATAACAAAAATCAAATCTTAAGTCAAATCTTTTGCTCCTAATTGCAAGACAACATATATATGCATAAATACAAATCTTATACAACCTTAAGTAAGGAAGACAAATACTTCTCCCCCTTAAGTAAGGAAATCATGCATATATCACAAATACATCACAAATACTTCTCCCCTTTTGTCAATCATCAACAAAGGGTTCAAAGTAAAAGCAAATCAAAACAAATTTTTCTCCCCCTTTTTGTCAAAAACAAAAGAATAAAGAAGGGGTAAATACAAATCAACCAATAAAGATTTATATGCGATATACATTCATGAAGAGGAAGACGTTAAGTTAGCTTCCCTACAATGTGCATTGCATGAAAGAGGGATGTGAAGCCCTAATTCACACAACACAACTATGTAATGCATAGAAGGAGATGTGAAGCCCCCCTACACACGTATATCATATAAAGAAGAGATGTTAAGCTCCTCAATTTATAATATACTCAACATGAATCTATATGTAAGAGAGATGTTAAGCTCTCCTTGCATATAGGAAATACAAAACAAAACATTTTAATTTTTTTTTTTTATCAAAACAAAATTTTGAACTTTTCCCAATAAAACAAATTTTGAACCAATCATAATTTGTAATTTTGATACCAATAGAAAATAGCACTTGAAGATGTGTGATATCAAGTTATCATTGCAAAATCTTTTAATGTTTCAAACATATTGATATCAATTGTAATCATATAACAAATTTGAAGTTGAAGCATATTGATACCAAATGAAAGATCTAAAATAAAATCTTTTTATTTTTCATAAGCTTAT
This sequence comes from Agave tequilana, assembly GCA_038442645.1. Lineage (NCBI taxonomy): Eukaryota > Viridiplantae > Streptophyta > Magnoliopsida > Asparagales > Asparagaceae > Agave > Agave tequilana. The sequence goes on from JAVJIF010002324.1 coordinate 40,675, forward strand.
GCATAGTTAATATAAGGTGTTAACTTAACTTAGCATAAACTTTTTGTGCTTTTAAGAATGTAAATCAATTGTAAAGCAAGTACATGAAAATCATATATATGTATGTGAATAGATAAGACCAATTTTAAAATTAGGGCATACATATATAGGAACCAAAATGTGAGTAATATACCAATTGTAAAATTAACATTGTAAGTCATGTATATACTCATAACTAAAAATTGGTAGGTTTTTAAAAATAGTTATGTCTAAGCACTACCAAATTTGAAGAATAAATAACTAGTTATAATTAATTTTTGAAAAACTAGTTAAAGATCCTTCACAAGCATGAAATCATATGTTATTCATGAATTATACTAAATACATACAAGTTTAAGCACTCATAGTCCATAAAGCTCAAAAATTATCTTTTATCATAAAAGATGAGTGTTCAAAGGTTATGTAAATGATATTTTCATGAAAATAGAAAGTGAAGCATGAATCTCATGAAAATCTTATTTTTCATCTTAAAACAAATCATATATTTTTCATAAAGCATTGCTAAATACATAAAGATTTAGTCACTCATGGTCTATAAAGCTCAAAAATATTTTGTATCATAAAGATGAGTGTTCAAAAGATCATGTAAATAGCATTTTTATGAAAATAGTCATTCAAGCTCAAAAAGATCATAAATCACATTTTGTTGTACAAATCAAAAACATGAAAAATCATTTTTTTTTTATAATTTATTTAAAATACTAATCTTCATGGTATATGTATGATTCATCCAATTCTAACAATATGCATACATATCTCAAATCTGAAAAAGAGTCCAATATATATTGCATGACGGCAAATGACTCAAGGGGTATACATGTATATTTATTAGATTTGAGTTAAACACACATATACATGAAGTAAGATCAAAGATAGGCATAACAAGTATAAATGACCGAATCATCAAAACTAGCCTATACACATGCATATAGTGGATACAAATGAGCATGAAGTTCAAATATATATGAGTCAATTGTAGTTCACTATTCATATATGTATAAATGCAAGTTTTGACATATTCTACATTTAAGCATGTAAATGCCACATGAAGCACCCAAAAAAAATATGAACATGCTACATGATACATGAAATTAAAAGCATGTGCATAAAAGAAATAGAAGTTTAGAAATTGTTACCAACTCCAAAGCTCCTAGCATGGTGGTTGACCCACCAAAATTCCTTGATAGCGGTGCTTCAAGTATGTGTCATTTTAGTTCAAATGCACTCACCATCAAGGCACCAAATCTCTCACGTTTTGAGAGATTCCTCACCTACATCAAATACACAAGGTGGGGATTTTGGTACCCATATTTTCTTGGGTCCTATGGGGTTAGTCTTGTAAGGAACCCAAGCATTTTTATTTTTATCAAAAATAAGAACATTTAACCTTTCATAACAAAATTTTGCTAAATGGCCTTTGCGGCCACAATGTGTACATATGTACACCTTAGCATACTTATGAGTGGGAGTGTGAGCATGATGTGCATCATAAGCATGTGCATGATGTGAATGTGCATGAGTATGAGGAACTTGTTTCTTTTGAAACAAGGATTCCAATCTAGTATGATTGAATGCACATGAGCTCAAATTAGAGCTCAAATTATCAATTTTATTTTTCAACTTTTTAATCTCATTTTGATCAATGTGTGCATGAGAAGTATGATGAGATATATGATCAATTTTCTTTTTCTTTTGAGAAACAAAATCTTTTTCTTTTTCACATAGTTTTCTTTTTAAAGATTTATTCTCTTGAAAAACAACTTCTTTTTGTTTTTCCACCATATCAATTTTATTTTTCAAATCAATGTTTCCTTTACATAAATTATTTAATTTAGACATAAGGGAAACATTCTCATTTTTCAAAAACTCATTTTCTTTTTCTAAGCATGCCATTTTATTTTCTAATAAATCTTTATCATTAAGCATGGCATCAAAATTCTTTTTCAAAATTTTATTATCTTTTTCTAAACATGCAATGTTACTTCTAAAAGAGTCATGTTCTACATGCATGCAATCAAGTTCCTTTTTCAAATTTTTATTTTTCTTTTTAATCATGTCATATTTTTCAAGCACAAGATGACAAAAGGTAGCAAGCTCATCATATGACATGTCTACATCCTCATCATCGGATTCGGTGTTTACCTCAAGGGGGTTATCCCTTGGACCATGTAGCATACGTTGGAGGTGTCGCTCCCAACGTCCGAATCGCTCCCCGCATAGTATAGATCCTTTTCGCCAAGGGAGGTGAGGGTATTCCACACTACAAAAGCCGAGTCAAGATTAGTTAACTTAGACAAATAATCATCATCTAAGCTAGATACTAAAGCATGTAGGGCCTTTGCATTAGCCTCAATGTTCTTACCATTTAAGCAATATTCTTTATTAGTCGTGGCAAGATATACACTAAGGCCAAGTCCTTTGAGGAACAAAGACAACTTAACCTTCCAAATTTGGATGTTAAGGATGTCAAAGGTGGGTGGTGACATGAAGTCCATTGTGTGTACAAATCTTGTGATTAGCCTAAAAGAGGATCTTTAACTCTTAGGTTGTTAGACCCAATATCAAGAGCACTAGCTCTGATACCAATTGTAAGATCACCTAGAGGGGGGGTGAATAGGTGATGGCTAATCTAATGGTCACTTATGAACAAATAATGCGGAATTAAAACTAAGATGACCAAATTAAACTTCTTTTAATTAAACACTTATGTATAACACAAGAGTGTTGCCGAATTCCCCTTGCGAGGCTCTGGACAAACTCCTCTAGATTCCCCTTGAATGGGTTGAGGTGCCGCGTTGGCTCTCTGGTTGAATACAAGTGTTAGCAACAATCCCACGCAAGTATATATCAAATATGCACAAGGGTATATCAAGCCTGTAAAGTAAATACAATGTAAGTAATGCAAGATATAATAGAGACAAAAAGAGTAAGAGAGCAAGAGTGAGCAATCGCAAACACAAAGGGTTTGTTTCGAGGTTCGAGCACACTTGCTCTACATCCCCGCCTTCGACACACGAAGGATTTCCACTATGCACGATCCAACCGGATCTCTCCTTGGTGCCGCAACACCTACAAGCCCTCGGACTCCCAAAGTCCCTTACACACCATAAGCCCACCGACTCGTCGAGGCCGCACCTCAAGCTACAAGAGTTCGCACCCGAACCCTAAACAACCACGAGCACACTTGCCCGTCTCCTCAAAGTACAAGATGAAATCTTGGTGATCTAAACACTTGATCACCTACAAAAACTCTCACTACAACACCTATAGGATGAATAGCTCAATGGATGCTCAAGTGTAGTGTGAGAAATCAAGGAAAGAACTTTTGATGGAAAACTCAAGAAATCACAATAAACACTCTCTTGATAAAATCTCTTTTGATAGGAAATATTGGCACTCTATTTTGTGGAGAAAACTCTGCTAAAAGAATGAAAATAACTGGACAAAAGCTCTCCTAAAATCTTGGCTCAAAACAATGACAAAACCCCTTTTATAGAGGTTAGAAAAATCTGACCGTTGGGGTCTGTCAGAGCTGCCGGTCGACCGCCGCCCGGTCGACCGGTAACGGTCAAAAATCTGACCGTTACAGCCTCCGGTCGACTGGCCCGGTCGACCGAGAAGAACAGAGAGCAATGCTCTCAGTTCCGGTCGACCGGCCCGGTCGACCGCACAAAACTGCCAGACGTGCACAGTTTTGTGCACGTCGGTCGACCGGCCCGGTCGACCGACCTCTGTGCAATGGGTTAACTTGGAGCACAGTTTTGAGGTCTAAAACGTTCAAATTTGGGAATAAGTATATAGGATGAATTTGTAGATATTGAAGTCTTCTTTCTAATGCAACTTAAATAAAATCCATATCAATTCGGAATTGAAAGTTATCAATAAAATACTAAAAGGTATCAAATCAGAAACTGAAAACTGTTTTTCAGACTTCAACCCAATATTTTGACATTCTTAACATTTAAATCAGAAGATGATTATTGAATATTAAATGTAGCTCTGAAAGTCATCTTTAAAATGCAATATAAATCATGTTAATTGAATATAGGAATCAAAAGTTATGACTAGAAAACTAAAAGTGTGTCGAGCAGATCAGCAGGACGGACGAGAGTTCTAAAAAGGTTTGGTTAAAAACACATGTATATTTGAAACACCAAAAACTAAAACGGTATTTTTCTAAAACTAAAAATCTTTTATGAAAACACATAAATCAAGAGTGTGTGTGTGATATGAACTTGAGCAATCCACCAACTATCTATCCTTTACATTTTAACTAAAACAAACAAAAATCTTATACCTAGACACAAGTCTTCATCTTCTTGAAGTCTTCACTTGAAGGCTTCTCATCTTCTTGACTTGGTCCAAATGCAATCCACCGAGCTCATCTCTAGATGGTTTCTTGATGCATAGGCTCGTGAATCAACCGGTGCTAGCTTCCAACTTGTCTTTAAATCCTTTGTTGAAGCTCCACACCTACTAAGATCTTGATAAAGAATCTGTCACTAATTAAACACAAGATCATTAGTAATCATGACTTCATGAGTTGATCATCATCAAAACTAGGGTGATAGGCCTTTGGGCCAACATAATGGTCCTTCCCATTTGGGTTGAAATTTTCCTTTTATCTTATGTGTCACCACATGGGTCTTCTGACAGCCAAGACGAGTACCTTTCTTGAAAGTCCGCTCCTTGACTTTTTTGAAGGCTTTGAAAATTCGAGCTTGATAAAGCTCAATTTGTTGTTGAGCTTGCAGGTGTTTGTCGTCCAAAGCTTCTAGCTCCTGGAGTTACAGTCGATGCTTCTCCTCATCTGTCATCTCCAATGTCAAAGCAATGCGTAGAGATGGGATCTGAATTTCTAGCGGGAGTACGGCTTCACAACCGTGCACCAAAGAGAATGGTGTAGCTTTCGTCGGGGTTCTCACTGTTGTACGATAAGCCCACAAGCATTCACCTAATTTGTTGTCCCAGTCGTTTTGACTTTTTGAGACGAACTTCTTGAGAAGCTTTCCAATGATTTTGTTAAACACTTTTGCAAGGCCATTAGTGGTTGGGTAGTACGCCGTTGAAGATACACTTTGGATTTTAAACTTATTACAGAATTTCTGAAACACTTGGATGATGAACTGGGCCCCATTATCGTGGACGATCCATCGTGGCATGCCAAAATGGCAGATTACGTGATGTTTTATAAACTTGATCACATCAGATATTTTAACCTCCTTCAGAGGGATAGCCTCTGCCCATTTGGAGAAGTAATCGGTTATGGTTAAGATAAACCGATGCCCTTCGGATGAAGGTGGGCTGATAGGACCAACCACGTCCATTTCCCACATCTCAAATGGCCAGAAAAAAGTCATAGGACGAAGATGTCCTGGTGCCTGATGAATGAAGTCGCCATAGATCTGACAGGTGTGGCATCACTTAGCGTAAGCGATGACATCAGGGATTATTTTTGACTAATAATATCCCAGTCTTCAGAGTTGATCTCCAAGCTTTGGACCAGGTGTTGGCTCAAAGGCCCATCACTCTAGTTTTAATGATGATTAACTCATGTAGTTATAGTACTAATGATTTTGTGTTTAATTAGTCTCAGATATTTGATCAAGATCTTAGTAGGTGTTTAGCTTCAACAAAAGATCCGAAGTCAAGTTTTGAAGCTAGCATGTGTTGATTTAAGAGCTCGCGCATCAAGTTTGCATCAAGTACTCAAGAGGAGTCTAGCTCATTGGATCAAAGTTTGGACTAAGTCAAGAAGGAGAAGAAGATTTTCAAGAGAAGATTTTCAAGAAGACTTGTGTCATGTTTGTAAGTGTTAAAATTTGGTTTTAGATAAAATGTAAAGGATAGATTAGTTGGTGGATTGCTCAAGTTCATATACACACACACACAAAATTTATATGTTTTAGAAAATACCGTTTTGATTTTGAGCTTCAAAGTATACATGTGTTTTATCAAAACTATTTTAGAGCTTATTGTCAAAAACATACATATTTCATCATATATGCGTAGTGGATCATATCCATACACACTAAGCTTCAAAAGTGTTTAAAATATCTGGTTTTGGTATTTGGAGAAGTTTTAAAAAAATCGTTTTTCAATTTAGAGATTATTTTTTTTGAAAATACGGTTTTTGTTTAAAGCTAAAATTTCCATATCACAAAAATAGTTCAAAATGTTTGTAATATGTCTTGATTTTTTTTATCAAACATGTTTGTATATCAAAGTATATTAATGAACTTATTTTTGTAGAATTTATGAGAATTTATGGGATTTTATTAAAGATAAAAAGACCAAGTTTTAATCCCTATACAGGGCTGACCAGGTCTTCTGGCGGTCGACCGATCCAGAAGTCGGTCGACCGGGCGGTTGACCGATATGGACAAACGTGCACAGCCAGGGCTAGTCGACTGACCCGGTCGACCGCCAGAGAGCTCTGCTCTCTGGATCTGGCCTCGGTCGACTGGGCGATCGACCGACAGGTCAATGCCCTTTAACGGTCGACTGGACGGTCGACCGCTTTTCCCAACGGTCGAAAATCCCACCATTGGCGGTCGACCAGGCGGTTGACCGACAGCAGCGTCAGCTGCTGATTTGGACCCCAACGGCTAGATTTTGGAGGCCTATAAATTGGGGATCCCTCGGACTGTTTTACACAAACTTTTTGGAGAGTTTTCAAGTTAGTTTTTCCTACCTTTTTAAGTATTTATCTCCACATATTTTAGAGCCAATATTTCCATATCAAAAGGAGAGTTTTTTAAGAGTGGTTTTCAATAGTGATTTCTTGAGTTTTTCACCACAAATTCTATCCAAGTTTTTCTCACACAACTTGAGCTTTCCATTACTATATCAATCCTATAGGGATCATTGTTGTGAGAGAGTTTAAGGTGATCCAAGTGTTGAGATCACCAAAGTGTTCTACTTTGTATTTGAGGAGGCGAACTTGCAGGTTTGTGTTGTTTCGAGTTCTTATGGGAGCTCGGTGTAGAGGTGCGGCCTCGCAAGCTAGTGTGCTCGTGTGTGTTGTTCTTACGGGAACAAGAAAGGGACTAGTGAGTCCAAGGAGTTCTAGTGTGAACTCATTGTAGGTGTTGCGGCACCAAGTGATCCGGTGGGATCGATTCTAGTAGAAATCCTTCATAGAGTTGAAGGCGGGGACGTAGAGCAAGGATGCTCGAACCTCGAAACAAATCTCCCGTGTTTGCGATTGCTTTCTCTCTATCTCTCACTTGTGTTTATATGTTGCATGCTTACATTGCTTTTACCTTTATATGCTTGATATATCTTGTGCTTAATTGTTATATGCTTGGGATTGTTTGCTCACACTTGTATCCAACCAAGAGAGCCATAGCAGCACCTCAACTCTTATCTAGAGAAATCTTGAGGAGATAGTCCAGAGCCCTTCACTGGGAATTCGGCTGCACTCTTGTGTTTTACTTGGTGTATTTAGCTTAATAATTTTTAGTTTGCATAAATAGTTTTAATTCCGCATTAATTCATCATTAGATTAGCTAGTCACCTATTCACCCCCCTCTAGGTGATTTCAATTGGTATCAGAGCTTGGTGCTCTTGATTTTGGTCTAACAACCTTGAGTTAAAGACCCTCATTTTAGCTAATCACAATATTTATTTACACAGACATGGATTTCATGACACCTCCCATGTTTGACATTCTTAACATCCAAACTTGGAATGTTAAGATGTTTATGTATCTCAAAATCCTAGGTATTCATGTCTATCTTGCCACAATTAAAGATTCTTATTGTTTAAATGGCAAATATCTTGAGACTAATGCAAAAGCCATCCATGCATTAAAGAGTACCCTAAATGATGAATAGTTATCTATGGTTGCTAATTTTGATTCGGCTTTTGTAGTATGGAACACTATAGTCTCCCTTGGCGAACAAAAGCAATACTATGCGGGGAGTGACTCGAATGATAGAAGTGATACTTCCAACATATGCTACATGGTCCAAGGGGATAACCCCCTTGAGGTAAATTCTGAATCCAAGCTTAATGAGGATGTTGACATGTCTTATAATGAGCTTGCTTCATTTTGTCAACAACTTCTTGAAAAATATGATTTGCTTAAAAAGGACCATAAAAGGTTCAAAAATAAATATGAGTCTATTTCAAAAGAAAAAGATTCTTTTAAAAATAAATTTGAACGCATTTTAAAAGAAATGAGTTTTTGAAAAATGAGAATATTTCCTTGTCTTCTAAGTTAAATGATATTTGTGAAGGAAATAAATCTTTGAAAAATAAAATCACTTTGGTGGAAAAAGAAAAGAAATTATTTTGGAAGAAATAACTCTTTGAAAAGAAAATTTATTTTAAAAGAAAAAAACATTTCTAAAAAAAAAAGATTGTTGATTCTCATTCTTGTCATACTCTTCATGCTATAATTAATAAAAATGAGATTCAAGTTTTGAAAAATAGAATAAATTGTTTGAGCTCAACTTTGAGCAATTGTGCATTTAATCGTTCTAGATTGAAAAGCTCGTTTCAAAAGAAACAAGATCCACATGATCATGCACATAACCCACAGCATACATATACACACTTTGGACATCATGGTCACACTCATTCTCATGTGCATGCTAGAGTGTACAAATATACACATTGTGGCCGCAAAGGCCATTTAGCAAAATTTTGTTTGATAAGGTAAATTCTATAAATTTTGCTAATAAAAATGTTTGGGTTCCTTATGATGCTAACCCCCGTGGACCCAAAAGAAAATAGGTACAAAAATCCCCACATCTTGTATTTGATGTAGGTGTGGGCTCTCACATGACGTGAGAGATATGATGCCTTGGTGGTGGATGCGTGAGCTTGATGGACATACTCTATTGATGCATCGCTATCAAGGAAGTTTGGTGGGACGACCACCATGTTTTGAAGACTTAGAGATTAGTGCATATGGTTTGGTAACTATTTCTAAACTCCCATTTAGTTTACATGCTTTTTCATAGATAATATTTTTAGCATTTTTTGGTTTTGTGCTTCATGTGGTGAATACTTGTTTAGATGAATTTTTTATTAAAACTTGTGTATATACTTGTACAAGTAGTGAGCTACACTTTATTATTACATGTTTGTGCCTCATTGCTCATTTGTACTCTTTACATATACATGTATAACCTAGTTTTGATGATTCTCTCATTTATGCTTGTCTCTGTATCTTTGTGCATGTTTTGCTTCATGTATATGCTATTTTTGTCTAAAACTTATAAATATACATATAAACCCTTGAGTCACTTGCCTTCATGCAAATACTATTATGGACTCTTTTGTGTTTAGGATACGTATGTATATTTTAGTTTTAGATAAAGCATACATATACCTTGAAGTTTGTTTTTAATAAAACTTTTTTATGATGCTTAGGTATTTTGAGCTTTATTGATTATTTTCATGAATATGCTATTCACTTGATTCTTGTACACTCACAATTCTTGACCTTATTTTCATGAGCATTTATGAGCTTTATAGATTTCGAGTGTCAACTCTTGTGTATTTAGTATGTTTCATGATATACATATGATTTGGTTTCATGTTTGAAGGATCTTTAACTAGTTTTTTAAAAATTACTTTAAACTAGTTATTTATTCTTCATTTAGTAGTGTTTTCAAAATACAACTATTTTCAAATCTTATTTTTGAAAACTTCTACCCTTAAAGGGCGGTTAGATAGACGACCATGCCTTGTATGCTCTAAATTGAAAATCTATTTAAACATGTGCATGAATATGGTGGATAGTTATGAGTTATACACATGATCTTCATGATATTTCACTTTTTGTATACTCATACACATTTTCTATATATATCTGTGTGTGTGTGTATGCTTCAATTTTCAATAATATCAATTTCAATTGGTATTTTCTTTTTCATACATATATATGATTTGATTGTGTTTGATTTACAATATCCTTACATGTTTAAAGCACAAATTATGTTTATGCTAAGCTTGACTAATTTTTAAATGTTAATTGGTATTTTAATGAGCTTAAGCATTATTTTCAATTGTTATTTCAATTGATATCAAAATATACTTAATATTTTACCTTATAATTGGTATCAAAAATTTACAAGATATTTCTAGTGGTATCAATTACCTACAAGTGATATCTTAAAATTTTGTTTATTTACAAGTGGTATCTCAAAATTTAGTTTATTGACTTAAGAGATTTCAAAATATTGATTTAAAGTGATTTCAAAATTTCTTGATATGTATTGCCTATATGCAAGGGGAGCTTAACATCTCTTCTATATATAGATTCATGTTGAGTGTATCTTATATTGAGGAGCTTGACATCTCTTCTTTATGTGATACACGTGTGTAGGGGGAGCTTAACATCTCTACTTATACATTGTATATTATGCTTTATGTGAGTTAGGGTCTTGTCATCCCTTCTTCATGTAATGCATGTATACAGGGGAGCTAACTTCGCGTCTCTCTTCTTCATGAATGTATATCGCATATATATTTTTATTAATTGATTTGTTTTCGCCCCATTGTTGATGAATTGACAAAAAAGGGGAGAAGAATTTTGAGAGTTTATATATGCATGTTTATTTTTCTTGTTTATGCATATATGTTTGTTTATGCAAAAGGAGAAAAGAATTAGAATTTGGTGAGTTTATGCATGTTTATCTCCTTGGTTATGCACATATATTTGTTTTGTTTTATGCACTTCATTGAATATATTTATGTTTATTGTTATGCATGAGTTAAGGGGGAGCTTCTATGAATCTTATCTTTAATCCATGCATATATAACTCCATGAGTTTTGTCATCATCAAAAAGGGGGAGATCGTTGGCCCAAAGGCGCATCACTCTAGTTTTGATGATGATTAACTCAAGTAGTTATAGTACTAATGATCTTGTGTTTAATTAGTCTCAAATATTTGATCAAGATCTTAGTAGGTGTTTAGTTTCAACAAAAGATTCCAAGTCAAGTTTTGAAGCTAGCACGTGTTGATTCAAGAGTTCACGCATCAAGTTTGCATCAAGTACTCAAGAGGAGTCTAGCTCATTGGATCAAGATTTAGACCAAGTCAAGAAGGAGAAGAAGATTTTCAAGAAGACTTGTGTCATGTTTGTAAGTGTTAAGATTTAGTTTTAGATAAAATGTAAAGGATAGATTAGTTTGTGGATTGCTCAAGTTCATAAACACACACACAAAATTTATATGTGTTTTAGAAAATACCGTTTTGATTTTTGAGCTTCAAAGTATACATCTGTTTTATCAAAACTATTTTAGAGCTTATTGTCAAAAACATACATATTTCATCATATATGTGTAGTGGATCATATCCATACACACTAAGTTTCGAAAGTGTTTAAAATATCTGATTTTTGTATTTGGAGAAGTTTTGAAAAAAAATCGTTTTTCAATTTGGAGATTTTTTTTTAAAATACGGTTTTTGTTTAAAGCCAAAATTTTCATATCACAAAAATAGTTCAAAATGTTTTTAATATGTCTTGATTTTTTTATCAAACATGTTTGTATATCAAGTATATTAATGAACTTATTTCTGTGGAATTTATGAGAATTTATGGGATTTTATTAAAGATAAAAAGACCAAGTTTTAATCCCTATACATGGCTGACCAGGTCTTCTGGCGGTCGACCGGGCGGTCGACCGATGTGCACAAACGTGCACAGCCAGGGCCGGTCGACTAACCCGGTCGACCGCCAGAGAGCTCTGCTCTCTGGATCTGGCCCCGGTCGACCGGGCGGTCGACTGACAGGTCAATGCCCTTTAACGGTCGACCGCTTTTCCCAACGGTCGAAAATCCCACCGTTGGCGGTCGACCGACAGCAGCGTCAGCTGCTGATTTGGACCCCAACGGCTTGATTTTGGAGGCCTATAAATTGGGATTCCCTTGGACTGTTTTACACAAGATTTTTGGAGAGTTTTCAAGCTAGTTTTTCCTACCTTTTTAAGTGTTTATCACCACTTGTTTTAGAGTCAATATTTCCATATCAAAAGGAGAGTTTTTTAAGTGTGGTTTTCAAAAATGATTTCTTGTGTTTTTCATTACAAATTCTATCCAAGTTTTTCTCACACAACTTGAGTTTTCCATTACTATATCAATCCTATAGGGATCTTTGTTGTGAGAGAGTTTAAGGTGATCCAAGTGTTGAGATCACCTAAGTGTTCTACTTTGTATTTGAGGAGGCAAACTTGCGGGTTCGTGTTGTTTCGAGTTCTTGTGGGAGCTTGGTGCAGAGGTGCGGCCTCGGCAAGCTAGTGTGCTTGTTCTTGCGAAAACAAGAGAGAGACTAGTGAGTCCAAGGAGTTCTAGTGTGAACTCGTTATAGGTGTTGTGGCACCGAGTGATCCGGTGGGATCGATTCTAGTGGAAATTCTTCATAGTGTTAAAGGCAGGGACGTAGAGCAAGGATGCTCGAACCTCGAAACAAATCTCCCGTGTTTGCGATTGTTTTCTCTCTATCTCCCACTTGTGTTTATATCTTGCATGCTTACATTTCTTTTACCTTTATATGCTTAATATATCTTGTGCTTAATTGTTATATGCTTGGGATTGTTTGCTCACACTTGTATCCAACCAAGAGAGCCATAGCAGCACCTCAACTCTTATCTAGAAGAATCTTGAGGAGATAGTCCAGAGCCCTTCACCGGGAATTCGACTACACTCTTGTGTTATACTTGGTGTGTTTAGCTTAATAGTTTTTAATTTGCATAAATATTTTTAATTCCGCATTAATTCATCATTAGATTAGCTAGTCACCTATTCACCCTCCTCTAGGTAATTTCTATTGGTATCAGAGCTTGGTGCTCTTGATTTTGGTCTAACAACCTTGAGTTAAAGATTCTCATTTTAGCTAATCACAATATTTGTTTACACACACATGGATTTTATGACACCTCCCATGTTTGACATTCTTAACATCCAAACTTGGAAAGTTAAGAGTCTATGTACCTCAAAGCCCTAGGTATTCATGTCTATCTTGCCACAATTAAAGATTCTTATTGTTTAAATGGTAAATATCTTGAGACTAATGTAAAAGCCATCCATGCACCAAAGAGTACCCTAAATGATGAATAGTTATCTAGGGTTGTTAATTTTGATTAGGCTTTTGTAGTATGGAATACTACAGTCTCCCTTGGCGAACAAAAGCAATACTATGTGGGGAGTGACTCGGATGATGGAAGTGATACTTCAACCATATGCTACATGGTCTAAGGCGATAACCCCCTTGAGGTAAATTCCGAATCCGAGCTTGATGAGGATGTTGACATGTCTGATAATGAGCTTGAACAACTTCTTAAAAAATATGATTTGCTTAAAAAGGACCATAAAAGATTGAAAAATAAATATGAGTCCATTTCAAAAGAAAAAGGTTCTTTTAAAAATAAATTTGCATGCATTTTAAAAGAAAATGAATTTTTTAAAAATGAGAATATTTCCTTGTCTTCTAAGCTAAATGATATTTGTGAAGGAAATAAATCTTTGAAAAATAAAATCACTTTGGTGGAAAAAGAAAAACAAATTGTTTTGGAAGAAACAATTCTTTGAAAAGAAAAATTATTTTAAAAGAAAAAACATTTCTAAAAAAAAAAAAGATTGTTGATTCTCATTCTTATCATGCTCTTCACGCTACAATTAATAAAAATGAGATTCAAGTTTTGAAAAATACAATAAATTATTTGAGGTCAACTTTGAGCAATTGTGCATTTAATCATTCTAGATTGAAAAGCTTGTTTCAAAAGAAACAAGATCCACATGTTCATGCACATAACCTACGGCACACATATGCTCACTTTGCACACCATGATCACACTCATTTCTCATGTGCATGCTAGAGTGTACAAATGTACACATTGCGGCCGCAAAGGCTATTTAGGAAAGTTTTGTTTTGATAAGTTAAATTCTATAAATTTTGCTAATAAAAATGTTTGGGTTCCTTATGTTGCTAACCCCCGTAGACCCAAATGAAAATAGGTACCAAAATCTCCACCTCTTGTATTTGATGTAGGTGTGGGCTCTCACATGACGTGAGATATATGGTGCCTTGGTGGTGGATGCGTGAGCTTGATAGACATACCCTATTGATGCATCACTATCAAGGAAGTTTTGTGGGAGGACCACCATGTTTTTGAGACTTAGTGATTAGTGCATATGGTTTGGTAACTATCTCTAAACTCCCATTTAGTTTACATGCTTTTTCATAGATAATATTTTTAGAATGTTTTGGTTTTGTGCTTCATGTGGTAAATACTTGTTTAGATGAATTTTTCATTAAAACTTGTGTATATACTTGTACAAGTAGTGAGCTACACTTTATTATTACATGTTTGTGCCTCATTGCTCATTTGTACTCATTACATGTACATGTATAACCTAGTTTTGATGATTCTCTTATTTATGCTTGTCTTCCGTATCTTTGTGCATGTTTTGCTTCATGTATATGCTATTTTTTGTCTAATTCTTATAAATATACATGTAAACCCTTGAGTCACTTGCCTTCATGCAAATACTATTATGGACACTTTTGTGTTTAGTATATGTATGTATATTTTTAGTTTTGAATAAAACATACATATACCTTGAAGTTTGTTTTTAGTGAAAAAATTTTATGATGCTTTGGTATTTTGAGCTTTATTGATTATTTTCATGAATATGCTATTCACTTGATTCTTGTATACTCACAATTCTTTTGTTTACTCGTGACCTAATTTTCATGAGCATTTATGAGCTTTATAGATTTCGAATGTCAACTCTTGTGTATTTAGTATGTTTCATGATATACATATGATTTGGTTTCATGTTTGAAGGATCTTTAACTAGTTTTTAAAAAATTACTTTAAACTAGTTATTTATTCTTCATTTGGTAGTGTTTTCAAAACACAACTACTTTTAAATTTATTTTTGAAAACTTCTACCCTTAAAGGCGGTTGATGGGCGACCATGCCTTGTATGCTCTAAATTGAAAATCTATTTAAACATATGCATGAATAGGGTGGATAGTTATGAGTTATACACATGATCGTCATGATATTTCACTTTTTTCATACTCATACATATTTTCTATATATATATATATATATATATATATATATATATATATATATATATATATATATATATATATATATATATATATATGTATGTATGTATGCTTCAATTTTCTATAATATCAATTTCAATTGGTATTTTTTTTCATACATATATATGATTTGATTGTATTTGATTTAAACTATCCTTACATGTTTAAAGCACAAATTATGTTTATGCTAAGCTTGATTAATTTTTAAATGTTAATTGGTATCTTAATGAGCTTAAGCATTATTTTCAATTAGTATTTCAATTTATATCAAAATATACTTCATATTTTACCTTTTAATTAGTATCAAAATTTTACAAGATATTTCTAGTGGTATCAATTACCTACAAGTGATATCTTAAAATTTTGTTTATTTACAAGTGGTATCTCAAAATTTGGTTTGTTGACTTAAGAGATTTCAAAATATTGATTTAAAGTGATTTCAAAATTTCTTGATATGTATTGCCTATATGCAAGGGGAGCTTAATATCTCTTCTATATATAGATTCATATTGAGTTTATCTTAAATTGAGGAGCTTGACATCTCTTCTTTATATGGTACACGTGTGTAGGGGGAGCTTAACATCTCCACTTATATATTGTATATTATGCTTTATGTGAGTTAGGGTCTTGTCATCCCTTCTTCATGTAATGCATGTATGCAGGGGAGCTAACTTCACGTCTCTCTTCTTCATGAATGTATATTGCATATATATCTTTACTGATTGATTTGTTTTCACCCCTTTGTTGATGAATTGACAAAAAGAGGGAGAAGAATTTTGAGAGTTTATATATGCATGTTTATTTTTCTTGTTTATGCATATTTGTTTGTTTATGCAAAAGGAGAAAAGAATTGGAATTTGGTGAGTTTATGCATGTTTATCTCCTTGGTTATACATATATATTTGTTTTATTTTATGCACTTCATTGAATATATTTATATTTATTGTTATGCATGAGTTAAGGGGAGCTTCTATGAAGTTTATCTTTAATCCATACATATATAACTCCATGAGTTTTGTCATCATCAAAAAGGGGGAGATTATTGGCCCAAAGGCCCAGCACTCTAGTTTTGATGATGATTAACTCATGTAGTTATAATACTAATGATCTTGTGTTTAATTATTCTCAGATATTTGATCAAGATCTTAGTAGGTGTTTAGCTTCAACAAAAGATTTGAAGTCAAGTTTTAAAGCTAGCATGTGTTTATTCAAGAGCATGCGCATCAAGTTTGCCTCAAGTACTCAAGAGGAGTCTAGCTCATTGGATCAAGGTTTGGACTAAGTCAAGAAGGAGAAGAAGATTTTCAAGAGAAGATTTTCAAGAAGACTTGTATCATGTTTGTAAGTGTTAAGATTTGGTTTTAGATAAAATATAAAGGATAGATTATTTGCTGGATTGCTCAAGTTCATATACACACACACAAAATTTATATGTGTTTTAGAAAATACCGTTTTGATTTTTGAGCTTTAAAGTATACATGTGTTTTATCAAAACTATTTTAGAGCTTATTGTCAAAAACATAGATATTTCACTATATATGTGTAGTGGATCATATCCATATACACTAAGCTTCAAAAGTGTTTAAAATATATGATTTTTGTATTTGGAGAAGTTTAGAAAAAAATCATTTTTCAATTTGGAGATTGATTTTTTAAAAAATACGGTTTTTGTTTAAAGCCAAAATTTTCATATCACAAAAATAGTTCAAAATGTTTGTAATATGTCTTAATTTTTTATCAAACATGTTTGTATATCAAAGTATACAAATGAACTTATTTTTTAAAATTTATGAGAATTTATGGGATTTTATTATAGATAAAAAGACCAAGTTTTAATCCCGATACATGGCTGACCAGGTCTTCTGGCGGTCGACCGGGCCGGTCGACCGATCCAGAGTCGATCGACCGGGCGGTCGACTGATGCAGAAGTCGGTCGACCGGGCAGTCGACCGATGTGCACACACGTGCACAGCCAGGGCCGGCCGACCAACCCGATTGACCGCCACAAAGCACTGCTCTCTAGATCTGGCCCCGATCGACCGGGCAGTCGACTGACAGGTCAATGCCCTTTAACGTCGACCGTCCGGTCGACCGCTTTTCCCAACGGTCGAAAATCCGACCGTTGCGGTTGACCGGGCGGTCGACCGATAGCAGCGTCAGCTGCTGATTTGGACGCCAACGGCTAGATTTTGGAGGCCTATAAATTGGGGTTCCCTTGGACTGTTTTACACAAGATTTTTGAAGAGTTTTCAAGCTAGTTTTTTTCTACCTTTTTAAGTGTTTATCTCCACTTGTTTTATAGCCAATATTTCTATATCAAAAGGAGAGTTTTTTAAGAGTGGTTTTCAAAAGTGATTTCTTGAGTTTTTCACCACAAATTCTATCCAAGTTTTTCTCACACAACTTGAGCTTTCTATTGCTATATCAATCCTATAGGGATCTTTGTTGTGAGAGAGTTTAAGGTGATCCAAGTGTTGAGATCTCCAAAGTTTTCTACTTTGTATTTGAGGAGGCGAACTTGCGGGTTCGTGTTGTTTCGAGTTCTTGTGGGTGCTCGGTGTAGAGGTGTGGCCTCAGCAAGCTAGTGTGCTTACGTGTGTTGTTCTTGCAGTGACAAGAGAGGGACTAGTGAGTCCAAGGAGTTCTAGTGTGAACTCGTTGTAGGTGTTGCGGCATCAAGTAATCCGGTGGGATCGATTCTAGTAGAAATCCTTCATAGTGTTGAAGGCGGGAACGTAGAGCAAGGGTGCTCGAATCTCGAAACAAATCTCTCGTGTTTGCAATTGCTTTCTCTTTATCTCTCACTTCTGTTTATATCTTATATGCTTACATTGCTTTTACCTTTATATGCTTGATATATCTTGTACTTAATTGTAATATGCTTGGGATTGTTTGCTCACACTTGTATCCAACCAAGTGAGCCATAGCGGCACCTCAACTCTTATCTAGAGGAATCTTGAGGAGATAGTCTAAAACCCTTCACCGGAAATTCGGCTACACTCTTGTGTTATACTTGGTGTGTTTATTTTAATAGTTTTTAGTTTGCATAAATAGTTTTAATTCCGCATTAATTCATCATTAGATTAGCTAGTCATCTATTCACCCCCCCTAGGTGATTTCACCAGGTTGGTGAGCTTCATACATACCATCATGAGCCTCTTTGAGTGCTTCCTGTGCCTTTTTATGTGATAGGCACGGAGGAGGATTCCATCATGCGATCGGCGATACAGTGTTCTTATGATCATGTTTTAGTAGAATCTTGGGGCTTTCCTTCTTATGGCAGCCGTCTTTTTAGGGTCCGGGCAGTACATCGTACAAGGCATAGTCTGTTGGAACTTACAGTTTGATGATAATAGTTTTTGATGATAACAAATGTGATACATGTGCATTGGAGCTCAATCTCAAGAGATAATACTGAGTTCTAATTGCTCAAGTTTATTCAAGGATTTTTACTATTTTTGTGTATTTTTAGAAATTATTAAAAGCCTTGATCACACACACAAAATAGTCTAATAGTCGACTAACCCTTTCTATAGTCGGCTAACATATCCTATAGTCGACTTGCTATGTTATATAGTCGACTAAGTATCTTCACAAAAAATATCGGTTCTCTGTTTGTTGACTATAATCAACATTAGTCGACTAACCCTTATATCTGGTCAACTAATTTTAGTTTTCAGAGACTTATGATTCTGTGTCAGCCTTCTATGTCGACTTGATCTTTAGGCTAGTCGACTAACCCAGGCAAAACTTCTTATAGCAGTCGACTGCTACATATCCTAGTCGACTAACTATAGTTTCTGACTGTTATTCAGTTTTGATTTTCTGGTGTTTTCTCCAACATTTTGATTTTCAAATTTTAGTTGATAGCTTCCCTAACTGACCATTGATTTCACCTATAAATAGGGATGTTATTTTTGGATGTCATCACCAATTAATATAATAAGTTTTCTGTCCAAAACTCTATTGAAAATTTTATTTTTCAGAAAACTAGTTTCTACTTTCTGTTATTCACACAATTCCAATTCTTTTGTGAAGAATTCTGAGAGTTCTCCTATAAGATACCTTGTTCACAATCACGCACAAGTTTCAAAGCTTATAGGATACATTGTAATCAATCAAAGAGAGTGTCTACTTGGTGTAAAGAAGAGTTGTTTAAAGAAAGTATCTTCTTGGTGTAGAGAAGAGTTGTACAGATTTGACAAAGGGTGTTTTGGTAAGTGGTATACAAGGAGTTGATTTGGGGTGTAACAAAATCAGGATAAGAAAAATCTCAAGCGGGTTACTTGGGGACTGGATGTAGGTCACGAGGACTGAACCACGATAAAATCTCTTGTGTTTGCGTTTGCATTTTCTGAGATTTATTCTATGCATTTTCCTTTCTTACGAGTATTTTTTTAAAAGTTTATAAACACTATTCATCTTTTCATTAGTGTTTGTGTTGCCACTTGTTTTTAGATCCTACATAGTCGATGTATGGGAATTGCCAATCCCTGAGCTCTGAACCTGCTGAAGTCTCTAGAGTTTCTTTGCCTTGAAGGTCTCATGTTGGCTTTTGATCATCTTCAAGGGCAAAATTTGCACAGTACAAGTCATCATTGTAGAAGAGTACATTCCCTGTTGCTCCAGCTGGAAGGGCCAAGGAAGCTGCAAGGGACGCCAATACATCTGCATGCAAATTTTTAGGTGAGGTACATGGTCAATGTAAAAGTTTCTGAATTTCTCAGCCATGTAGATGGTTGCGTTGTGATAGGGTGCTAAGTCTTCATGCTTGACTTCGTACTCCCTGCGAACCTGATTGACGATGAGCTTTGAATCACCATACGCTTTGAAATTTTTAATGCCAATCTTATCGACGATTTACATTGTGATCAAGAGAGCATTGTACTCTGCTACATTGTTGGAACACGGCTCAATTAATGGGAATACACGAAGGATTACGTAGTTCTGTAAGGAGACAAGTACCACCCCCACTCCTGCTTGATATTTCCTCGAGGACCCGTTCTTGATGCGCCGTCGAAGAAGAGTTGCCACACCTGCTCTTCGAAAGTCATCTGGGTCATGCAAACTTCAGCGATCTCATCTGGGAGATCGTCATAAAGTTTGATCGTTCTTGGATCTGGGTGTTCAGTCAAGAAGTCTGCCACTGCCTGTCCCTTCACAGCTTTTTGTGATAGGAATTGCATCTCATATTGTGAGAGCATTATGGCCCATTTCACCAATCAACCATTCAGCGATGATGGTTTCATCATCAGCAAACTTAAAGGATTGACTTTTGATATGGCGTATATGGTTTGGCTCACCAGGTAGTGTCACATTTTCTGGACAGCAAACACCAATGTGAGGCATTCTTTTTGATCGGGTTATATCGATGTTCAGCTTTGATCATAGCTCTACTCAAGTAGTAGATTGCTTGCTCGTGTCTCTGATCATTATTCCAGGCTAGTAAAGATCCTAGAGAATAATCTATAGTTCGAATGCATATCATGAAAGGTTTTCCTGACACCGAAACTGTAAGGACAGGTGGATGTGTGAGGTACCGCTTGATTTTTTCGAATGCTTGTTGGCAGCATCGTCCCAGACGAATGAGACACCCTTTTCATCAATCTGGTGAAAGGTTGGCATCACCCTGAGAGATTTGAGATAAACCTCCAGATATAGGCTAGTCGTTCTTGCAATCCTTTAAGCTCTCTAAGATTTCTTGGATGACGCGGACTTTCTCCTGGTCGAGGTGGATTCCTTTGGATGTCATGACAAACCCAAGGAATTTACCGCCAGGTACCCCCAGGAAGGATTTGGTGGGATTCATCTTCAATTTGTGTGCCCACATGATATCGAATACTGTCTTCAGATCTACTATGTGATCATCTTTGGCACGATTTTTCACTGCAATATCGTCTACGTAGCATTCCACTATTTTGCATATATGCTCGTAGAAAATTGTATTCATAGCTCTATGATATGTCGTTCCCGCATTTTTAACCCAAAGGGCATCACAATATAGCAATACACCCCTAGTAGTATCCTGAAGGATGTATGCTTCTCATCGTCAGGGTACATCTTAATTTGATTGTATCCAGAGAATCCATCCATGAAAGACATTCGTTCAAACCCACACGTGTTGCCGATCATGACATCCGTGATTGGAAGGGAAAACTCATCTTTAGGATAAGCTTCATTTAGATCACGAAAATCAATACAAAACCAAATCTTCTCATTCTTCTTGGTGACGGAGACGATATTAGCTACCCAATCAGAGTATTATTCTTCCCTGATGAAACCGAAGTCTATGAGCTTCGTGACTTCCGATTGAGTAGCTTCCATTTCTGGGTGAAACTGCCATTGCTGCTGCTTGACGGGCTTCACATTCGGATTAATGTTGAGGCAATGCATAGCTATCTGAGGATCAAGCCCAGGCATATCCTCATAGTTTCAAGCGAAAACATCTATATACTCTCGCATGAGACATATTAGACCTTCTTTCTCGGGAGATGATAAGCTTTCGCTTATGAAGATGGGCTTAGGATTAGCCTCATCTCCCTGATTGATCTGAATTACCTTATCTTCTTTGGATGATTCACGCTATTTAAAGCGAATATCCCAGAAAGTATTTAGGTGTTTGATCTAGGGATCTGTATTTGACTAGATCATTTCTTCATCTCTATCTTTCGGGTGGCTTGTTGAAACCATGTTTACCAAATGGTCTTTGAAAATGTCGCCAACACTAACATCTGACTCCCATGATGACGTGCCTGATGAGTGGTTATGATATAATAACTATTCAAACTCAGAGGCTAACAGGATTGGAGTTGACATAAAGCCCAACCCCCTCTGAGTTTGGTGATAATAGTAAGCGGCTTTCCCTTTGAATGAAAGATAGAAGCAATGTTCGCCTTCATTTGCCAAAGTTCAAGCCAGGACCACTTGTTAGGTCATACCCCCATATTCTCCATCATTTTGAGTACATTTGGCTCGTAATGAGAGAACTGAGGGAGTTCGGTCTCACTTTCGAATCTTCACGAATCATTGGTTTGGACTCGACTCTCTCGAAAAAGATCAGTTTTTGACTTTTGCGTCTTGCTGGGACCTCGAAGAAGGTTCCTTGCACATTACTTGTAATACCCCGTTCCCGGAATACGTACTTAGTTGCGTATTCAGATTTTCCGATCGTATTTTTTCGATTGTTTCCTGTATTTGTTTTGCTTTATGAATTCCTTATATGATTGTTTTGTCTTGGATTTGGATTCGTGGACTCGGAGTCAGTCCCAGTCCGAACCAGGACTCGATTATAGTATATTATTCGATTTGGTCTTTCCGGTGATTAGATTTGACCGATTTTAGTTTTAAATATTATTTTTCCAATATTATATATTTCTATATGATTTTCTAGATTTTTCTGGAATTAAAATGAAAGTCTTCAAAACCGGTGTCGGCCAGTGCCGCTGACCGATTCTTGGATTTTTAATTCTCAAACGGTTTGGAATTTCTAAATGATTCTTAGACTTTATTTCTTAGAATAATATTTTCTACCTACATTCTTTTTCTGAGGATTTTACGAATTTATGGAAATTTCACACAGAGTCGGTAGATAACCGATTCCAGGATTTTTAATTCACACACAGCTAGGAATTTCCGGATGGTCCTTTAGACTTTAATTCTTAGAATCACATTTCTTACTTAAATACTTTTTCTGAGGATTTTATGATTTTATGAAAATCCCAACGGAGTCGGTATTTTATTGGTTCCGGGATTTTTAGTTTTAAAACTATAAAGTATTTCTGAAAACGGATTTCACCATTATTCTTAATATTATATTATGGATTTTTGATATTTATTTCGGGTCGTTCCGAAATACTTGATTTCGGGACATATCTGGTATTTTCCCGAAAGATTTCCGCATCCACGACTCAATCTCGGGAAACTGTGTTTCCGATATTTTCATTTTTGGAGACCAAGAAAATATCTTCTCATTTCATTACTTTTCCTTTTTCCTTTATTTCCTTTAATCTCCACCACAAACTCCTTTACTTCATCCCTAAGTTTTCTCCACCTCACCACTTCCACACTCTTCCATTTTCCTCCACCACACAATTCTCCACCTCATCCCTCCACATGGCCGGCTATGGTTGGCCAAGAGAAACACCTCATCACTCCATTTTGCAATTAAGCCCCTCTCTTTTATTTAATTACACCTCCTTCACAAATTCCAAATCATATGAATACTTTCCCTTTACATTTCTATTCTCTTTTTACTTCTCTTCATCCTCTTCATCAAAGCCCTAGCCTTCACCACCTCCTCCATCTCTCCTTCATCTCCCCCAAGACAACCACCACCTCAACTCCTCCAAGTCTTCATCTTCTTCCATCTTTATCTCCATGGAAACCAACACCACAAGGTCATCAACTCCATCAAAGCTCCACCTTCTTCAACATCAAGTTCCAACACTACCACCATCACCTTGTACTAATTTTTGGTGAGTGTTCTTCATCACTTAGACTTGATTAATCCTTAGTATACTTATGCTTTCATATCATGTTCAATTATGTCTTTAATCCATGATTATTTAGCCATCAAACCCAACCCTAGGAAATCTGTTCTGTTTGCTGTTTCCATACTATTAGTCGACTTGACCTATAGATTAGTCGACTAGAAACCCTTAGCTGAAATGTAGCCTTTTCTGGAAACACAGTATTAGTCGACTTACCTATTTTTCTAGTCGACTAGAGACCCTTAGTCGACTACACTCTTGACCCTAGTCGACTAACCTTGCTTGAAATCAGAGACCTTAACTCTCGGCCCTAGTCGACTTGACTATATTATTAGTCGACTATAGACTATTAGTCGACTACCCATTCTTCCCTAGTCGACTAATTTATCCTGAGACAGAAACCCCAACTTTCTGTATCACAGACTTAGTCGACTTAAGTATCTGTTAGTCAACTTAAGATCATTATTAGTCGACTACTCTTCTAACCTAGTCGACTAATTCTGGCTGTCTGTTCTGATTGGTTACTTCCTTGAACATGAACCTTAGTCTATAGACTTATATCATATATTGGTATTGTTTGACTTGTCTCTTGGCTAACATCATCTTACCTTTTCTCCTTCTCTTTCCCCTTCTCTCTACATATTTATATCACAGGTTGTGGCGCATCCCGAACTTCAGTGGATTCCGGATATTTCGGCGTTTTGGTGATTTGGGCGAGTATTCTTACTCGCTACCTTCTTGCTTCTTATTTCATTGATTCGCTTCACGTTTTCATATACTTTATGTCATATATCTTTTACTGCTTCCTTACCATGCGTGGCCGACCCTTCGTGGTCGTTGACTTCTGAGTTTCTCCTATGATTGCCATGCTATTACTTCAGATTTGTCAATTGCATGTTTCCTTTTAACACATGTATATCACCTTGGTAACTGTGTTATCATCTGACTACTTGGCATGCCACTATTTGGCAAGACCTGTATGTTGTACCATGACTTACCCAGACTATCATCTATCTCCTGACTTGACTGGTTATTTGATTCATATCACCATTTTGTCATGCTATCTCTTTACAACAAAGCATGACACACTTGACATTGTATAATTATCTCGATAATGGGAATGTAGTACCTGATCACTTGCTATGTCTTACATTTCTGATTACATTTATGATTACAGTTCTGACTACATGTATGATTACAGTTATGATCCTACTTATTCCCATAATCAGATAATTATATTAATAAACTATAAAAAGGACAACTGTATGGGTATGGGAGGAAGTGATGGATGCCGGAATGATACCTTGCTTATAGTGATGGGATATATACTGGCGGTAAGTTATATGTCATTACATTTAGGGGGACTTTGGGCCTCCAAAGCTGGTTCCAGGTGTATGGAAACCACTATAAGAGGTGATATCAGTTCTCCATCTACTTCCAATAACAAACCTTGTTTTACTCGGATATGGATCTATGTGTGTTGGGACGCTAGTTCACATAGCTAGATATCAAAGTAAGACAAGTTATAATAATAATAATAAGTTCCTGTCATAGTTCCTGTTATACTCCTGTTATGGACTCCTGTATTTATTGTTATGATTTTCCGAGATATTCCTGTCTTGACTACCATATGATTTGCATCTCTGATTCTATACGCTTGGATACTCTGTGGCATGAGATAAAGGTATATAGATGAGGGTTTCCTTGTTTGGATTATTCCTTCGATGTACTAGTCTCATGGGACCGTGTTTTAAGCGTATACAATCACTTTTGCATATGATCAGCTTTATTCCGGATTTCCTGTTTATGGCTATTATGTTATACCGTTTCTATATATACTTCATTTATGTTCTAACCCCCGGTTTTTGTACTTGACTCTTGTGTCCCTCCTGGCTCGCCACCTGGCATCTATATTATACTCGCCTGGGGAGTTTCACTGACTCCCCTGGATTCTCATGTCCAGGTATTGGAGCTTGGAGCGTGTAGACTTCCCTGTTGTTGATCAGAGTTCGCAGCGGTAGCGTGGGTCTCCAGCTATCTCGTGAGCGACCTTTTATACTGTTCATACTTATACTTTTCCTTGTATACTTGTATTAGGAGCACTCTTTGTACCGTTCATATCTTGTATATCTTTTGTACTCTCGCATTTGCGCATGTTAGTGATATGATATTCATGTAATATTATAATCACTCTGGTGATAACTGTGTAATTGTAATATATGTGTTGGAATGTATAATGCACCATTTGCTTCCGTACTCTGATTCTTTTTGTACTGATGCTTAGCGTATATACGGGAGGGTAGTTCTGACCTACGTATATACGTTGCAGTGACGTCCCCGTATCCGTGGAATCGGGGCGTTACAGGTTGGTATCAGAGCTTAGGCTCTTACTTCCTCAGTACGTCCAGAGGGCAAATTAATGGTAAAGAAATTTGCAACTGGAATACATGAGTCTTGGTTATACATTCCAACTGCAAGTGCAGAGTTATCTATTTCTTGACTATCTTTCCTTTGATTTCAAATCCCTCCTTGACTATCTTTTCCTTGGATTCCTGATCTCTCCTATCCTTTCCCCGTTTTGGTTTTATGTTTTGGTTTTGAATCCTTATACTATTTTAAGATATGACTAGACTAGAGAGGTAGTGGCTGGTTCAGAATGAAGCTATTATGTGATCTCTTCGGCCAATTCTATGAAGCTTGGTATTCTCCAGATCGATCTTGATCTGGCTATCTTCAGAGGACAGCAGTCGGATTCTTAATTATCGGTCTTCTTTATTATGCTCAGGATTTTCGGGGTTTTCTTTATTTCACAGCCACGACATCATCAGTATTCATTTATTTCACAGCCACGACATCATCAGTATTATTCAGCATTATTCTAAAGATTTATTACACAGCCACGACATCATCAGCCGGAAATGCAGAGTATGATTATTATTCAGTTGACTTGAGAGCCCTACCTATAGTGCTTCATATCTTAATTAGTATAATTCCAGCCTTGTCCCCTTTGTATTCAATTTGCCCCTTAACGAAATTGCGAGGACGCAATTTTTGTAAGGTGGGTGGATTGTAATACCCCGTTCCCGGAATACGTACTTAGTTGCGTATTCAGATTTTCCGATCGTATTTTTTCGATTTGTTTCCTGTATTTGTTTTGCTTTATGAATTCCTTATATGATTGTTTTGTCTTGGATTTGGATTCGTGGACTCGGAGTCAGTCCCAGTCCGAACCAGGAACTCGATTATAGTATATTATTCGATTTGGTCTTTCCGGTGATTAGATTTGACCGATTTTAGTTTTAATATTATTTTCCAATATTAATATTTTTCTATGATTTTCTAGATTTTTCTGGAATTAAAATGAAAGTCTTCAAAACCGGTGTCGGCCAGTGCCGCTGACCGATTCTTGGATTTTTAATTCTCAAACGGTTGGAATTTCTAAATGATTCTTTAGACTTTATTTCTTAGAATAATATTTTCTACCTACATTCTTTTTCTGAGGATTTTACGAATTTATGGAAATTTCACCAGAGTCGGTAGATAACCGATTCCAGGATTTTTAATTCACACACAGCTAGGAATTTCCGGATGGTCCTTTAGACTTTAATTCTAGAATCACATTTCTTACTTAAATACTTTTTCTGAGGATTTTATGATTTTATGAAAATCCCAACGGAGTCGGTATTTTATTGGTTCCGGGATTTTTAGTTTTAAAACTATAAAGTATTTCTGAAAACGGATTTCACCATTATTCTTAATATTATATTATGGATTTTGATATTTATTTCGGGTCGTTCCGAAATACTTGATTTCGGGACATATCTGGTATTTTCCCGAAAGATTTCCGCATCCACGACTCAATCTCGGGAAACTGTGTTTCCGATATTTTCATTTTTGGAGACCAAGAAAATATCTTCTCATTTCATTACTTTTCCTTTTTCCTTTTTCCTTTATTTCCTTTAATCTCCACCACAAACTCCTTTACTTCATCCCTAAGTTTTCTCCACCTCACCACTTCCACACTCTTCCATTTTCCTCCACCACACAATTCTCCACCTCATCCCTCCACATGGCCGGCTATGGTTGGCCAAGAGAAACACCTCATCACTCCATTTTGCAATTAAGCCCCTCTCTTTTATTTAATTACACCTCCTTCACAAATTCCAAATCATATGAATACTTTCCCTTTACATTTCTATTTCTCTTTTTACTTCTCTTCATCCTCTTCATCAAAGCCCTAGCCTTCACCACCTCCTCCATCTCTCCTTCATCTCCACCAAGACAACCACCACCTCAACTCCTCCAAGTCTTCATCTTCTTCCATCTTTATCTCCATGGAAACCAACACCACAAGGTCATCAACTCCATCAAAGCTCCACCTTCTTCAACATCAAGTTCCAACACTACCACCATCACCTTGTACTAATTTTTGGTGAGTGTTCTTCATCACTTAGACTTGATTAATCCTTAGTATACTTATGCTTTCATATCATGTTCAATTATGTCTTTAATCCATGATTATTTAGCCATCAAACCCAACCCTAGGAAATCTGTTCTGTTTGCTGTTTCCATACTATTAGTCGACTTGACCTATAGATTAGTCGACTAGAAACCCTTAGCTGAAATGTAGCCTTTTCTGGAAACACAGTATTAGTCGACTTACCTATTTTTCTAGTCGACTAGAGACCCTTAGTCGACTACACTCTTGACCCTAGTCGACTAACCTTGCTTGAAATCAGAGACCTTAACTCTCGGCCCTAGTCGACTTGACTATATTATTAGTCGACTATAGACTATTAGTCGACTACCCATTCTTCCCTAGTCGACTAATTTATCCTGAGACAGAAACCCCAACTTTCTGTATCACAGACTTAGTCGACTTAAGTATCTGTTAGTCACTTAAGATCATTATTAGTCGACTACTCTTCCAACCTAGTCGACTAATTCTGGCTGTCTGTTCTGATTGGTTACTTCCTTGACATGAACCTTAGTCTATAGACTTATATCATATATTGGTATTGTTTGACTTGTCTCTTGGCTAACATCATCTTACCTTTCTCCTTCTCTTTCCCCTTCTCTCTACATATTTATATCACAGGTTGTGGCGCATCCCGAACTTCAGTGGATTCCGGATATTTCGGCGTTTTGGTGATTTGGGCGAGTATTCTTACTCGCTACCTTCTTGCTTCTTATTTCATTGATTCGCTTCATGTTTTCATATACTTTATGTCATATATCTTTTACTGCTTCCTTACCATGCGTGGCCGACCCTTCGTGGTCGTTGACTTCTGAGTTTCTCCTATGATTGCCATGCTATTACTTCAGATTTGTCAATTGCATGTTTCCTTTTAACACATGTATATCACCTTGGTAACTGTGTTATCATCTGACTACTTGGCATGCCACTATTTGGCAAGACCTGTATGTTGTACCATGACTTACCCAGACTATCATCTATCTCCTGACTTGACTGGTTATTTGATTCATATCACCATTTTGTCATGCTATCTCTTTACACAAAGCATGACACACTTGACATTGTATAATTATCTCGATAATGGGAATGTAGTACCTGATCACTTGCTATGTCTTACATTTCTGATTACATTTATGATTACAGTTCTGACTACATGTATGATTACAGTTATGATCCTACTTATTCCCATAATCAGATAATTATATTAATAAACTATAAAAAGGACAACTTGTATGGGTATGGGAGGAAGTGATGGATGCCGGAATGATACCTTGCTTATAGTGATGGGATATATACTGGCGGTAAGTTATATGTCATTACATTTAGGGGGACTTTGGGCCTCCAAAGCTGGTTCCAGGTGTATGGAAACCACTATAAGAGGTGATATCAGTTCTCCATCTACTTCCAATAACAAACCTTGTTTTACTCGGATATGGATCTATGTGTGTTGGGACGCTAGTTCACATAGCTAGATATCAAAGTAAGACAAGTTATAATAATAATAATAAGTTCCTGTCATAGTTCCTGTTATACTCCTGTTATGGACTCCTGTATTTATTGTTATGATTTTCCGAGATATTCCTGTCTTGACTACCATATGATTTGCATCTCTGATTCTATACGCTTGGATACTCTGTGGCATGAGATAAAGGTATATAGATGAGGGTTTCCTTGTTTGGATTATTCCTTCGATGTACTAGTCTCATGGGACCGTGTTTTAAGCGTATACAATCACTTTTGCATATGATCAGCTTTATTCCGGATTTCCTGTTTATGGCTATTATGTTATACCGTTTCTATATATACTTCATTTATGTTCTAACCCCCGGTTTTTTGTACTTGACTCTTGTGTCCCTCCTGGCTCGCCACCTGGCATCTATATTATACTCGCCTGGGGAGTTTCACTGACTCCCCTGGATTCTCATGTCCAGGTATTGGAGCTTGGAGCGTGTAGACTTCCCTGTTGTTGATCAGAGTTCGCAGCGGTAGCGTGGGTCTCCAGCTATCTCGTGAGCGACCTTTTATACTGTTCATACTTATACTTTTCCTTGTATACTTGTATTAGGAGCACTCTTTGTACCGTTCATATCTTGTATATCTTTTGTACTCTCGCATTTGCGCATGTTAGTGATATGATATTCATGTAATATTATAATCACTCTGGTGATAACTGTGTAATTGTAATATATGTGTTGGAATGTATAATGCACCATTTGCTTCCGTACTCTGATTCTTGTTTGTACTGATGCTTAGCGTATATACGGGAGGGTAGTTCTGACCTACGTATATACGTTGCAGTGACGTCCCCGTATCCGTGGAATCGGGGCGTTACATTACTGATGCTTTGATATGCCACGAGAGATGATCTCATCGGTGCATGCAATGATGTCAGTGCATCTATTGCTGACCAGGGGGTCATCATCTACATCGGTACTAGTATCTGATGGTACAGAATCAGAAGCAAACATAGAAAAATAAGTCAAATCTAACTCTTCATTAATATACCACTCTCCTACATCATTGGCAGTTTATGAACATCGAGCTTATTAAAGCTCGTTACAAGAGGATTCAGCTTCCAAAGACATTCTTCTTCTGCCTCTGGCTCGATATCAGCTTCATTACTAGAGTCTGGTTTCTCTGGCTGGGGATTCTTATCTGCTTCCAGAGAATCCTGATATAGGAGGGAGTTTGTAAAGTAATTCTCTACCCCCTTAAACGGATGCCTTTCTGGCAATCAATGTTCGAACTTTTCTATTTCCATTAACATACTTCATGACTTGATGGAGAGTAAAGGGACGATGAAATTGCGATGAATTCATGGTCATACCAGCAGCAAGCTATACGAAGTGTCGGTGTCGATAACATAGCACGTCGTCTCGGATCTCAGGCCCCCAATTTGATATTTGAGTTTGATCTTTCCCATCGAGCGCGTGTCATTGGCGTTGAAGCCATAAATGGTAGTTTGAGTGGCGTTCAATCGATGAGTGGAAATTCCCAAGTGCTGCATGACCCGGCGGGGCATGATGCTCAACGCGAATCCTGAATCCACCTAAATGCGACTCACCTCAGATGATCCAATGTACCCTGTAAAGTACATGAGCATATCATGTTTCTTTGACCTACATGTCGTCTGAAGTGAAGGTTATACAAGGGACATATTGGAGGCATGGAGGCAATTTTCTTCATCTTCCTCCTCTGGTTTAGCCGGAATCCAGGCCATGAAGACCTCAGCATCAGCTAAAACTTCTCTGAAAGCTTCTTTTGTTGACTTGGACAGTCTCATGAGCTCATAGAGGTGATCCTGGCCAGGATGTTGGCCAGCTGAAAAATCAAAACGGTAAGGTGTTGAAGATCCCTCCGCTTTGTCTTTTGGGAGAGTTTTAGCATACCGAAACTCATTTTGCTTCTCCACGAGTTGCTTTGTGGATTGCTTGGTTGGCTCTTGGGTGGGTTTAGGCGGATTAGCCACAACTTCATTGTACTTCTTCAAGTACGATTGACCCGAACGAGTCCCTGCTATGAGCGGTGCATTCGACTCTGTCACAAGGACTATTGTCTCCTCCTCAGAATTAGTTAGCGAGGGCATATCAGTTTCTACTTCTCTGGAGGAATCACACACCACATTGCAAGGCAAGGCTTTTGCTTTGCCTCTGGATCTGCTGGCCTTCCACAAGGTCAGAATGAACCAACATGATCTCTCCTTGAGGAGTAAGAACAGGTATGAGAACTCTCTCCCGCTGGTGGTGTAGATCTGTATTGATCACCCTTAGTTCTCTTTTCTCAATGGGAACCACTCCGGCTTGCGTTGGAGGCTGTACCCCGAACTGAAGTAATGATATCACCTTCTTCTGTTCCGGGCGGAGCTTGAGCACCTCTGCATCAATTAAAACTTGGAGGATGTCTTTGAAGATGTAACAACTCTCGGTAAGGTGCCCCAGAATCCTATGATACAAGCAGTATTGAGATTATCGGTGTTGCCAACCTCCTCAGGACATCTAACTTCAAGAAGCTTCAGTCTATTTCTCTTATTGAGTAACTTGAACAACGAATCAACATGCTCGTCCTTGAATAAGTATTGCTTGTTGGCGCGTGGCTCTGGTTTGAAGAACTGCCACCTCTAGCCGGTTGGGTCTCAGAGAGAGACTTCATCTCTGTTGCCAGTATGTCCTTCCTTTTAGCTTGAAAAGATGCCCCTAGCACGCACCTTGTCGACTTCTCAGGTCTGGGCTTGCTTTCTTCTGTCTTAACCTTGGCAACGATCTCCTCTGCTTGCTAGCCTTGCTGGATTAACTGCTTCCATGTACGGCTTTCAGCTACTCCTATCTGGGCTAAGAGTAAGGTTTGCAAATTGTGGGGGCATGTTTCCACCAAGGTGGTCTGGGTCATACCGTTGGGACACCGGAGTGCCATATTCAGAAATCTCTCTACAAATGTTTTAACTGGCTCTTCTTTCCATTGCCTCATCATCAGGAGAGTTCGCATGATAATCTCTGAATCATCTTCGAAGAAATGAGCGAGGAAAAGCTTCTCCAAATTATCCTAGTTCTTGATAGAGCATTCTGGGAGCTTCATGAACCATTCAAAAGCAATCCCTTTCAGGGTGCTGATGCATAAACATTCTAAGAGGGCATCATTTGATACTGCATTCTCGATCTGAGACTTGAAGTAGTATATGTGCTGGTTCGGTGACCCCTTACCGTCGAAGGCCTGTAGGGTCGGAGCTTTGAACTTAGGAGGGTACGGAACAAGATCCCACTCAGCCGGGTACGGCCGAATCACTCCTGCTTCTTGGAGTCCTTTCCAGTTGGCGGGGGCCTCAAGACGTTGCTCCAGTTTGCTCATCCTTTCAGAATGAGTGCTCGTGTTCTCTCAATTAATTTCTTCTTCAGATGGAGGCTTGGATGGCTCAGAGTTAGAATGCTCTTCATCTTCAATATGTGCAGAAGATGAACTCTCTCCTTCCTTACGTTTGCCCTTGGACTTCTTGGAAGGAGTCTTGGATATTGGCTTCTTGTAACGCCCTGCCCTGACGGATACGGAGACGCTACTGCGACGTATATATGTAGGACAGAAACATCCTTAAGTATATACGTTAAGCATCAGTACAGACCAGAATCAGAGTACGAAAGTACGTAGTGTATATACAATCCAACATAAGGAGTACAATTTACAAAGTTATCACAGAGCGTGATATAATATTACATGTACATTAAACCACAGCCAGGTACAAAGTTAATATTTACAATATGTACAATACAAAATATGCAGACGAGCTGAGAGAAAATCCCGCGAGCTAGAAGGAAGAGTTAGGTATGGAAGAAGATGGGACTAGTCAGCCTGCTCCGAGAGGTAAGCTTGACCTTCGATGGAGGGCATGATTAGTCTCTAATTTTGCATAATCTTCATCACATTCTCATATTTATTTGATGTAAAATTCTGCTAATAAAGCTTTGCTTGCTTCAATCTAGATCCATGGTGTGCAAATGAAGAAGAAGACCCTAAACCACCATTTAATGGGTGACGAAAGGCCTACCAAGTAGCCATTGACTTTAGAGTGAAGATTTTGTCAGTCCAGGGCATCAAATCACGAATCTAAGACATCAAGTGGACAGGGGACAGACTGGGCGACGCGCTGCCCGAAGCCAGGCGTGCGCCGCCCTGGCAGGGCCGCGAAAACGCGGCCCAGGCCGCGTTTCTGCGGCCCTGGGCCACGTTTTCGCGGCCCTTTGGGCGCGCGTGCGCCTGCGCTTCGGGCCACGGGTCACCCACGTGGCCCCTTTTCTCCTGGTGCCTATAAATACCCCCCTTGGGTCTGAAGAAAAAGATATCCAGAGCTTTAAGATCTTTATGTTAGTTTGATTTTGGAGTTGTAGTTGTTGTTGTTGTTCTTCTTCTAGTTTTAGTTTTAGCCATTAAAGTGAAAGAGAGAGTGTGTAAAGGTTGTATTTGAAGGTGACAATATAATACAAGTAACTACTTCTCTTTCTTCTTTCCATTTACTTGTGCTTTTCATTTGCTTTTACTTCCTTGTTGTAGTGTAAACTCATTTCTCTTTACTTCTTTCTTTTGTTGTTCCTTGTTATAGTGTAACTTTCTTTCTCTTCACTTCTTTTCTTTTGTTTTCTTGTAGTGTAACTCCCTCTCTTTACATCATCTCTTTTGTTGTTTCTTTTTTCAACCATGTGTAACTAACTCCTCCATAGCATGGTTAACTAACTACTAACCCACTAATCTCTAACACTTGATTGAAAACTCACATGAGTCAATAGTGTCAAACAAGCCTTGTGCAAACGAGAGCTATGACATCTTAAGACGAGGGTCTAATTCTAACTTACATTCAAGTATTTACCTTCTTATATTTCATGCTTAATGGGTTTTTGATGATCTATGGGTTATGTACTTTACTTGTTTTTGTAAGTTAGAAATTTTCCTTTTAACTTTGCCGATACCATTAGTGCACTTGCGTCTTCCCGTATTCTCGCCTTCAATTGGATCTTGATAAGGGAATGTCCAAGTTGTTGCCGTGTTAAGCTAAGTAATAGAAAGAACTTTCACTCGATTTTCACGTGAATAGTTCCATGCATAAGGGGTATACTTGCCTATGATCCATCATGAGGCTACATCTTCAAGAAGTTAGGGATTAGTGAGAGCAATTAGTAGAAAGTTAGCCATGCGCTTTTACCATTAAGAAAAATCCACTTTTTACAAACCAACAAACCAATTCAAACTATTCTTGAAACAAACTTGTTTTCATTTTCAATTCTTTTGAAACAAAGATCATTCTCTTTTCTTGAACATAAAAGCCGCATCAAGCTTCCATCGCTCTCCCTCCTTGTAGATACGACCCGTATAGCCACTTCGCTACTACGGAAGAATCGCAAAAGCAGTAACATCGACCCACACTCTTTTTACTTATTCTTGTGCTTGCTTTTTACCGATCAGGGCTCCACTTCAATCCAAGCTTCAGAACCTGAACATGCAAGTCCAAGGAAGTCAGAAACTTTCCAACAAATGTTCAGGTTAATGCCAAGAAGCATGTAAAGTATATGTGTATAGATATATCCAAATCAGTAAACAAGCATCAAAAGTTGTGCCGTGTATACATAATAAGCATGTGATGGAGACATAACGTGGCATAGATCTCTTAGTACTACTTTTAATATTTATTCTTATTACTTATCCTACTCATATGTCTAGGTATATGTAATAGCGTCCTAGCACACATACATCCACGTTGGAGTAAGTCGAGGCTACTATTGGAAACCAACGGGGTATCAACGAACAATGTTTACAGTGGGCCCCGTGCATACCCGGGACCATGGCCCAGGATGTTTTGTTGCTGGAGAATGGAACCTACCGCAAGGCGATCAGGAGGGTCTTATAAGATGCCCTTATCAAGATGGTACCAGGAATGAGGGAGCCAGCACTCCCCTCGGTCGCCTGGAGGCCCTCAGGTTAGACCGGAAGTTTTAATTGCACAACATACCTAATACCGCTGTAAACACGAACATATATTGATATCCGTAGGTTTCCCCCCGACCCCGTGTAAGTTGTTCATTTTATAGTTTATTAAAAAATTATCAGATCCCAGGAATGTACAAGAGTATATCAAGAATGTCCGGTGTACACAAGTACTATCAGGCGAGCAGGTTAACATTCCCGTGAGTGATAATTATAAGTCAGCTATGACATGTTGAATGGCAGGTGATAGTATGTAGGTGTCAAGTGGTAACATGCTAGAGGTCAGGTGTCAGGTGATAGCATGTCAGAGGTCGGGTGATAGCATGGCAAACGAATGCAGATATTAACCAATAATTCAGCTAACTAACAAGGAAATGAACATCCAAGCAGAGCTAAGCAGTGCTGGAGGCACGGACAGCGAACAGTGTTTAACACTAAAGCATCTGACGGAGCCACTAGAATGACTCGGCTTAGAAGGTGAGTCTAAAATCCAGCAGAGTTTCACCTAGACGAATCTAATAGTTAAAAGCATTGAGCGTTAAGCATGCCTACCAGACGAAGCTGAAAGACCTGATGGTCTAAGCACACTTCTCTTTCGAGGTAGTGGGCGAGAGCTCGGAGGCTAAAGTACGCTCGAGGTCTAAGCGCACTCTCGGTAGCTACCATGAAACCCATAAGGGTACAGGCCTAGAACCATTAGATAGCCATCCCGGGAGTGGGCAGAAACTCAGAGTCGATATAAGAGTACCTACGATGTTAGTACCACGTGAGCATGTTATATCGTGATAATATCTAATCTACCGTAGAGTAATGAAGCCTGAAGGCTGAGTAGAGAGCCCGGACCAAAGTACGCTCAGGGTCTAAGCGCACTCTCGGTAGCTACCACGAAACCCATAAGGGTACAGGCCTAAAACAATTGGATAGCCATCCTGAGAGTGGGCAAAAACCCAGAGTCGGTACCGGGTACCCGCACGAGTTGATCTATCCTATTACAAGTATTACAGTATATCAGTCCGGTTCAAGTCAAGACATGTCCACAGAATACAACACACCCACCCGTACAATCACAGCGGACTGATACTAACTACAACATAATACTAATTATAATACAAGTCCATTTTTGGCGAGGAAAGTCACTCGCCTAAAACACCAAGTGTTGAAGCTTTACGCGTCCGAACTCCCGGGAGAGGAAAAGCACGAAGCGAGCGAAGGAAAGGGGGCTTGGCCCTTGGGTGGCCGCCGGCCCTAAGGGTGGTGTGACACCCCTTGGTGGCCTAGGAAGTGGCTGGCCATGATAAGAGAGAGGAGAGGGTTAAGATGGAGGTGTTGGAGTAGGTGGTTATAGTAATTTGGCAAAGTTTGGTGTTTTGGAGAAAAAAATGAAAAGGAAATTTAAGGAGGTGAAGAAGATGGTGATGTTGAAAGTTGTAATAGGATGATGGAGGTGGTGTTGTGGTGGTGAGAGTGAAGATGGTGATGATGGAGAAGAATAAAAAGAGATGGTGGTGAAGATGGAAGGTTTATAGTCGTGGTGATGGAGTTTGTTGAAGGTGGTGAAGATATCGCCGGAATAGTCGCCGGATTGGTCGCCGGAGTGGTTGCTGGAGGAGTTGATAGAGAAGAGGGGTTCGGCCCTAGCCAAGGGTAGTAGCCAATATTGGAGAGGGTGATGTGGTGGTGGTTTTGTGAAGGAGTTTGTGGTGGTGGTAGTTTTGGAGAAGGAAAAGGAGAAGATGGAAGTTTTGATGGAGTTTTGGAGCTTGTGGTAGTTTAAATGGAGATGGAGGAGGAGGATGATGATGGAAGGAGTTGGAGAAGTTGTATTTGTTATGGTTATGGTGGAGATGAAGGAAAAGTTGATGATGGTTAGGGTTTTGATGGAGAAAATGAAAAGGAAGAAGAAGATAAGGGTTTTGTATTTGGGATTGGAGTTAAGGGAGAAGAAAAAAGAATTAAGGGAAGGATTTTTGTGTAAAAGGGAGAGGGGTGAGGTGGCCTTGGCTGGCCAAGGTGATGGGAGAGGGTAGTAGAGTGGTTTGGGATATTTTGAAAGAGATATTTTGGTAGAAAGGTGTAGAAGGTAATGGAAGAATAGAGAATGTTTTAGAATATAGTGGAAGAAAAAGGAAGGAAAGAAAAAGGAAAAAGAAAAGAAAAGGAAAAAAGACATTATTTGATTAGATGAAAAGTGAAAATAATTAAAGTGACGGATTCCCCGGATTCGGTTGCGGATGCGAAAAACATTTGGAAAAATACCGAAATCGTCCGAAAATCAAGTATCTCGGTATGACCCACAAAAATTCTAAAAAATCAAGAATATTATTCTAAGACTCATGATGAAATCAGTTTTCAGATATTCTTTTCGGTTTTCAAATTAAAAATCTTAAAATCGAACGTCTATATCGGTCAACACCAAATCTGGCCGAAATCTGTGAAATTCTGAAAATTACCAAAAAAATGTATTAAGATAGTAAAATTTATTCTAAGAAAATATGTGAAAGCGATTTCTCAAAATTCAACTCTATTTGCAAATTAAAAATTTAGAAATAAACCAGCAGTACCAATTTATACCGATTTTAGGGTTTTTCTAGAAAGAATTCTGAAAAATAAATCATGAAAATTCTAATATATTGGAAAACAGTGTTTGAAACTAAAAGCGGTAAAATCTAATTATCAGAGAGGGCAAATCATGTAGTATTGCTATGTGAGCAAAAATAAATAAATAAGAGAAAATAAGAAAATACGCTCGAAAAATCAGGATACGTATCTGAGTACGTATCCCGTGGATGGGGTGTTACAATCCATCCCCCTTACAAAAATTTCGTCCTCGAAATTTCGATAAGGGGGATATGAAGGTAGAGAAGAATAGGGAGAAAGAATTTTACCAACTAAGATGTAAATAGTTGAGGGTAACGCTCACAAATAATATCCTCTCGTTCCCACGTAGCCTCTTATGAAGCATGCCTATTTCAAGAAACGAGTACTAATGGTATTGCCCTATTCTTCAAGGTCTTGACGCTTTTGTCCAGAATGGCCATCGGCTGCTCCTTATAGGACAAACTGGTTGTAGTTCCAGTTCTGAGTGATCTAGAATATGACTCTCATCCTTTACATACTTCCTTAGCTGTGATATGTGAAAGACATTATGAACTCCTTCTAATGATGGCGGTAATGCCAATCGGTAAGCTACATCTCCCACACGATCCAAAATCTCGAATGGGCCGATGTATCTCGGACTAAGTTTCCCGCGAGTACCGAATCGGATTACCCCTTTTGTTGGTGATATCCTTAAAATACAATCACCTGCTCTGAATTCTAATGGTCTCTGTTAGTGTCAGCCCAACTTTTCTGTCGGCTCTGTGCTGTCCGAAGGTGATCTCTGATAATTTGACTTTATCTGTTGTCTGAACTAGTATATCTGGCCCCAAAAGTCTTCTTTCACCGACTTCGTCCCAACATAACGGCGACCTGCATTTTCTACTCAAAGCTTCAAATGGAGCCATCTTGATACTGGCCTGATAGCAATTATTATAAGAAAATTCTGCCAAATGAAGATAGTCTTCCCATGACCCTTTGAATTCTATCATGCAGGCTCGCAACATGTCTTCAAGAATTTAGATAGTTCGTTCAGACTGCCCGTCTGTCTGGGGATGATATGAAGTACTGAACTTCAGACGAGTCCCTAGATTTTCTTGGAGACTTTCCCAGAAATGCGATCGGAATCTTGTGTCTCTCTCCGACAAGATACTAGCCGAAACTCCATGCAGACGAACTATTTCTTTAATATATTTATCTGCAAGAACTTCTGTTGACTGACCTACCCAGAATGGTATGAAGTGGGCTGATTTTGTGAGGCGGTCGATAATTACCCATACTGCATTGTTACCCTTAGGGCTGCGGGGTAGAGCTGTGACAAAATCCATCGTGATATGTTCCCACTTCCATTTGGGTATCGGTAATGGTTGTAGAAGTCCAACTGTTCTCTGATGTTCTATCTTTATCTGCTGGCAAACCAAGCACTTGGCCACATACTGGACTATCTCTCTCTTCATAGCATTCCACCAGAACTGCTGCTTTAAGTCTTGATACATCTTAGTTCCTCCTGGGTGTATGGAATAAGCCGAACTGTGTTCCTCTGCTAGAATTTTCTGTCGAACTTCTTCTTGTGGTACACAGATTCTGTTACCAAAATAAAGTGCACCATCCGAATGAATACGGATATCAGTTCTTAGTCCAGCTTCTACTTGAGCTCTAAATTTCTGTAATCTTGGGTCTTCCTTTTGGGCTTCTTTAATTTCATCCATCAGGGTTGGTTGAATCTGAAGAGTCATTAACTGACCTGACTCATCAGTTCCTTGTACTAACATTAAGTCCAATTTTATAATGTCCTGAAGCAATTCCTTCTGTTGAGTGAGTTGTACTAGTACTTTGTTTTTGGTTTTCTACTCAAGGCATCTGGTATTGTTTTGACCTTGATAGAATGGTACTGTAAGTCTATGTCATAGTCTGCCATCAATTCAAGCCACCGCCTTTGCCTCATGTTCAGTTCTTTCTGCGGGACTTAAGACTCTTGTGATCAGTATACATTAATATTTTGTCTCCCAGAAGATAATGCCTCCAGATCTTCAGTGTGAATATTACTACTGCCAGCTCCAAGTCATGGGTTAGGTAATTTCTCTCATGTGGTTTCAATTGCCTGGATGCATAAGCTATAACATGATCATGCTGCATCAATACACATCCTAGGCCTTTTCCGGATGCATCACTGTATATAACCATCCCTCCTGTTCCGGAGGGAAAGATTGGAGCTGTAAATAGTCTTTCTTTAAGTGTTCGAATGCCACAGTACATTCCTCTGTCCATATATGCTTTTCTCCTTTTCTGGTGAGCTTTGTTAACGGGGTTGCAATCTTAGAGAAGTCCTAGACAAATCTCCTATAATATCTAGCTAATCCAATAAAGCTTTTAATTTCCGTTACTGTCCTTGAAATTGGCCAGTCCTTTACTGCATGGATTTTGCTGGGGTCAACTAAAATTCCTTCTTCCGAAATCATATAACCCAGGAAGCTATACTATCTAACCAGAATTCACACTTACTCCACTTAGCATGAAGTTGTTCCTGCTAGAGAGTCTGCAATACTATCTTCAAGTGTTCTGCATGCTCTCTGTCGCTCTTGGAATATATCAAGATGTCATCGATAAATACAACTACAAACTGATCCAAATATGGTGAGAAAACTCTGTTCATCAAATCTATAAAGACTGCTGGGGCATTGGTAACTCCAAGGGCATGACTAGAAACTCGTAATGACCATAGAGAGTTCTGAATGCTGTCTTCGGCATATCTTCTTTCTTCACCTTTAGCTGATGATAACCCGATTGTAAATCCAATTTAGAAAATACTCGGGCCCGATGAAGTTGATCAAAAAGATCATCATTTCTTG
This sequence comes from Agave tequilana, assembly GCA_038442645.1. NCBI lineage: Eukaryota > Viridiplantae > Streptophyta > Magnoliopsida > Asparagales > Asparagaceae > Agave > Agave tequilana. The sequence goes on from JAVJIF010002324.1 coordinate 81,663, forward strand.
GTAAGGGATACTTATTCTTGATGGTAACTTTGTTTAATTCTCTATAGTCTATACATAACCGCTTACCACCATCCTTTTATTTGCCAATAACACTGGAGCTCCCCAAGGTAAAGTACTTGGTCTAATCAATCCCTTATCAGAGTATTCTTGCAGCTGTTTCTTTAGAATCTCTAACTCAGTGGGTGCCATTCTGCATAGAGCTTTAGATATTGGAACTGTGCTTGGAATGGTATCAATGGAGAACTCAACCACTCTATCGGGTGGGAGTCCTGAGATTTCTGCAAACACTTCTGGAAACTCATTCCAAACTAGTACCCCCTTTTCCTGAATCTCGGCAGTGGTCATCTGTGTTCTTCCCTTGAAAGACTTATATTCTCCATCAAATTGGAATTCAGGTTGAAGCGGTATTCTGAAAATAACTTTCTTATTCCTACAATCAATAACCACATGGTATTTGCTGAGCCAAGTCATGCCTAAGATCACATCGTACCCTTTTGTATCTAGTACGAGCATATCTATGGATAATGTCCTGTTACATAGTTCTACTGGGCAGTCTATACAAATTCTATTGGAGATGACTACCCCATTTTCGGTACTAATCTCCCATTGGTGGTCTAAATATTTAACAGGTATAGAATTCAAAGCAGTTAAACTATCTGATATGTAGCAATGAGAAGCTCCAAAATCAAAGAGGGCTAGAATAGGCTTAGAGTGTACATTGATCTTTCATGTTACCACCTCTTCGAAAGTTTCGGCCTCTTCTGCTGTCAAGTTATAGGCTTGTCCCCTTCCGCGACCTGCTGCAGTCCTGACTCCTCTTTGGACTGGGCGGATAACCTATTATTGAGGAGGGGGAGGGGCCTTCCTAACCATTGGTCCCGGGTTCCTCTTTCATTTGGTACTGGAGGTGCTGGCAAAGCTTGGTTTATTACTCCCGTTCTTTTATGGGGACAGCCTTCTATTGCGTGGTCACTGGAACCCATGCCAGGCATAATCCATTTGCCTTACGGCAATTCTATTGAGAGTGACCTGGTTTCTGGCAATAATTACAAACAGGAAATGGTTGGGTTGTCTGAAAAGGGCTGGTCAAAATGGTCGTCTAATTATCGGGACTTTTGCAGCTCTGACTGAACCTCCTCTGCCCAATTGTTGAAATGGCCTTTTCATGGCCTGGTTCCTTATCTGGTTAAGTTTCTTTTTCTCCAGTCCTCGCTCTACCTTCCGAGCTATAGTGAGGACCTGGGAATATGTTTTCAATTGTTGGGGAATCAAGAAGACTTGAATATCCATTTGTAAGCCTTGTTGAAATCTACTTGCCCGCTTTTCTTCATCGGTCACCATATATAGAGCAAAACGGCTAAGCCTTAAGAACTCAGCGGCATACTCATCCACAGACCGATTTCATTGCTGAAGTCGGATGAACTATTCTTCCATCTCCTTCTGGGTTGTGTTAGGGAAGAATCTAGCATAAAAGCTCTTAGAGAACTGGTCCCAAGTGATGGGTTTATCCAGTCTTGCTTCTTTAGCTAGCCACCAAGTTCTGGCTACATCTTTTAGTTGAATCTTGGCGACCTCTACTTGATTTTCTTCTGGGACCCAGGCTGCGTTCAAAAGATTAGTGGTGTCGATCAGCCATTGCTCGGCATCTAGTCGTCTCTTTCCCCCTGTGAATATTGCCGGCTGCAACCGCCTGAAATCCGATACGTTGCCCGGCTTTGTTCCTTAGGAGCTGTCATTAACCCTGCCGAAGGAGTTCTGTCTGCTTCTGTTGATTCTCCATCATATTGTGAATAAGCCTTAGAATATCAGCATTCCCTCTCGTGGGTCCGTTCTGTGATTGTCCGGAGCTGTTACGACCCGTCCTTCTATCCATATCTATGTTGGTAAAAGATGACTGGAACTGGAAAGCAAAAAAGATAGATGGATCTTAGGAATCAAGGGAAAGAGTATCAGAAAGTAATAGATAACTTTGTACATTGTAGTTGAATTGTATAACTGAAACTCATGTATTCCAATTGCAAATTAATATTCCCTTAATTTGCTTGTTTGGTTGTACTGTAGGTGTGAGAGCCTAGGCTCTGATACCAACCTGTAACGCCCCGCCCTGACGGATACGGAGACGCTACTGCGACGTATATATGCAGGATAGAAACATCCTTAAGTATATACGTTAAGCATCAGTACAAACCAGAATTAGAGTACGGAAGTACATAGTGTATATACATTCCAACATAAGGAGTACAATTTACAAAGTTATCACAGAGCGTGATATAATATTACATGTACATTATACCACGCCAGGTACGAAAGTAATATTTACAATATGTACAATACAAAAGATGCTCACGAGCTGAGAGAAAATCCCGCCACACTCCGCTTCCCAAAATACGTAGAAACGGAGTCGCGATGAGAGTCGGCGACGTATATACGCGAGAAAAATATCCCACGTATACACGCTAAGCCTAAAGTAACCTGAACAAGTATAAAAATCTATTATAATGAATTAATATTACTGCAATAACATATATAAATGTCCACACTAGATAACAGATGAATAAAGAAGTAAAACAAGCAATGAGTCCAATATATCAAGAATCAATGAAATGACAGAATAAAAGAAAGTAGGAATACCTGATATCAAAAAGAGAGATCTCAAGGCTCCTCGCAAGGCGTACGATCACAGGAACACCTGAACAATATTAGAAGATGTCCAAAATCCTAGACGTGCGAATCCAGGGTCGTCAGAAGCGACCTAATGAGTGTGTGTGAAGAGAAAGGTGCTCGTGCATAATAACAACATAAGCAATGAAAACATGATAACTGAAATGAAGGATAACAAGATAATCAAGGTCAAGAACAAAGCTATGAACGATATGTAACTGGTGTCATGATAAAAGGAAACAACTAATGTCAAAATGTGTAACCTAGCATATGTCACTAGTTTGGTATACAATCGGGTCATGTGTACAATCATATGTCTACCATAATTACATACATGTACAGTCAGGTGATTACGGTCAGTCACAATACATTATAACAGTTTATCATTATTAGTTATGTCAGCGAACACCAACTGCCACCTGTAATAGACGCATCCCATACTACGCCTATCACACGTGTCAATCGAAGTCCTAAGTATTGAAACTGATTGGTTGGAGACATTGTCCATGCTTTAGGTGGGTCCCGTACATACCCGGGACCACCGCTTAGATGCCTGGCGCTGAACCAGGCCCTACCGCCAGGTAGTCGATAATAGTAACAGTACTCACAGTATCACTGTGGAACAGTAAACTTACAGTAACATTGTGGAATAATAAACAGATGGGATGTCAGTTATCCTAGGGAACCCTGCAGTGGAACTATAAGTCGGCTGCTCAACCTGTATCCTAGGTCCACCCAAAATACAGACGATGTCTCCTCCATCAATTTCCCTAATCACAATGTAAGTTATCCATTATATTATTATTTAATTCAATTAAGTCAGTTAATATCCATGATACCTAGAATACTGGGACGATGCGGTGACGATAACAGTACAGTATGGTAACGGTAATCGTATGTACGGTGAACAATATCAGTAACAGTGAACGGTAACAGGAACCGTGTATACGATAAATAGAGATGTACCGAACAATATATTTTCCCAATAACTTTCAGTAACATGAACAGTATGTTTATCAGGTAGGTATCTTGTATACTCAGTAGAGTTACTTAAGTGGTATCATGATATCCAGGATCAAGAATATTATGCAAAATTTATTAAAAGAGATAAAACATTCACAAGGCAATTTATTTTGTATTTAATACATGCAGACGTGAACTAGTAACTAATATGCATGAAACATAATTGAGTTTGAATAATTATTTAAACGTAAAATAATATTTATTGAAATAGACAGGAAAAACACTAACATGAAATAATACTAAAATACTCAATGAGAAAACAAAGAACACTCACCTGGATTTACCACACGTCCAATAACCAATTCGAAGGAATATACATTAAATACATTTGAATTAGAAATTATCGAATTTTACATAACATACTCTATTTGATGATATTCAGTGTTTTTAATTAATTACGAATGGTTCAGATCATAAAATAGGGTTGGATGATGAAGTATAGAGTTCATGGGGTTATTTAGATTTTATTTACTGATTTTTGTGTGATTTAAATGGTTAAATACATGAAATTTCCTTAACGGGTCTGGATGTTGGAATAGCGGGTTTCAATTTTGAAGGCAGTGATTCAGTCCCATATGAGCTGCAAACAATCCCAAAGTTTTTCAGCAGATTCTGTGGGTTATCTAGATATTTTTAACTATTTTTACTTATTTTTTTAAAAATTTTATCTAGTTAATAAAATTATTTTTTAACAACTTAACGAGTCTATTTTTTTTATTGGGTCGGGTTAAAATAAATTAGAACCCAAAATCTTTGGGCTGAACTGCAATTGGGCTTCTGAATTATATTCTGTCTCATTTTTTTATGTTTTCTGTTTTCTGTTTCTGGTCTGGCCCAATGAGCCAGGCCCAGTTTCTTTTTTTTTCTCTTCCCTTTTTTTCCTTTTCTTTTGGGCTGGGGCCAGTGCAGCCCAGTCTTCTTTTTTTCTTTCTTTTTGTTTTCTGGCTTAGGCCAGTGGCGGCCCAGGCCACTGACCCAGCCCCCCCTCTTCTGGATGCAGGTTTGCACTCGGGTCGGGTGCAGACCCGGCTGCACAGACCCTGTGGGTCTGTGCAGCGAAGCTGCTCTCAGCCTTTTTGGCCGAGAGCAGTTCTCCCCCTTTTGTTTTTTTTCTTCTTTTTTATATATACATATATTCTCTTTTATATATATATATATATATATTTGTGCGTATGTATCTTCTAAAAATTCCTATTAATGTATTGTTACATTACCCAATTTATTTTATTTATATTATTGGATAAATCTTTTAGTTTCATAAAAGAAGGAATTTTAAATCATGATATGTTATCAAATTCTAATTCATATAAATTGATTTAGATCTAGGGGAGATCTAGGTTTCATAACAAGAATAGAATCTTAATCATGCTATTTCAATTAAATATTGTAATTCATAAAAATTAAATTTTTACTTACTTGGATTGATGATTCCTTAGCCTGCTCCTCACGATCAATTCCAAGGAGAGGTGGAGGGAGAAGGAAGAATGCTGGGTTTGAATTCTTTCTGACTGTCATTTTTTTCTTTTTCTTTTTTTTTTAGAAGCAGGAGAGGGTTATGTTAGAGTTATGTTAATAAAATATGATAAGATTCTTAAGTACGTAAATTTCAACAGAAGAGATAGGTAGTTAAGATAAAGATCCATGAAGATCTCAAGAGATCTTTCAGTTGGAAATTTGAAATTTAAATTTGGCTTTAGGTTTGATTAAATAATTTAGATCTCCTACTTAACCACACGCCAATGTGGCATTATGATTCAGGTATTAGGATTTGGTAAAAGGACAAGAGTTCAAAACTTGGAATAAACAATTTAAGTACATATTTATATTTATTATTTTTACTATATATTTATATTTTTTTTGTTTAACTTTATTTTTATTTTATTTTATTTTGCGTATGAGTTAAATGGGTTATGGTTTATTAGATAATAGGATTATGAGTTGTAAAAGAAGATCAATTAAGAATAATACCAACCATAACATAATAATAATAGTAATGCTAATACTAATGTATAAAATATAATACATACATATACTAGTATAAATGTAAATCAAACATATACACTTAATATGTATGTACATATATCTATACACATGTATAAAATAAATTAATCAATAGGTAAATCTAACTATAATTAATAAAATAGAAATATAGTATTATTGTTAGGGGATATTACAGAAGAGTTAGCTATGGAAGAAGCTGGGACTAGTCAGCCTACTCCGATAGGTAAGTTTGATCTTCGGTGGAGGGATCCACTTCAATCCAAGATTTAGAACCTGAACATGCAAGTCCAAGGGAGTCAACTCCCCAACAAATGTTCAGGTTAATGCCAAGAGGCATGTAGAGTATATGTGTATAGATATATCCAAATCAGTAAACAAGCATCAAAAGTTGTGTTGTGTATACATAATAAGCATATGATGGAGACATAACGTGATGTGAGCGATAAAGCATGCATAGATCTTTTAGTACTACTTTTAATAGTTATTCTTATTACTCATCCTACTCATATGTCTAGGTATGTGTAATAGCGTCCTAGCACACATACATCCACATTTGAGTAAGTCGAGGCTGCTATTAGAAACCAACAGGGTATCAACGAACAATATTTAATGTGGGTCCCATGCATTCCCAGGACCATGGCCCAGGATGTTCCGTTGTTGGAGAACGAAACCTACCCCAAGGCGATCAGGAGGGTCTTATAGGATGCCCTTATCAAGATGGTACCAGGAAGGAGGGAGCCAGCACTCCCCTCGGTCGCCTGGAGGCCCTCAGGTTAGACCGAAAGTTTTAGTTACACAACATACCTAATACCACTGTAAACACGAACATATATTGATACCCGTAGGTTTTCCCCTGACCTAGTGTAAGTTGTTCTATTTATAGTTTATTAGAAAATTATCAGATCCCAGGAATGTACAAGAGTATATCAAGAATGTCTGGTGTACATAAGTACTATCGGGCGAGCAGGTTAACATTCCCGTGAGTGATAATTATAAGTCAGGTATGACATGTTGAATGGCAGGTGATAGTATGTAGGTGTAAGTGGTAACATGCTAGAGGTCAGGTGTCAAATGATAGCATGTCAGAGGTCGAGTGATAGCATGGCAAACGAATGCAGATATTAACTGATAATTCAGCTAACTAACAAGAAAACGAACATCCAAGCGGAGCTAAGCAGTGTTAGAGACACGGAGATCGAACAATGTTTAACACTAAAGCGCCTGACAGAGCCACTGGAATGCCTCGACTTAGAAGGCGAGTCTAAAATCCAGCAGAGTTCTGCCTAGACGAATCTAATTGTTAAAAGGGTTGAGCGCTAAGCATGCCTACCAAGCGAAGCTGAAAGACCTGACGGTCTAAGAACATTTCTCTTTCGAGATAGTGGGCGAGAGCCCGGAGGCTAAAGTACGCTCGGGGTCTAAGCGCACTCTCGGTAGGTACCACGAAACCCATAAAGGTACAAGCCAAGAACCATTGGATAGCTATCCTGAGAGTGGACAGAAACCCAGAGTCGGTACAAGAGTACCTGTGATGTTAGTACCATGTGAGCATGTTATATCGTGATAATATCTAATCTACCGTAGAGTAGTAAAGCCTGAAGGCTGAGTAGAGAGCCCAGGACAAAAGTACGCTCAGGGTCTAAGCGTACTCCATGAAACCCCTAAGGGTACAGGCCTAAAACCATTGGATAGCCATCCCGGGAGTGGACAAAAACCCATAGTCGTACCGGGATACCCGCACGAGTTGTTCTATCCTATTACAAGCATTACAGTATATCAGTCCGGTTCAAGTCAAGACATGTCCACAGAATACAACACACCCAACCGTACAATCACACCGGACTGATACTAAATACAACATAATACTAATTTTAATACAAGTCCATTTTTGGCGAGGAAAGTCACTCGCCTAAAACACCAAGTTTTGAAGCTTTACGCATCCGAACTCCCGGGAGAGGAAAAGCACGAAGCGAGCGAAGGAAAGGGGGCTTGGCCCTTGGGTGGCCGCCGGCCCTAGGGGTGGTGCGCTACCCCTTGGTGGCCTAGGAAGTGGCCGGCCATGATAAGAGAAAGGAGAGGGTTAAGGTGGAGGTGTTGAAGTAGGTGGTTATAGTAATTTGGTGGAGTTTTGTGTTTTGGAGAAAAAAAATGAAAAGGAAATTGAAGGAGGTGAAGAAGATGGTGATGTTGAAAGTTGTAATAGGATGATGGAGGTGGTGTTGTGGTGGTGAGAGTGAAGATGGTGATGATGGAGAAGAATAAAAAAAGATGGTGGTGAAGATGGAAGGTTTATAGTCGTGGTGATGGAGTTTGTTGAAGGTGGTGAAGATATCACCAGAATAGTCACCGGAATGGTCGTCGGAGTGGTTGCCGGAGGTGTTGCCAGAGAAGAGGGGTTCAGTCCCTAGCCAAGGGTAGTGGCCGGTCTAGGAGCGGGTGTTATGGTGGTGGTTTTGTGAAGGAGTTTGTGGTGGTGGTAGTTTTGGAGAAGGAAAAGGAGAAGATGAAAGTCTTGATGGAGTTTTGGAGTTTGTGGTGGTTTAAATGGAGATGGAGGAGGAGGATGATGGTAAGGAGTTGGAGAAGTTGTATTTGTTGTGATTGTGGATGGTAGTTAGGGTTTTGGTGGAGAAAATGAAAAGGAAGAAGAAAATAAGGGTTTTGTATTTGGGATTGGACTTAAAGGTGAAGGAAAAAGAATTAAGGGAAGGATTTTGTGTAAAAGGGAGAGGGGTGAGGTGGCCTTGGCCAGCCAAGGTGATGGGAGAGGGTAGTAGAGTGGTTTGGGATATTTTGAAGGAGATATTTTGGTAAAAAGTTCTAGAAGGTAATGAAAGAATTGAGAATGTTTTTGAATATGGTGTTGGCCCAAAGGCCCATCACTCTAGTTTTGATGATGATCAACTAATGTAGTTATTGTACTAATGATCTTGTATTTAATTAGTGACAGATTTGTTATCAAGATCTTAGTAGGTGTGGAGCTACAACAAAGGATTTAAAGTCAAGTTTTGGAGCTAGCACCGGTTGATTCACGAGCCTATGCATCAAGATCACATCAAGAGTTGAGCTCGTTGGATCGTATTTGGACCAAGTCAAGAAGATGAGAAGACTTCAAGTGAAGACTTCAAGAAGATGAAGACTTGTGTCTAGGTATAAGATTTTGTTTTTGTTTTAGTTAAAAATGTAAAGGATAGAGTAGTTGGTGGATTGCTCAAGTATATATACACACACACTCTTGGTTTAATTGTCTTTTCATAAAAGAATTTTCAGTTTAGAAAAGACTTTCATTTTGGAAAAATATCATTTTGGTTTTTGGTATTTTTATATATACATATCTTTCAACCAAAACTAAGTTTATGCTTATTGTCAAAAACATAGATATTTCATCTTGATTGTGTAGTGGATCATATCCATACACACTATGCTTTAAAAGTATATCTTTTTTTTGTATTTGATGAAGATTTGGAAAAACATGTTTTGGAAAAATATTGTTTTGGAAAAACAGTTTTTTATCATGAGCCAAATATTTCCAAGTTACAAAAATAGTCCAATCTTTTATAACATGCCTTGATTTTGTGCAAGCATGTTTGTTTATCAAGGTATATTGGTTAAACTATTTTTGTAAATTTTCTAAGTATTTATGGGATTTTATATGGACCAAAAAGCCTTAGTTTAAATCCCAGATTTTCAGTTCCAGGCTTCAGCCAAGTCGACTAGTCGACCTAGCAAGTCGACTAGGGCTGAAGTCGGTCGACCCGCACGGTCGACCGACGTGCACGACGTGCACGCCTTGACCTGGCAGATGGCCGGTCGACCGACCGAGTCGACCGGAACTTAGAGCAGTGCTCTCTGTTCTTTTGGGTCGACCGGGGTGGCCGACTGGAAGCTCCAACGGGATTCTTGACCGTTGGCGGTCGACCGGGCGGTCGACCGATAGGTCTGATAGACCCCAACGGCTAGTTTTTGACAGCCTATATATTTGGGGGTTTGATCATTGTTTTGAAACAGGATTTGAGGAGAGCTTTGAGCCAGTTTTTTCCATTCTTTTAAAAGGGTTTTCTCCACATATTTGAGAGCAAATATTTCCTATCTAAAGGGAAGATTTTATCAAGAGTGTTTAAAGTGATTCTTTGAGTTTTCCTCCACCATCTCAATCCTAGTTTTCTCACACAAACACTTGAGCATCCATTGACTATTCATCTCATAGGAGTGTTGTAGTGAGATAGTTTTTAAGTGATCAAAGTGTTGTGATCACCAAAGACTTGTTCTTTGTTTCTTGAGGAGGCGGACGTGTGTCCCCGCGGTGTTTCGAGTTCGGGTGCGAACTTGTTGTTTGAGGTGCGGCCTCGGCGAGCTTGTGGGGCTTGCGTGTGTACGGACTAGGGAGTCCGAGAGTTGTAGGTGTTGCGGCACCGGGTGATCCAGTGGGATCGATTTTAGTGGAAATCCTTCGTGTATCAAAGGCGGGGATGTAGAGCAAGGGTGCTCGAACCTCGAAACAAATCCCTTGTGTTTGCGATTGCTCACTCTCTCTCTCTCTGTCTCTTGTTATATCTTGTATGCTTTATTGTCTATCTTTATATGCTTGATATATTCATTGTGCTCATATTGTATACTTGCTTGGATTGTTTGCTAACACTTGTATTCAACCAAGAGAGCCAACGCGGCACCTCAACCCATTCAAGGGGAATCTAGAGGAGTTTGTCCAGAGCCCTTCACGGGGAATTCGGCAACACTCTTGTGTTATACGTGGTGTTTAGTGTAAAAGTTTTATTTGGTCATAATTGTTTTTAGCTTCCGCATTATTTGGCATTAAGTGACCATTAGATTAGCCATCACATATTCACCCCCCCTCTAGGTGAACTTACAATTGGTATCAGAGCCAAGTGCTCTTGATTTGGGTCTAACAACCTAGAGTTAAAGATCCTCATTTTTTAGGCTAATCACATATTTGTACACACACCATGGATTTCATGTCACCCCCACTTTTGACATTCTTAACATCCACATTTGGAAGATTAAGATGTCCTTGTACCTCAAGGCCTTAGGTTTTCATGTTTATCTTGCCACTACTAATAATGCATATTGTTTAGATGGTAAGAATTTTGAGGCTAATGCAAAAGCCCTTCATGCTTTAAAGTCAACCCTAAATGATGATTATTTATCTAGGGTTTCTAACTTTGATTCGGCTTTTGTAGTATGGAATACCCTCATCTCCCTTGACGAAAAGGATCTATATTATGCCGGGAGCGATAAGGACGTTGGAAGCAACACCTCCAACATGTGCTATATCGTCCAAGGGGATAACCCCCTTGAGGTAACTACCGAATCCGAGTTAGATGAGAATGACATGTCATATGATGAGCTTACTACTTTTTGTCAACTATTGCTTGAGAAATATGACATGATTAAAAAGGAAAATAAAAATTTGAAAAAGAATATTGCTTGCATGCATAAAGAACATGATTCATTTAGGAATAACATTGCATGCTTAGAAAAAGAAAATAAAGATTTGAAAAATGAAAATGTTTCCCTTATTTCTAAATTAAATGATTTGTGTGAAGGGAACACTATTTTGAAAGATAAAATTATTTTGGTGGAAACTCAAAAGGAAATTGTTTTTCAAGAAAATAACTCTTTAAAAAGAAAATTTTGTGAAAAAGAAAAAGAAAATGTTTGTAAAAAGAATAAGAAAAATGACTCTATATCTCACCATGCTTTACATGCCACCACTAGTGAGATTAAAGATTTGAAAAATAAAATTAATAATTTGAGTTCAACTTTGAACTCTTGTGCATTCAATCATACTAGATTGGAGTCTTTGTTTTCAAAGAAACAAACTCCACATGTTCATGCACATCATACCCATCATGCATATGCTTATGTTGCACACCATGATCATTCACACACACATAAGCATACTAAGGTGTACACATGCACACATTGTGGCCGCAAAGGCCATTTAACAAAATTCTGTTATGATAGGTTAAATCATTTTAATTTTTCTAATAAAAATTTTTGGGTTCCTTACAAGACTAACCCCAAAGGACCCAAGAAAATATGGGTACCAAAATCCCCACCTTGTGTATTTGATGTAGGTGAGGGCTCTCACAAAACGTGAGAGATTTGGTGCCTTGATGGTGGATGCAAATGGATATGATGGACACATTTATTGATGCATCGCTATCAAGGAGATTTTGGTGGGAAAAACCACCATGGTTGGAGCTTTGGAGTTGGTAACAATCTCTAAACTCCTATTTTATTTTTGTTCATGCTTGTTCATTCATGATATTTTTAGCATGTTCATGGTTTATGTCTTTATGTGCTTCATGTGGTAATAACATGCTTAGATGTAGTTTTTATCAAAACTTGTATTATTCATGTACAAATAGTGAGTTACATTTGATTTATATATATTTGCACTTCATGCTCATTTGTACCCACTATATGCACATGAATAGGCTAGTTTTGATGATTCTCTCATTTATACATGCTTTGCCAATTTTTATGCTTTACTTCATGTATATGTATTTTTAATTCAAATCTAATAAATATACATGTATACCCGTGAGTCTCTTGCCGTCATGCAAATACATTTGATAGACTCTTTTATGTTTGGGATATGTATGTGTATTGTTAGCTTTGGATAAATCATACATATACCATGAAGATTAGTGTTTTAATGAAAAATGATTTTTTCATGTTTTGTAAAAATTTGATACATGATCATTTTTGGGCTTCATTGTCTACTTTCATGAAAATGCCATTTACATAACCTTTGAACACTCATCTTTTACTTTTCAAGATAATTTTGAGCTTTATGGACTATGAGTGCTTGAACTTTTATGTATTTAGTATAATTCATGAAAAACATATGATTTCATGTTTTTTGAAGGATCTTTAACTAGTTTTTCAAAACTAATTTAAACTAGTTATTTATTCTTCTATGAGATATACACTTGATCTTACTTTGTGTCAATTGATATCATTGGATCTTTTCAATTGGTATCAATAGGATTATTTTTTTGTATATACTCATGTTTTGATTATATGTATGTATGCCTTCAAATTCAAATTATATCAATTTCTATTGGTATTCTCTTTTCATACATATATGTGTTATTTGTGCTTAGTTAAAATTGTCTTACATATTTAAAGCACAAAGGTTATTAATGCTAAGCTAAATTCAAATCTTATTTTTCAAGCTTATGCATTAGCTTTTTAAATTGGTATCAATGTGGTTGCTTTACTATTGATCACTATTTTACAATTGATCATTTTCAAAATTGATATCAAAATTTAAAATTTGTTTTATCGAGAGAATTCAAAATTTTGTTTGATAAGAAAAATTCAAAATTTTTGTTTTGTATTTCCTATATGCAAGGAGAGCTTAACATCTCTCTTACATATAGATTCATGTTGAGTATATTATAAATTGAGGAGCTTGACAACTCTTCTTTATATGATATACGTGTGTAGGGGGAGCTTCACATCTCCTCTTATGCATTACATAATATGTGTTATGTGAGTTAGGGCTTGTCATCCCTTCTTCATGTAATGCATATGTGTAGGGAAGTTAACTTAGCGTCTTCCTCTTCATGAATGTATATCGCATATAAATCTTTATTGATTGTTTTGTATTACCCCTTCCTTGGTTCTTTGTTTCGGACAAAAAGGGGGAGAAAATTTTTTGATGATTTTGTTTTACTTTAACCCCTTTGTTGATGATTAACAAAAATGGGGAGAAGAATTTGAGAGTTATATGCATGTTGAGTAATATTTATGTTTTATGCATATATGTTTTGTTTTGCAAATAGGAGAAAAAGATTTGATTTGTCTTATCTCCATACATTTGCATACATATTTATGTGCTTTCATTGCATATCTATTGTTTATTTTGTGATGCATGAGTTAAGGGGGAGCTTCTTTGAAGCTTTACTTTAATCCATGCATATATAACTTCATGAGTTTTGTCATCATCAAAAAGGGGGAGATTGTTGGCCCAAAGGCCCATCACTCTAGTTTTGATGATGATCAACTCATGTAGTTATTGTACTAATGATCTTGTGTTTAATTAGTGACAGATTTGTTATCAAGATCTTAGTAGGTGTGGAGCTTCAACAAAGGATTTAAAGTCAAGTTTTGGAGCTAGCACCGGTTGATTCACGAGCCTATGCATCAAGATCACATCAGAGTTGAGCTCGTTGGATCGTGTTTGGACCAAGTCAAAAAGATGAGAGACTTCAAGTGAAGACTTCAAGAAGATGAAGACTTGTGTCTAGGTAAAAGATTTTGTTTTTGTTTTAGTTAAAAATGTAAAGGATAGAGTAGTTGGTGGATTGCTCAAGTACATATACACACACACTCTTGGTTTAATTGTCTTTTCATAAAAGAATTTTCAGTTAGAAAAGACTTTCATTTTGGAAAAATATCATTTTAGTTTTTGGTATTTTCATATATACATATCTTTCAACCAAAACCAAGTTTATGCTTATTGTCAAAAACATAGATATTTCATCTTGATTGTGTAGTGGATCATATCCATACACACTATGCTTTAAAAGTATATCTTGTTTTTGTATTTGATGAAGATTTGGAAAAACATGTTTTGGAAAAATATTGTTTTGGAAAAACAGTTTTTTATCATGAGCCAAATATTTTCAAGTTACAAAAATAGTCCAATCTTTTATAACATGCCTTGATTTTGTAAAAGCATGTTTGTTTATCAAAGTATATTGGTTAAACTATTTTTGTAAATTTTCTAAGTATTTATGGGATTTTATATGGACCAAAAAGCCTTAGTTTAAATCCCAGATTTTCAGTTCCAGGCTTCAGCCAAGTCGACTAGTCGACCTAGCAAGTCGACTAGGGCTGAAGTCGGTCGACCCGCACGGTCGACCGACGTGCACGACGTGCACGCCTTGACCTGGCAGATGGTCGGTAGACCGACCGAGTCGACCGGAACTGAGAGCAGTGCTCTCTGTTCTTTTGGGTCGACCGGGGTGGCCGACCGGAGGCTCCAACGGTCGGATTCTTGACCGTTGGCGGTCGACCGGGCGGTCGACCGACAGGTCTGACAGACCCCAACGGCTAGTTTTTGACAGCCTATATATTTTGGGGTTTGATCATTGTTTTGAAACAGGATTTGAGGAGAGCTTTGAGCCAGTTTTTCCCATTCTTTTAAAAGGGTTTTCTCCACATATTTGAGAGCAAATATTTCCTATCAAAAGGGAAGATTTTATCAAGAGTGTTTAAAGTGATTCTTTGAGGTTTCCTCCACCATCTCAATCTTAGTTTTCTCACACAAACACTTGAGCATCCATTGACTATTCATCTCATAGGAGTGTTGTAGTGAGATAGTTTTTAGGTGATCAAAGTGTTGTGATCACCAAAGACTTGTTCTTTGTTTCTTGAGGAGGCGGACGTGTGTGTCCGCAGTGTTTCGAGTTCGGGTGCGAACTTGTTGTTTGAGGTACGGCCTCGGCGAGCTTGTGGGGCTTGCGTGTGTACGGACTAGGGAGTCCGAGAGTTGTGGGTGTTACGGCACCGGGTGATCCAGTGGGATCGATTTTAGTGGAAATCCTTCGTGTATCAAAGGCGGGGATGTAGAGCAAGGGTGCTAGAACCTCGAAACAAATCCCTTGTGTTTGCGATTGCTCACTCTCTCTCTCTCTCTCTCTTTGTCTCTTGTTATATCTTGTATGCTTTATTGTCTATCTTTATATGCTTGATATATTCATTGTGCTCATATTGTATACTTGCTTGGATTGTTTGCTAACACTTGTATTCAACCAAGAGAGCCAACGCGACACCTCAACCCATTCAAGGGGAATCTAGAGGAGTTTGTCCAGAGCCCTTCACGGGGAATTCGGCAACACTCTTGTGTTATACGTGGTGTTTAGTGTAAAAGTTTTATTTGGTCATAATTGTTTTTAGCTTCCGCATTATTTGGCATTAAGTGACCATTAGATTAGCCATCACCTATTCACCCCCCCTCTAGGTGAACTTACAATTGGTATCAGAGCCAAGTGCTCTTGATTTGGGTCTAACAACCTAGAGTTAAAGATCCTCATTTTTTAGGCTAATCACATATTTGTACACACACCATGGATTTCATGTTACCTCCCACTTTTGACATTCTTAACATCCACATTTGGAAGATTAAGATGTCCTTGTACCTCAAGGCCTTAGGTTTTCATGTTTATCTTACCACTACTAATAATGCATATTGTTTAGATGGTAAGAATTTTGAGGCTAATGCAAAATCCCTTCATGCTTTAAAGTCAACCCTAAATGATGATTATTTATCTAGGGTTTCTAACTTTGATTAGGCTTTTGTAGTATGGAATACCCTCATCTCCCTTGGCGAAAAGGATCTATATTATGCCGGGAGCGATTCGGACGTTGGAAGCAACACCTCCAACATGTGCTATATGGTCCAAGGGGATAACCCCCTTGAGGTAACTACCGAATCCGAGTTAGATGAGAATGACATGTCATATGATGAGCTTACTACTTTTTGTCAACTATTGCTTGAGAAATATGACATGATTAAAAAGGAAAATAAAATTTGAAAAAGAATAATTCTTGCATGCATAAAGAACATGATTCATTTAGGAATAACATTGCATGCTTAGAAAAAGAAAATAAAGATTTGAAAAATGAAAATGTTTCCCTTATGTCTAAATTAAATGACTTGTGTGAAGGGAACACTATTTTGAAAGATAAAATTATTTTGGTGGAAACTCAAAAGGAAATTGTTTTTCAAGAAAATAACTCTTTAAAAAGAAAAATTTGTGAAAAAGAAAAAGAAAATGTTTGTAAAAAGAATAAGAAAAATGACTCTATATCTCACCATGCTTTACATGCCACCACTAGTGAGATTAAAGATTTAAAAAATAAAATTAATAATTTGAGTTCAACTTTGAACTCTTGTGCATTCAATCATACTAGATTGGAGTCTTTGTTTTCAAAGAAACAAACTCCACATGTTCATGCACATCATACCCATCATGCATATGCTTATGTTGCACACCATGATCATTCTCACACACATAAGCATACTAAGGTGTACACATGTACACATTGTGGCCGCAAAGGCCATTTAGCAAAATTCTGTTATGATAGGTTAAATCATTTTAATTTTGCTAATAAAAATTTTTGGGTTCCTTATAAGACTAACCCCAAAGGACCCAAGAAAATATGGGTACCAAAATCCCCACCTTGTGTATTTGATGTAGGTGAGGGCTCTCACAAAACGTGAGAGATTTGGTGCCTTGATGGTGGATGCAAATGGATATGATGGACACATTTATTGATGCATCGATATCAAGGAGATTTTGGTGGGAAAAACCACCATGGTTGGAGCTTTGGAGTTGGTAACAATCTCTAAACTCCTATTTTATTTTTGTTCATGCTTGTTCATTCATGATATTTTTAGCATGTTCATGGTTTATGTCTTTATGTGCTTCATGTGGTAATAACATGCTTAGATGTAGTTTTTATCAAAACTTGTATTATTCATGTACAAATAGTGAGTTACATTTGATTTATATATATTTGCACTTCATGCTCATTTGTACCCACTATATGCACATGAATAGGCTAGTTTTGATGATTCTCTCATTTATACATGCTTTGCCAATTTTTATGCTTTACTTCATGTATATGTATTTTTAATTCAAATCTAATAAATATACATGTATACCCGTGAGTCTCTTGCCTTCATGCAAATACATTTGATAGACTCTTTTATGTTTGGGATATGTATGTGTATTGTTAGCTTTGGATAAATCATACATATACCATGAAGATTAGTGTTTTAATGAAAAATGATTTTTTCATGTTTTGTAAAAATTTGATACATGATCATTTTTGGGCTTCATTGTCTACTTTCATGAAAATGCCATTTACATAACCTTTGAACACTCATCTTTTACTTTTCAAGATAATTTTGAGCTTTATGGACTATGAGTGCTTGAACTTTTATGTATTTAGTATAATTCATGAAAAACATATGATTTCATGTTTTTTGAAGGATCTTTAACTAGTTTTTCAAAAACTAATTTAAACTAGTTATTTATTCTTCTATGAGATATACACTTGATCTTACTTTGTGTCAATTGATATCATTGGATCCTTTCAATTGGTATCAATATGATTATTTTTTTTGTATATACTCATGTTTTGATTATATGTATGTATGCCTTCAAATTCAAATTATATCAATTTCTATTGGTATTCTCTTTTCATACATATATGTGTTATTTGTGCTTAGTTAAAATTGTCTTACATATTTAAAGCACAAAGGTTATTAATGCTAAGCTAAATTCAAATCTTATTTTTCAAGCTTATGCATTAGTTTTTTAAATTGGTATCAATGTTGTTGCTTTACTATTGATCACTATTTTACAATTGATCATTTTCAAAATTGATATCAAAATTTAAAATTTGTTTTATCGAGAGAATTCAAAATTTTGTTTGATAAAAATTCAAAATTTTTGTTTTGTATTTCCTATATGCAAGGAGAGCTTAACATCTCTCTTACATATAGATTCATGTTGAGTATATTATAAATTGAGGAGCTTGACAACTCTTCTTTATATGATATACGTGTGTAGGGGGAGCTTCACATCTCCTCTTATGCATTACATAATATGTGTTATGTGAGTTAGGGCTTGTCATCCCTTCTTCATGTAATGCATATGTGTAGGGAAGTTAACTAAGCGTCTTCCTCTTCATGAATGTATATCGCATATAAATCTTTATTGATTGTTTTGTATTACCCCTTCCTTGGTTCTTTGTTTCGGACAAAAGGGAGAGAAAATTTTTTGATGATTTTGTTTTACTTTAACCCCTTTGTTGATGATTGACAAAAAGGGGAGAAGAATTTGAGAGTTATATGCATGTTGAGTAATATTTATGTTTTATGCATATATGTTTTGTTTTGCAAATAGGAGAAAAAGATTTGATTTGTTTTATCTCCATACATTTGCATACATATTTATGTGCTTTCATTGCATATCTATTGTTTATTTGTGTTGCATGAGTTAAGGGGGAGCTTCTTTGAAGCTTTACTTTAATCCATGCATATATAACTTCATGAGTTTTGTCATCATCAAAAAAGGGGAGATTGTTGGCCCAAAGGCCCATCACTCTAATTTTGATGATGATCAACTCATGTAGTTATTGTACTAATGATCTTGTGTTTAATTAGTGACAGATTTGTTATCAAGATCTTAGTAGGTGTGGAGCTTCAACAAAGGATTTAAAGTCAAGTTTTGGAGCTAGCACCGGTTGATTCACGAGCCTATGCATCAAGATCACATCAAGAGTTGAGCTCGTTGGATCGTGTTTGGACCAAGTCAAGAAGATGAGAAGACTTCAAGTGAAGATTTCAAGAAGATGAAGACTTGTGTCTAGGTATAAGATTTTGTTTTTGTTTTAGTTAAAATGTAAAGGATAGAGTAGTTGGTGGATTGCTCAAGTACATATACACACACTCTCTTGGTTTAATTGTCTTTTCATAAAAGAATTTTCAGTTTAGAAAAGACTTTCATTTTGGAAAAATATCATTTTGGTTTTTGGTATTTTCATATATACATATCTTTCAACCAAAACCAAGTTTATGCTTATTGTCAAAAACATAGATATTTCATCTTGATTGTGTAGTGGATCATATCCATACACACTATGCTTTAAAAGTATATCTTGTTTTTGTATTTGATGAAGATTTGGAAAAACATGTTTTGGAAAAATATTGTTTTGGAAAAACAGTTTTTTATCATGGGCCAAATATTTCCAAGTTACAAAAATAGTCCAATCTTTTATAACATGCCTTGATTTTGTGCAAGCATGTTTGTTTATCAAAGTATATTGGTTAAACTATTTTTGTAAATTTTCTAAGTATTTATGGGATTTTATATGGACCAAAAAGCCTTAGTTTAAATCCCAGATTTTCAGTTCCAGGCTTCAGCCAAGTCGACTAGTCGACCTAGCAAGTCGACTAGGGCTGAAGTCGGTCGACCCGCACGGTCGACCGACGTGCACGACGTGCACGCCTTGACCTGGCAGATGGCCGGTCGACCGACCGAATCGACCGGAACTGAGAGCAGTACTCTCTGTTCTTTTGGGTCGACCGGGGCGGCCGACCGGAGGCTCCAACGGTCGGATTCTTGACCGTTGGCGGTCGACCGGGCGGTCGACCGACAGGTCTGACAGACCCCAACGGCTAGTTTTTGACAGCCTATATATTTGGGGGTTTGATCATTGTTTTGAAACAGGATTTGAGGAGAGCTTTGAGCCAGTTTTTCCCATTCTTTTAAAAGGGTTTTCTCCACATATTTGAGAGCAAATATTTCCTATCTAAAGGGAAGATTTTATCAAGAGTGTTTAAAGTGATTCTTTGAGTTTTCCTCCACCATCTCAATCCTATTTTTCTCACACAAACACTTGAGCATCCATTGACTATTCATCTCATAGGAGTGTTGTAGTGAGATAGTTTTTAGGTGATCAAAGTGTTGTGATCACCAAAGACTTGTTCTTTGTTTCTTGAGGAGGCAGACGTGTGTGTCCGCGGTGTTTCGAGTTCGGGTGCGAACTTGTTGTTTGAGGTGCGGCCTCGGCGAGCTTGTGGGGCTTGCGTGTGTACGGACTAGGGAGTCCGAGAGTTGTAGGTGTTGCGGCACCGGGTGATCCAGTGGGATCGATTTTAGTGGAAATCCTTCGTGTATCAAAGGCGGGGATGTAGAGCAAGGGTGCTCGAACCTCGAAACAAATCCCTTGTGTTTGCGATTGCTCACTCTCTCTCTCTCTTTGTCTCTTGTTATATCTTGTATGCTTTATTGTCTATCTTTATATGCTTGATATATTCATTGTGCTCATATTGTATACTTGCTTGGATTGTTTGCTAACACTTGTATTCAACCAAGAGAGCCAACGCGGCACCTCAACCCATTCAAGGGGAATCTAAAGGAGTTTGTCCAGAGCCCTTCACGGGGAATTCGGCAACACTCTTGTGTTATACGTGGTGTTTAGTGTAAAAGTTTTATTTGGTCATAATTGTTTTTAGCTTCCGCATTATTTGGCATTAAGTGACCATTAGATTAGCCATCACCTATTCACCCCCCTCTAGGTGAACTTACAATTGGTATCAGAGCCAAGTGCTCTTGATTTGGGTCTAACAACCTAGAGTTAAAGGTCCTCATTTTTTAGGCTAATCACATATTTGTACACACACCATGGATTTCATGTCACCTCGCACTTTTGACATTCTTAACATCCACTTTTGGAAGATTAAGATGTCCTTGTACCTCAAGGCCTTAGGTTTTCATGTTTATCTTGCCACTACTAATAATGCATATTGTTTAGATGGTAAGAATTTTGAGGCTAATGCAAAAGCCCTTCATGCTTTAAAGTCAACCCTAAATGATGATTATTTATCTAGGGTTTCTAACTTTGATTCGGCTTTTGTAGTATGGAATACCCTCATCTCCCTTGGCGAAAAGGATCTATATTATGCCGGGAGCGATTCGGACTTTGGAAGCAACACCTCCAACATGTGCTATATGGTCCAAGGGGATAACCCCCTTGAGGTAACTACCAAATCCGAGGTAGATGAGAATGACAGGTCATATGATGAGCTTACTACTTTTTGTCAACTATTGCTTGAGAAATATGACATGATTAAAAAGGAAAATAAAAATTTGAAAAAGAATATTGCTTGCATGCATAAAGAACATGATTCATTTAGGAATAACATTGCATGCTTAGAAAAAAAAATAAAGATTTGAAAAATGAAAATATTTCCCTTATGTCTAAATTAAATGATTTGTGTGAAGGGAACACTATTTTGAAAGATAAAATTATTTTGGTGGAAACTCAAAAGGAAATTATTTTTCAAGAAAATAACTCTTTAAAAAGAAAAATTTGTGAAAAAGAAAAAGAAAATGTTTGTAAAAAGAATAAGAAAAATGACTCTATATCTCACCATGCTTTACATGCCACCACTAGTGAGATTAAATATTTGAAAAATAAAATTAATAATTTGAGTTCAACTTTGAACTCTTGTGCATTCAATCATACTAGATTGGAGTCTTTGTTTTCAAAGAAACAAACTCCACATGTTCATGCACATCATACCCATCATGCATATGCTTATGTTGCACACCATGATCATTCACACACACATAAGCATACTAAGGTGTACACATGTACACATTGTGGCCGCAAAGGCCATTTAGCAAAATTCTGTTATGATAGGTTAATCATTTTAATTTTGCTAATAAAAATTTTGGGTTCCTTAAAAGACTAACCCCAAAGGACCCAAGAAAATATGGGTACCAAAATCCCCACCTTGTGTATTTGATGTAGGTGAGGGCTCTCACAAAACGTGAGAGATTTGGTGCCTTGATGGTGGATGCAAATGGATATGATGACACATTTATTGATGCATCGCTATCAAGGAGATTTTGGTGGGAAAAACCACCATGGTTGGAGCTTTGGAGTTGGTAACAATCTCTAAACTCCTATTTTATTTTTGTTCATTCTTGTTCATTCATGATATTTTTTAGCATGTTCATGGTTTATGTCTTTATATGCTTCATGTGGTAATAACATGCTTAGATGTAGTGTTTATCAAAACTTGTATTATTCATGTACAAATAGTGAGTTACATTTGATTTATATATATTTTCACTTCATGCTCATTTGTACCCACTATATGCACATGAATAGGCTAGTTTTGATGATTCTCTCATTTATACATGCTTTGCCAATTTTTATGCTTTACTTCATGTATATGTATTTTTAATTCAAATCTAATAAATATACATGTATACCCGTGAGTCTCTTGCCTTCATGCAAATACATTTGATAGACTCTTTTATGTTTGGGATATGTATGTGTATTGTTAGTTTTGGATAAATCATACATATACCATGAAGATTAGTGTTTTAATGAAAAATGATTTTTTCATGTTTTGTAAAAATTTGATACATGATCATTTTTGGGCTTCATTGTCTACTTTCATGAAAATGCCATTTACATAACCTTTGAACACTCATCTTTTACTTTTCAAGATAATTTTGAGCTTTATGGACTATGAGTGCTTGAACTTTTATGTATTTAGTATAATTCATGAAAACATATGATTTCATGTTTTTTGAAGGATCTTTAACTAGTTTTTCAAAAACTAATTTAAACTAGTTATTTATTCTTCTATGAGATATACACTTGATCTTACTTTGTGTCAATTGATATCATTAGATCCTTTCAATTGGTATCAATATGATTATTTTTTTTGTATATACTCATGTTTTGATTATATGTATGTATGCCTTCAAATTCAAATTATATCAATTTCTATTGGTATTCTCTTTTCATACATATATGTGTTATTTGTGCTTAGTTAAAATTGTCTTACATATTTAAAGCACAAAGGTTATTAATGCTAAGCTAAATTCAAATCTTATTTTTCAAGCTTATGCATTAGTTTTTTAAATTGGTATCAATGTGGTTGCTTTACTATTTATCACTATTTTACAATTGATCATTTTCAAAATTGATATTAAAATTTAAAATTTGTTTTATCGAGAGAATTCAAAATTTTGTTTGATAAGAAAAATTCAAAATTTTTGTTTTGTATTTCCTATATGCAAGGAGAGCTTAACATCTCTCTTACATATAGATTCATGTTGAGTATATTATAAATTGAGGAGCTTGACAACTCTTCTTTATATGATATACGTGTGTAGGGGGAGCTTCACATCTCCTCTTATGCATTACATAATATGTGTTATGTGAGTTAGGGCTTGTCATCCCTTCTTCATGTAATGCATATGTGTAGGGAAGTTAACTTAGCGTCTTCCTCTTCATGAATGTATATCGCATATAAATCTTTATTGATTGTTTTGTATTACCCCTTCCTTGGTTCTTTGTTTCGGACAAAAAGGGGGAGAAAATTTTTTGATGATTTTGTTTTACTTTAACCCCTTTGTTGATGATTGACAAAAAGGGGGAGAAGAATTTGAGAGTTATATGCATGTTGAGTAATATTTATGTTTTATGCATATATGTTTTGTTTTGCAAATAGGAAAAAAGATTTGATTTGTTTTATCTCCATACATTTGCATACATATTTATGTGCTTTCATTGCATATCTATTGTTTATTTGTGATGCATGAGTTAAGAGGGAGCTTCTTTGAAGCTCTACTTTAATCCATGCATATATAACTTCATGAGTTTTGTCATCATCAAAAAGGGGGAGATTGTTGGCCCAAAGGCCCATCACTCTAGTTTTGATGATGATCAACTCATGTAGTTATTGTACTAATGATCTTGTGTTTAATTAGTGACAGATTTGTTATCAAGATCTTAGTAGGTGTGGAGCTTCAACAAAGGATTTAAAGTCAAGTTTTGGAGCTAGCACCGGTTGATTCACGAGCCTATGCATCAAGATCACATCAAGAGTTGAGCTCGTTGGATCGTGTTTGGACCAAGTCAAGAAGATGAGAAGACTTCAAGTGAAGACTTCAAGAAGATGAAGACTTGTGTCTAGGTATAAGATTTTGTTTTTGTTTTAGTTAAAAATGTAAAGGATAGAGTAGTTGGTGGATTGCTCAAGTACATATACACACACACTCTTGGTTTAATTGTCTTTTCATAAAAGAATTTTCAGTTTAGAAAAGACTTTCATTTTGGAAAAATATCATTTTGGTTTTTGGTATTTTCATATATACATATCTTTCAACCAAAACCAAGTTTATGCTTATTATCAAAAACATAGATATTTCATCTTGATTGTGTAGTGGATCATATCCATACACACTATGCTTTAAAAGTATATCTTGTTTTTGTATTTGATGAAGATTTGGAAAAACATGTTTTGAAAAAATATTGTTTTGAAAAAACAGTTTTTTATCATGAGCCAAATATTTCCAAGTTACAAAAATAGTCCAATCTTTTATAACATGCCTTGATTTTGTGCAAGCATGTTTGTTTATCAAAGTATATTGGTTAAACTATTTTTGTAAATTTTCTAAGTATTTATGGGATTTTATATGGACCAAAAATCCTTAGTTTAAATCCCAGATTTTCAGTTCCAGGCTTCAGCCAAGTCGACTAGTCGACCTAGCAAGTCGACTAGGGCTGAAGTCGGTCGACCCGCACAGTCGACCGACGTGCACGACGTGCACGCCTTGACCTGGCAGATGGCCGGTCGACCGACCGAGTCGACCGAACTGAGAGCAGTGCTCTCTGTTCTTTTGGGTCGACCGGGGCGGCCGACCGGAGGCTCCAACGGTCGGATTCTTGACCGTTGGCGGTCGACCGGGCGGTCGACCGACAGGTCTGACAGACCCCAACGGCTAGTTTTTGACAACCTATATATTTGGGGGTTTGATCATTGTTTTGAAACAGGATTTGAGGAGAGCTTTGAGCCAGTTTTTCCCATTCTTTTAAAAGGGTTTTCTCCACATATTTGAGAGCAAATATTTCCTATCTAAAGGGAAGATTTTATCAAGAGTGTTTAAAGTGATTCTTTGAGTTTTCCTCCACCATCTCAATCCTAGTTTTCTCACACAAACACTTGAGCATCCATTGACTATTCATCTCATAGGAGTGTTGTAGTGAGATAGTTTTTAGGTGATCAAAGTGTTGTGATCACCAAAGACTTGTTCTTTGTTTCTTGAGGAGGCGGACGTGTGTGTCCGCGGTGTTTCGAGTTCGGGTGCGAACTTGTTGTTTGAGGTGCGGCCTCGGCAAGCTTGTGGGGCTTGCGTGTGTACGGACTAGGGAGTCCGAGAGTTGTAGGTGTCGCGGCACCGGGTGATCCAGTGGGATCGATTTTAGTGGAAATCCTTCGTGTGTCGAAGGCGGGGATGTAGAGCAAGGGTGCTCGAACCTCGAAACAAATCCCTTGTGTTTGCGATTGCTCACTCTCTCTCTCTCTCTCTTTGTCTCTTGTTATATCTTGAATGCTTTATTGTTTATCTTTATATGCTTGATATATTCATTGTGCTCATATTGTATACTTGCTTGGATTGTTTGCTAACACTTGTATTCAACCAAGAGAGCCAACGCGGCACCTCAACCCATTCAAGGGGAATCTAGAGGAGTTTGTCCAGAGCCCTTCACGGGGAATTCGGCAACACTCTTGTGTTATACGTGGTGTTTAGTGTAAAAGTTTTATTTGGTCATAATTGTTTTTAGCTTCCGCATTATTTGGCATTAAGTGACCATTAGAGTAGCCATCACCTATTCACCCCCCCTCTAGGTGAACTTACATATGGTGGAAGGAAAAGGAAGGAAAGAAAAAGGAAAAAGAAAATAAAAGAAAAAAAGAAATTATTTTATTTGAAGAAAAAGTGAAAATAATTAAAGTGGCGGATTCCCCGGATTCGGCTGCGGATGCGATAAACTTTCGGAAAAATACCGAAGTCGTCCGAAAATCAAGTATCTCAGAATGACCCACAAAAATTCTTTAAAATCAAGAATATTATTCTATGATTCATAGTGAAATCTGTTTTTAGAAATTCTTTTTAGTTTTTAAATTAAAAATCTTAGAATCGACCGTCTATATCGGTCGACACCAAATCTGGCCGAAATCTGTTAAATTCTGAAAATTACCAAAAAATGTATTAAGATAGTAAAATTTATTCTAAGAAAATATGTGAAAGAGGTTTCTAAAAATTTAACTCTATTTGTAAATTAAAAATCTGGAAATAAACCAACGGTATCGATTTATACCGATTTTAGGGTTTTTCTAAAAAGAATTCTGAAAATTTCTGGAAAATCATGAAAATTCTAATATATTGAAAAACAATGTTTAAAACTGAAAGCGATCAAATCTGATTATCAGAGAGGGAAAATCATGTAGTACTGCTATGTGAGCAAAAAAATAAATAAGAGAAAATAAGAAAATACGCTCGAAAAATCAGGATACGTATATGAGTACGTGTTGGCCCAGAGGCCCTTCACTCTAGTTTTGTTAATGATTAACTCATGTAGTTATAGTTTACTAATAATCTTGTGATATTTAGTTTCAGATTTTGATCAAGATATTAGTAGGTGTTTAGCTTCAACAATGAAGTTTTGGAGCTTTTACATGTTGATTCAAGAGCTCGCGCATCAAGAACGCATATAGCACTCGGTTGGAGTCAAGCTCGGTGGATCATATTTGGATCGAGTCGACTTCGAGAAGGAGTTCTGCAAGAAGACCTCGGTTTTAGTTTAGATTGTTTAGATTCTGTGTAAAGATTAGATAGTATTGATATGCTCAAGTTCACATACACACACAAGTTTTATAGTTTAATTGTTTTAGTTTTCAGTTTAACTGATCTTGGTTTTTATGTCAAAAACATAGATATAAATCTTTATATGTATATTGGATTCTATCCATATACAATATGCTTCAAATTTGTTTCAATATCATGTTTTTGTATTTACATGAGTTTTGGAGAAAACGGTTTTCCATTAAAAATCCAAGTTTTGGAAAATACGGTTTTTGTTTAAAGGCCAAATTTCAATATCACAAAAATGGTTCAAATAGTTTGTAATATGTGTTGAATTTAGTCACACATATTTGTATTTCAAAGATCTTATAAGAACTAATTTTTGCGGAATTTATGTGATTTTATGGGATTTAATTTTTAATAAAAAGACGAGTTTTTAAATCCTTAAAATACCCAGCCAGACTACTGGCGGTCGACCGGGGCGGTCGACCGGACCAAGAGTCGGTCGACCGACACGGTCGACCGATATGCACGAGGACATGCACATGGCCAGCCAGCTTGGCTGGTGACTGGACGGTCGACCGATGGAAAGCACCCCACTCTCGGGTGGGGGCCGGTCGACCAGGCGGTCGACTGTTGGATTTGGCCCGGTCGACCGGGCAGTCGACCGCTGGCTCAACGGTCAGAAAAGTGATCGTTGGCCGGTCGACCGGGCGGTCGATTGGAAGGGCATTTCTGCCCTTTCCAGCTGCCAACGGGCAGATTTTTTGGTGGGTTATAAATACCCCCCTTCCTTGGCTGATTTCACCAAGATTTGAGAAGAGAAAATTCTACAACTTTCAAGTATTTTTCAGCAATAGTTTTTGGGTTAAAAAGATTCATCTTTATTTGTTTTTTAAATTGTTGGAAATTTCAAAGAAAATAGAGTCTTTTGGGAATTGGTTTTTGATCTTGATTTCAATATCTATTTGGAGATTCTCCCAAGTGTTTTTCTTTGCTCCAAACACTTTTTTTTCTCACATTTGAGCTACATATCTATCCTATCTATAGGATCTTATTTTTGTGGAGAAAATTGGTTTGGGGTTTAGTGAGACCACCAAGTGTTGTAAACCTCTTTTATTTGAGATTGTGTATCCCTCTTGTGTAGAGGTGATTGTGGAGGTTGTGTTGGTATCCCTCTAAGTGTAGAGGTGATTGTGGTTGGAGTGTTGGCTTTGAGCCTAATTGATTGTTGTTTGGCTTAGTGTCCATCCCTTTAAGTGTAGAGATGATCTTTGTTGTGCCTTGCCTCTTGTGTAGAGGTTGTATTTGTTCGAGAGAGGAGTTATGTACTCCTAGTTGTATTTGCCCAAATCCTCAGTGGAGATTCTCTGTGTGGGAATTCTTGTGTGGACGATATAGTAGAAATCCTTCTGTGTGAAGGTGGGGACGTAGAGTTGGGTGCTCGAATCTCGAAACATATCTTTGTGTTTGCGTTTGATCCACTATTTCTAAACTCTCTCTCTCTTACTTACCTTGCATTGATTCATATTGTTCATATCATTCTTATATGCTTGGTTTGTTTCTGTGTGCCTCACTTGTGTTGAACCAAGAGAGCTTTACATAGCACCTCAACTCTTATTTAGAGGAATTTAGAGGAGATAGTCTAGAGCCCTTCACCGAGAATTCGGCTATACTCTTTGGTTACACTAAGTGTGTTGCAATTTATTTTTAATTACGCATTATTTGTCATTAGATTAGCCGTACACCTATTCACCCCCTCTAGGTGTACTTACAATTGGTATCAGAGCCTACCCTCCTGATATTAGGTTTAACCACCTAAGAGTGAGATCTTAGTTTGCTAATCTAGTTTTGCATTTGCACACTTATTTGTTTGCACACACTCATGGACTTCATGACCCCTCCCATGTATGATACTTCCAATATTGATGTTTGGAAAGTTAGGATGTCCACGTACCTCAAAACCCTAGGCTTGCATGTTTTCCTTGCCGCTACCAAGAAATCTTATCTTGGTAATAGCAAGCATATAGAGGTCAATGTACAAGCCCTAGATGCACTTAGGCACACACTAAGCAAAAGAACATTTGTGTATTGTTTCTCATTGTGATTCCGCTTTTACAGTGTGGAACACTTTGACCTCTCCCAAGCTACAAGCGACCAATCATGTGGAGAAGGAACTCTTGGTGGATGAGTCCGAACAATCCTGCTTCATGGTCCAAGGGAATGACTCCCTTGAGGTAAATTCGAAAACTCATCTAGATGATTCTAGCTCTTCTAGTGATGATTATGATGGCATGGATGCCGATGCTTTAAATGAAGAGCTTTCCATTGTATGTGAAAAATTGCTTAAAAATATAAATTTTAAAAAAGAAATCTTTCAAATTAAAAGAAGAAAATAAGGACTTGTTTTCAAAACTTGATTTGGCTTTAAAAGAGAAGGTTGAGATCTCAAATGAAAGAGACTCATTGAAATCCCAACTTGATCTTGCCTTAAAGGAAAATGAAATTTTGAAAAATAAAAATGATTGTGACTTTGTTTTGAAGAAAATGAAACCTTGACTTCAAACTTGAAATTGCTTTAAAAGAGAACCAATCTTTGAAAACAAAATTTCTTCTATTTCAAAAGAATTGGATTTGGTTTCAAAGAAAAATAAAACTTTGAAAAATGATCTAAATTCTCATGTTTGCCATGCTAGTATAGCTTTACCACCTAGTGTTTCTATTGCATGCTCCACCTCTTCTTCAATTATTGAAAATGATATAAATATGTTAAAGAAGAGTGTTGATTGTTTGGGCTCCACTTTGAGCCAATGTGCCATGAACCACTCACGTTTGGAATCCATGTTTCACAAGAAACATGCTCCTCACATGCATGCACACCATACACGGCATACACATGCTTCCCACGTTCATACACACAACACCATGTATGGTTATGTGTACACTTATACACAGTGTGGACGTAAGGGCCACCTTGCAAAATTTTGTTATGATAGGATTAATGATTCAAATTTTGCAAATAAGTTTGTTTGGGTTAGGAAAGGTACTAACCCCCATGGACCCAATAGAGTATGGGTATCAAAATCCACTCCTATTTTATTTGATGTAGGTGTGGGCTCTCGCTTAATGTGAGAGTAATGGTGTCTTGAGGTGAATGCGTTCCAGCTATATGGGGACACTTTTGGATGCATCACTTTCAAGGGGAGTTTGGTAGGAGGACCACCTTGGTTTGGAGATATAGAGATAAGCCTTAATAATTTTGGTAACTATCTCTAAACTCCTATTTATGTTTACATGCTTTCATATTATTGATTTTTAGCATGTATTAGTTTTTCATGTTTTTCATGATAATTATATTAAATGTCTTGCTTATTAGACTTGTGACATACATGTATAGTATTTGAGATATACCCATGTTTATATGGACCCATATTTTGTATTCTCACTATAGTTTAACTATTGTGTATATCATAGATCTAAAACATGTGCATCTATCTTAATGATCGTATTGGTTTATGTTTATGGTTTTGCACTTCATGTTTTGATTACATGTTTGGATGTAGCCTTCATTAAAACTTATGTATATACTTGTACAACTAATGAGCCACATTTGAATCTTGTATGTTTGTGCTTAATTGCTCATTTGTACCCATTAGATGTACTAGTATAGCCTAGTTTTGATGATTCGTGCATTTTGACTTGTATTCTCTATTTTGTACATGTTTTTTATGATAATGTGTTTTAGCTTCATGTATATGTTAATTTTGCCAAAACTTTAGATATACATGTATACCTTTGAGTCATTTGCGTTTCATGCAAAATTTCTTTATGGACTCAATTGTGTTTGGATATGTATGTATTCTTCTAGTTTAGACAAAACATACTTATGCCTTGAAGTTTGTATTATTTTGATGAAAATTAAATTTTCATATTTTTCTTGTTTTTAAAGGAATTTCATAATTGAGCTTAATTACCTATTCCCATGATTTTGTTGATTACATGATTCTTACACTCACATTATTCTTGTTTACTCATGATTTTTATTTCATGAGCATATATGTATTTTATTGATCTTGAGTGTCAATGATCGTGTGACTTGCATGTTTTTCATGGAATATATTCATGTTTTATTCCTTACTTGAAGGATTTCGTACTAGTTTTCAAATATTATCTTTAAACTAGTCATTATTCTTCAATTGGTAGAGTTTTTAAAAACATGATAAATTATTTTCAAATCCTATTTTTGAAAACCCTTACCATCAAAGGGCAGTTGGTTGGGGGACCATGCCTTGTATGCTCAAATTGAAAATCTTTATAAACATGTGGATGACAGGGTGGCAGGTATGAGTTATACAATTGATCCTCATCGTATTTTCAATTGGTATCACAATTAATTTTTTTTTTATATACTCATATGCGTGTTTTTCTATATATGTATACTTCAAACTTCACATGGTTTCAATTTCGATTGGTATTTATATTTTCATGCATATATATATGATTTGATTGTGCTTACTATATCTTTACATCTTAAAGCACAAATTATGTTTATGCTAAGCTTGATTTAATCCTTAATGTCAATTATTTTTCAATTGGTATCTTATACAAGCTTATGCATCGTTTTCATTAGTATTTCATAAAGGGAGAGAAAATTCATGTTTTACCTTTCAATCGGTTTTATTTTCAATTGGTATCTTACTCTCACTCTTTATGATGAAAAATGATATTGATATCTTACTTTTCAATTGGTATCCAAAATACAAAATATTTTCAATTGGAACTAATATTCACAATTGGTATCAAAAATACAAAATGTTTCATT
The DNA here is from genome assembly GCA_038442645.1 of Agave tequilana. Classification (NCBI taxonomy): domain Eukaryota; kingdom Viridiplantae; phylum Streptophyta; class Magnoliopsida; order Asparagales; family Asparagaceae; genus Agave; species Agave tequilana. The sequence goes on from JAVJIF010002324.1 coordinate 113,400, forward strand.
TTCTAATGGTATCAAAAATTTTCAAAATACCTTCAATTGGTATTAATATTTACCATTGGTATCAAGATTTATAATATATATCTTTCAATTGGTATCAAACGTTTTACAAGATATTTTCAATTGGTATCTTTTGATATCTTAAAAATTTTGTTTGCTTACAATCAGTATCTTAAAAATTTTGTTTACTTTCAATTGGTATGAGAAAGTGGTTTCATAATGTTTTGGTATTTATTGCTTATATGCAAAGGAAGCTTAACATCTTTTCTATATATAGATTCATGTTGAGTGTATCTCATATTGAGGGGCTTGACTGCACTTCTCTATGTCTTACACGTGTGTAGAAGGAGCTTCACATCTCATTTTATACATTGTATATTATGTTTTATGTTGTTAGGGTTTAGTCATCTCTTTTCATATAAATGCATGTAAGCAGGGGAGTTAACTTTACGTCTCTCCTCTTCATGAATGTATATAGCATATATAACTTTATTGTTTGGTTTGACAAAAAGGGGGAGTAGTATTATACCCCTTATTGTTTGTTTTGAGTTTTTATTTATATCCCTTTATTGATGAATTGACAAAAAGAGGGAGAGATATTTTGGAGTTTATAAGCATGTTTAAGATATTTTGGAGTTTTATATGCATGTTTAAGCATGTTTCCAAAGAGGGAGAGATATTCCTTGTTTTATATGCATGACATATTTTATGCATGACATATTTGTAAGTCACCTAGAGGGGGGTGAATAGGTGATGAACTAATCTAATGGTCAATAATGCGGAATTAAAACTTATATGATGCAAACTGAAATTTCTTACACTAAACACTTAGTATAACACAAGAGTGTAGCCGGATTCCCCATGAAGGGCTCTGGACTAACTCCTCAAGATTCCTCTAAATAAGAGTTGAGGTGCCGCGTTGGCTCTCTTGGTTAAATACAAGTGTTAGCAAACAATCCCCAAGCATATAACAATTAAGCACAATATGTATATCAAGCATATAAAGATGAACACAATATAAGCATGCAAGATATAAACAAGTAAGAGATAGAGAGAAAGAGCAATCGCAAACACGGGAGATTTGTTTCGAGGTTCGAGCACACTTGCTCTACATCCCCGCCTTCAACACTATGAAGATTTTTCACTAAAATTGATCCCACCGGATCACTCGGTGCCGCAACACCTACAAGGCGAGTTCACACTTGAACTCCTTGGACTCTCTAGTCCCTTCACACACCGCAAGCCCACTAGCTCGTTGAGGCCGCACCTCAAATAAGGAGTTCACACACGAACTCGAAACACCGCGAACCCGCAAGTCCGCCTCCTCAAAGTACAAGAAAGATCTCTTGGTGATCTAAACACTTTGATCACCAATAAACACTCTCACAATAACACTCCTATAGGATGAATATATCAATGGATAGCTCAAGTGTTTGTGAGAAAAACAAGGATGGAATGTGTGGTGAAAAACTCAAAGAAATCACTTTGAAAACTCTTGATAAACTCTCCTTTTAAATGGAAGTATTAGGCTCTAATACAAGTAGAGAAAACCTCTTAAAAGAGTTGGAAAAAACTGGTGCAAAACCACTTGAAAAATCTTATCTAAAACAGCCCCCAAATGCCCCAATTTATAGAGCTAGAAAAACTAGCCGTTGGAGCCAGGTTGGCCTGTCGGTCGACCGCCCGGTCGACCGGCCAACGGTCAGATTTCTGACCGTTGAGCCATCGGTCGACCGGCCGGTCGACCGTGGCCTGGATACAGAGAGCAGACTCTCTGTCCGGTCGACCGTCCCGGTCGACCGGGGCTTTCCAGAGAGCAGAAACTCTCTGCGGTCGACCGGGTCGGTCGACCGGCCCTCCAGCCAGGACTGGCGTGCACGTCTGTGCATGTCGGTCGACCGACTCGGTCGACCGACTTCAAGCCCGGTCGATCGGTCCGGTCGACCGGCAGAAGCCAGTACAAAAATTTCTGGGATAAAAAGTTTGGTCATTTTGGCTCAAATAAAATCCCATAAAATCATGACAAATCTACAAAAATAGTTTTAACATTATACTTTGATAATCAAACATGTTTGCACAAAATCAAGACATGTTACAAACAATTTGAACTATTTTTGTAACTTGGAAATTTTGGCTAAAAATGAAAACTGTATTTTTCCAAAATTGGTTTTTTCCAAAACTTATTTTTCCAAACTTCTCCAAATACAAAACAAGATATTTTAAACTCTTTTAAAGCATGGTGTGTATGGATATGATCCACTACACATATATAGTGAAATATCTATGTTTTTGACAATAAGCACTAAATACGGTTTTGGTTAAATACATGTAAACTTGAATTTCAAAAACCAAACCGGTAATTTGTCAAAATGAAAAGTCTTTTCTAAAATGAAATCTCTTTTATGAAAACTACTAAATCAAGAGTGTGTGTGTGTAAGATATACTTGAGCAATCCACCAACTATTCTATCCTTTACATTTTATCTAAAAACAAAATCTTATAAAAACAAACCTAGACACAAGTCTTCATCTTCTTGAAGTCTTCACTTGAACTCTTCTCATCTTCTTGACTTGGTCCAAACATGATCCATAGAGCTGGACTCCTCTTGAGTACTTGATGTGGTCTTGATGCACAAGCTCTTGAATCAAACCATGCTAGCTCCAAAACTTGACTTTAAATCCTTTGTTGAAGCTAAACACCAAGATCTTGATCACAAATCTGAGACTAAATAAACACAAGATCATTAGTACTATAACTACATGAGATGATCATCATCAAAACTAGAGTGATGGGCCTTTGGGCCAACAATCTCCCCCTTTTTGATGATGACAAAACTCATGAAGTTATATATGCATGGATTAAAGTAAAGCTTCAAAGAAGCTCCCCCTTAACTCATGCATCACAATAAACAAATAGATATGCAATGAAAGCTCATAAACATGTATGCAAATACAATGAAAGCTCATAAACACATCAAATCCTTTTTCTCCTATTTGCAAAACAAAACATATATGCATAAACATAAATCCTTTTTTTTTTCAAAACATGCATATATACCAAATACTTCTCCCCCTTTTTGTCAATCATCAACAAAGGGTTAAAGTAAAAACAAAACCAATAAAAAGCAAATTCTTCTCCCCCTTTTTGTTCGAAACAAAGAATCAATAAAGGGGTGACATCAAACAAATCAATAATAAGAATATATGCGATATACATTCATGAAGAGGAAGGCGCTAAGTTAACTTCCCTACATACATGCATTACATGAAAAAAGGATGACAAGCCCTAACTCACATAACGCATAATATGCAATGCATAAGAGGAGATGTGAAGCTCCCCCTACACACGTGTACCGTATAAAGAAGAGTTGTCAAGCTCCTCAATATAAGATACACTCAACATGAATCTATATGTAGAAAAGATGTTAAGCTTCCCTTGCATATAGTCAATATAAATCAAAACAATTTTAATTGAAATTTTCAACATTTCATATTAAAACAAAATTTCGAATTTTTCTCAACAAAACAAATTTTGAGATATCTTAGTAAATTAAATTTTTAAGATACCAAATGTAAATAAACATTACAAATTTTGAATTTTCTTTAAATCAACAAAATGTATATAATCATTATTAATTTTGAATTTTTCTTAAGAAATCACAAGATATAGATACCATATGAGATAAAATCATTTGTGATATCAAATAGAAATTGAAACATTTTTGTATCTTGATACCAATGAAAAATATGGATACCAATTGAAATAAATAGATCAATCGATACCAATAGAAATATGTTGTACATTTTGATATCAATAAACAAAATACCAATTGAAGAAAATACATAAGCTTATATAAAAAGTATCAATTGAGAAATCAATTGAAATTCAAGATTTGAATTAAGCTTAGCATAAACATATGTTGTGCTTTAAATATGTAAATATCTTGAAGGTTAAGCACACACAAATCATATATATATGTATGAAAATGAAAATACCAATAAAAATTGATATTATTGAAGTTATGAAACATACATATATAGGAAACAAAATATGAGTATATACAAAAATATCAATTGAGATACCAATTGAAAATAACAATGTAAATTAAGTATATAACTCATAACTACCACCCTTTATATGCTCAAGATAAAAGATTTTCAATAAGGCTTACAAGGCATACTCGCCCATCCGTCCGCCCATGACGGTGTAGGAGGGGTTTTTAAAAATAGGTTTTCAAAAATAGGTTTGTTTGAAAACTCTATCATAAAGAAGAATCCCGCAACTAGTTAAATAGAAAAACTTGTAAACTACTACGAAATCCTTCAAGTAAGGAATAAAACAAAATTATATTTCATGAAAAACATGTAAATCACATGGTCACTTAAACACTCAAAGTCCATAAAGCCCAAAATGATCATGAAACATAGTCATGAATAAACAAATAAAGCATGAGTGCACAAGAATCATGTAATTAGCATTTTTCATGAAAATAGTCAATTATGCTCAAAACAAACAAGAATCTTATTTTATCAAACAAATCGTGAAAAATCATTTTTCATATAAAGATGAAATCATAAATATCTTAAACACAAACTCCTAGGTATATGTATGTTTTTATCCAAAACTAACAATATGCATATATATCTCAAACATAAAAAGAGTCTATGATATAATTTGCATGAAGGCAAGAGACTCACGGGGTATACATGTATATTTATTAGATTTGAATACAAAATACATATACATGAAGTAAAATATGAAAATAGGCAAAACAAGTGTAAATGAGGAAATCATCAAAACTAGGCTATACATGTGCATATAGTGAGTACACATGAACAATGAAATGCAAATGTATATGAATCAATTTGTTGCTCACTACTTGTACAAGTATACATCCAAGTTTTGATAGAAACTACATTTAAACTAGTATTTACCACATGAAGCACAAAACATGAAACGTGAATATTTTAACAAATACCACAACATGCTAAAGATCATCAATCATTAAATGCATGTAAATAAACTAGGAGTTTTAGAGATAGTTACCAACATATGAACTATGCTCCAAAGCCCCAAAACATGGTGGTTGTCCCACCAAACCTCCTTGATAGCGATGCATCAAATATGTGTCCATCAAGTCCATGCATCCACTACCAAGGCACCATCTCTCTCACGTCATGTGAGAGCCCTCACCTACATCAAATACACAAGGTGGGGATTTTGGTACCCATTTTATTTTGGGTCCTTGAGGGTTAGTCTTATAAGGAACCCAAATATTTTTATTAGCAAAATTAACATGATGTATCTTATCAAAATAAAACTTTGCTAAATGGCCTTTGCGGCCACAATGTGTACATTTGTACACCTTAGGATGCATATGACTGTGAGTGTGTTTGTGGCGTGCAAAATGTGCATATGCATGATGTGGATGATTTGCATGAACATGTGGAGCTTGTTTCTTTGAAAACAAAGACTCCAATTTAGAGTGGTTAAATGCACATGTGCTCAAAGTTGAGCTTAAACAATTTATTTTATTTTTCAAAAATTTCATCTCATTAGTAGTGGCATGTAAAGCATGATGAGTATGAGAATCATTTTTCTTATTCTTTTTAGAAACATTTTCTTTTTCTTTTTCAACCATTTTTCTTTTCAAAGAAGTGTTTTCATTTAAAGCAACTTCTTTTTGTTTTTTCACCAAACAATTTTGTTTTTCAAACTAGTGTTTCCTTCACAAAGATCATTTAATTTAGACATCAAGGATACATTCTCATTTTTCAAAATTTCATTTCTTTTTCAAAGCATGCAATTTTATTTTTAAAAGACTCATTTTCTTTTAAAACATTTTCAAATTTATCTTGTAAAGAATCTTTTTCTTTTAACATGCAATCAAATTTGTTTTTCATTTTCTTATTATCTTTCTTAATCATGTCATATTTTTCAAGTAATTGTTGACAAAAAGATGTAAGCTCATCATATGACATGTCATCTTCTTCTACCTCGGATTCGGTAGTTACCTCAAGGGGGTTATCCCCTTGGAACATATAGCACAAGTTGGAGGTGTCACTTCCAACATCCGAATCGCTCCCCGCATAATATTGTTCTTGTTCGCCAAGGGAGATCAACGAGTTCCATATTACAAAAGCCGAATCAAGATTAGCAACCCTAGATAAATAAGCATCATTTAGGGTAGATCTTAAAGCATGTAGGGCTTTTGTATTAGCCTCAATATTTTTGCCATTAACACAATAAGAATCTCTAGTAGTGGCAAAATAACATGAATGCCTAGGCCTTTGAGGTACAAAGACATCTTAACCTTCCAAGTTTGGATGTTAAGAATGTCAAAGGTGGGAGGTGACATGAAATCCATGGTGCGTGAACAAATATTGTGATTAGCTATAAAATGAGAATCTTTAACTCTAGGTTGTAAGACCCAAATCAAGAGCACTTGGCTCTGATACCAATTGTAAGTCACCTAGAGGGGGTGAATAGGTGATGAGCTAATCTAATGGTCAATAATACGGAATTAAAACTTATATGATGCAAACTAAAACTTCTTACACTAAACACTTAGTATAACATAAGAGTGTAGCCGGATTTCCCGTGAAGGGCTCTGGACTAACTCCTCAAGATTCCTCTAAATAAGAGTTGAGGTGCCGCGTTGACTCTCTTGGTTAAATACAAGTGTTAGCAAACAATCCCCAAGCATATAACAATTAAGCACAATATGTATATCAAGCATATAAAGATGAACACAATATAAGCATGCAAGATATAAACAAGTAAGAGATAGAGAGAAAGAGCAATCGCAAACACGGGAGATTTGTTTCGAGGTTCGAGCACACTTGCTCTACATCCCAGCCTTCAACACTATGAAGGATTTCCACTAAAATCGATCCCACCGGATCACTCGGTGCCGCAACACCTACAAGGCGAGTTCACACTTGAACTCCTTGGACTCTCTAGTCCCTTCACACACCGCAAGCCCACTAGCTCGCTGAGGCCGCACCTCAAACAAGGAGTTCACACACGAACTCGAAACACCGCGAACCCGCAAGTCCGCCTCCTCAAAGTACAAGAAAGATCTCTTGGTGATCTAAACACTTTGATCACCAATAAACGCTCTCACAATAACACTCCTATAGGATGAATATTTCAATGGATAGCTCAAGTGTTTGTGAGAAAAACAAGGATGGAATGTGTGGTGAAAAACTCAAAGAAATCACTTTGAAAACTCTTGATAAACTCTCCGTTTAAATGGAAGTATTAGGCTCTAATACAAGTGGAGAAAACCTCTTAAAAGAGTTGGAAAAACTGGTGCAAAACCACTTGAAAAATCTTATCTAAAACAGCCCCCAAATGCCCCAATTTATAGAGCTAGAAAAACTAGCCGTTGGAGCCAGGTTGGCCTGTCGGTCGACCGCCCGGTCGACCGGCCAACGGTCAGATTTCTGACCGTTGAGCCAGCGGTCGACCGGCCGGTCGACCGTGGCTTGGATACAGAGAGCAGACTCTCTGTCTGGTCGACCGTCCCGGTCGACCGGGGCTTTCCAGAGAGCAGAAACTCTCTGCGGTCGACCGGGTTGGTCGACCGGCCCTCCAGCCAGGACTGGCGTGCACGTCTGTGCACGTCGGTCGATCGACTCGGTCGACCGACTTCAAGCCCGGTCGATCGGTCCGGTCGACCGGCAGAAGCCAGTACAGAAATTTCTGGGATAAAAAGTTTGGTCATTTTGGCTCAAATAAGATCCCATAAAATCATGACAAATCTACAAAAATAGTTTTAACATTATACTTTGATAATCAAACATGCTTGCATAAAATCAAGACATGTTACAAACAATTTGAACTATTTTTGTAACTTGAAAATTTTGGCTAAAAATGAAAACTGTATTTTTCCAAAATTGGTTTTTTTTCAAAACTTATTTTTCCAAACTTCTCCAAATACAAAAACAAGATATATTAAACTCTTTTAAAGCATGGTGTGTATGGATATGATCCACTACACATATATAGTGAAATATCTATGTTTTTGACAATAAACACTAAATACGGTTTTGGTTAAATACATGTAAACTTGAATTTCAAAAACCAAACCGGTAATTTGTCAAAATGAAAAGTCTTTTCTAAAATAAAATCTCTTTTATGAAAACTACTAAATCAAGAGTGTGTGTGTGTAAGATATACTTGAGCAATCCACCAACTATTCTATCCTTTACATTTTATCTAAAAACAAAATCTTATAAAATAAACCTAGACACAAGTCTTCATCTTCTTGAAGTCTTCACTTGAAGTCTTCTCATCTTCTTGACTTAGTCCAAACATGATCCATAGAGCTGGACTCCTCTTGAGTACTTGATGTGGTCTTGATGCACAAGCTCTTGAATCAAACCATGCTAGCTCCAAAACTTGACTTTAAATCCTTTGTTGAAGCTAAACACCAACTAAGATCTTGATCACAAATCTGAGGCTAAATAAACACAAGATCATTAGTACTATAACTACATGAGTTGATCATCATCAAAACTAGAGTGATGGGCCTTTGGGTCAACAATATTTTGTTTATATGCATGACATATTTTGAAGTTTGATATGTATGCATGTTTATTTCCTTGTTTTGTATATGAATTGACAAAATGGGGGAGAAAATAATTTTGAGACTTTATATGCATGTCTATTTTTTTCCATAGGCATCAGAACATATGCATATATGTGTTGTTTTGTTTATGAGCATTCATTAAAAATCTTTATGTTTATTGCTATGCATGAGTTAAGGGGGAGCTTCTATGAAGCTTATCTTTAATCCTTGCATATATAACTCCATCAGTTTTGTCATCATCAAAAAGGGAGTGATTGTTGGCCCAGAGGCCCTTCACTCTAGTTTTGATGATGATTAACTCATGTAGTTATAATTTACTAATAATCTTGTGATATTTAGTTTCAAATATTTGATCAAGATATTAGTAGGCGTTTAGCTTCAACAATGGAGTTATAGAGCTTTCACATGTTGATTCAAGAGATCACGCATCAAGATCGCATATAGCACTCGGTTGGAGTCAAGCTCGGTGGATCATGTTTGGATCGAGTCGACTTGGAGAAGGAGTTCTATAAGAAGACCTCAGTTTGTTTAGTTTAGATTGTTTAGATCGTGTGTAAAGATTAGATAGTGTTGATATGCTCAAGTTCACATACACACACAAGTTTTATAGTTTATTGGTTTTAGTTTTCGATTTAACCGATCTTGGTTTTCACGTCAAAAACATAGATATAAATCTTTATATGTATATTGGATTCTAACCATATACAATATACTTCAAATTTGTTTCAATATCATGTTTTTGTATTTACATGAGTTTTGGAGAAAACGGTTTTCCATTTCAAAATCCAAGTTTTGGAAAATACGATTTTTGTTTAAAGGCCAAATTTCAATATCACAAAAATGGTTCAAATAGTTTGTAATATGTGTTGAATTTTAGTCACACGTATTTGTATTTTAAAAATTTTATAAGAACTAATTTTTGTGGAATTTATATGATTTTATGGGATTTAATTTGTAATAAAAAGATAAGTTTTTAAATTCTTAAAATACCCAGCCAGATTACTGGAGGTCGACCGGGCCGGTCGATCGGACCAGGAGTCGGTCGACCGATGTGCACGAGGACGTGCACATGGCCAGCCAGCTTGGCCAGTCGACCGGACGGTCGACCGACTGAAAGCACCTTACTCTCGGGTGGGGGCCGGTCGACCGGGCGGTCGATCGTTGGCTTTGGCCCGGTCGATCGTTGGTTGTGGCCCGGTCGACCGGGCGGTCGACCGCTGGCTCAACGGTCAGAAAAGTGATCGTTGGCCGGTCGACAGGGCGGTCGACCAGAAGGGCATTTCTGCCCTTTCCAGCTGCCAACGGGCAGATTTTTTGGTGGGTTATAAATACCCCCTTCCTTGGCTGATTTCACCAAGATTTGAGAAGAGAAAAATTTACATCTTTCAAGTGTTTTTCAGCAATAGTTTTTGGGTTAAAAAGATTCATCTTTATTTGTTTTTTAAAGTGTTGGAAATTTCAAAGAAAATAGAATCTTTTGGGAATTGATTTTTGATCTTGATTTCAATATTTTATTTGGAGATTTTCCCAAGTGTTTTTCTTTGTTCCAAACACTTTATTTTCTCACACTTGAGCTATCATATCTATCCTATCTATAGGATCTTATTTTTGTGGAGAAAATTGGTTTGTGGTTTAGTGAGACCACCAAGTGTTGTAAACCTCTTTTATTTGAGATTGTGAGTATCCCTCTTGTGTAGAGGTGATTGTGGAGGTTGTGTTGGTATCCCTCTAAGTGTAGAGGTGATTGTGGTTAGAGTGTTGGCTTTGAGCCTAATCCCTCTAGTGAGAGGTTGATTGTTGTTTGGCTTAGTGCCCATCCCTCTAAGTGTAGAGGTGATCTTTGTTGTGCGTTGCCCTTGTGTAGAGGTTGTATTTGTTTGAGAGAGGAGTTGTGTACTCCTAATTGTATTTGCCCAAATCCTCAGTGGAGGTTCCCTGTGTGAGAAGTCCTGTATGGACGATATAGTGGAAAACCTTCTGTGTGAAGGCGGGGACGTAGAGCTGGGTGCTCGAACCTCGAAACATATCTTTGTGTTTGCGTTTGATCCACTATCTCTAAGCTCTCTCTCTTACTTACCTTGCATTGATTCATATTGTTCATATCATTCTTATATGCTTGGTTTATTTGCGTGTGCCTCACTTGTGTTGAACCAAGAGAGCTTTATATAGCACCCAACTCTTATTTAGAGGAATTTAGAGGAGATAGTCCAGAGCCCTTCACCGGGAATTCGGCTACACTCTTTGGTTACACTAAGTGTGTTGCAATTTATTTTTAATTCCGCATTATTTGTCATTAGATTATCCGTACACCTATTCACCCCCCTCTAGGTGTACTTACATACGTATCCAGTGGATGGGGTGTTACACTTCTTCTTTTTGTCCTCAAGCAATTGCGAAAGCATATGCTTAAGAATGTCGATAAATTCTTGTTGAGCATGAATTATATCGAGTTGCTCCCACTGGATCTGGGCTTGCTGTTCAAAGCGCCTGGCCATTTCTTCAGGAGTCCCTACATGTACGCGAAGGCTTCTTTCTCTACAAAAGAGTTTAAGGCATGTGATTTCGTGATGGCAGAGTGTGTCTCGCTTATTTCAATGCCCCGAATTAGGGCACTGTAATCCACTGGGGCTATTGTACCAGTCTGAGTACGGGTATGCCGGTACACTCCCTCCGGCTCAGTGTCAGAGTCAACGGAGCTTACTATTAGCTGCTTCCCCTTAGTCCTATTTGGCGTAGTACTTGGACCCACCATGTTTGCAGTGACTTTAGGGTATTCCGCATCAGAAAAGGTTCTCCTCGTGCGAGGGCGATGCCTCTTGGCCGACGAAAGACTAGCGCTGCTGATAATTGGTTAAACACCGATTGTTTTAGATGTGAGCTGCAGTTGCATTCAGAGAGCACCACTGTGATGAGCCGTTCTCAGCAGCATTGTGGAGTGATTTTATGAACACTCCTCTTCTTTGTCAAGTAGTCTCTTAGATCCGTCGAAGGGGGATCAAAGAGACCAACCTCGAGTCTCTGAGGATGAGGACTTCCCAGTTAGCCCTAACCTCAGCGGTTGGGAGTGAACGTGAGTCTTGCGCCGTAACTTTGAGACACAGATCTCAGAGACGCGGGGCTCACTTTTTGAATTGGAAACGCGAGGCTCATTCTCTGCAGAAGAGACGCGGACCTCACGCTTTAAGACGCGAGTCTCGCGTCTTTTAGGAGAGACGGGGATCTCGCGTCTTCGCATAAAAACACGGATCTCGTGTCCTTGAGAAGGGACGCAGACCTCACGCCTGTGAGGTGAAGCTTCAGAAACACGGACTTCATGGGCTCCGCATTTTGGTATGGACACTCGGGTCTCGTGCCTTTGAGAAAAGACGCGGACCTCACGTTGTTGAACATCGCGTCTTTGCGGTAAACTTGAAGACGCAAACTTCATGAACTCCGTATTTTGATATAGAGATGCAGGATTTACGAGTCTGGTGCTACATAGAAGAAACGTGGGCTTGAGCCCCGCGTTCTGTATCTACTGGATAGATGGCTTTTCAGCTTCTTTCATCTGTTGTCGACATGCGCGATGCCTTTGTCGATGTTCAGTATTCTGGTTACGCTTCACGGATTGTCGGGACCCCGGTAACCTAGAGCTGAGGAATCTTGAGAGGAGAGGCATGGCAAGTTGGCCTTCATCGTCGGTGGCCTCGCAGGTCTCGTAGGAGACGTTGACGCGGGCGACGCGGCCAGAAATGGCGCTATTTACACAAGCCATTCTTGAGGCAGTCTCCAAAAAGACTTAAGAGCGGATCTCTGAGGAGACCCTACGGTATTACCATGCCACTCTGGGGCTCTTGAAGCCAGAAGAGAGAAACTCCTCGTACTTTACCTGGTCGAATTCCACAATAAGTGAGTCGACTGTCTTTCCCATGAAGTTGATGTCATCTTGCGCCACAACTTGCTCGTCAGTAGAGAAAGTAGTCCTCAGTAGAGTTGCCATCTCTTGTTCGGGTCAAAAATGTGAAAATATTGCAAAGTTTCCTTGAATCAATAAAAAGTTACAATAACTCAAATTTCAATTACAAGAAAGAGGAGATATCAAGCTCAAATCTCCTCTTTATTTAATGTTGGGTTCTTTGTGTAGCGTTGAAAAGTGAATCTTATTTTCTATTGATCAGGTGAACATCAAGCTTCTTTAGAACTTTTCTCATTGGATCACTGATGGAGTATCACAGCTCCTATCAAATGAAATCTCAAAAAGATTTGGCCAAAACTTGAACTCAGCAAGTTTGTGTAGAAGAATTGAACTTTTTTTTTAATGCCAATATTTCTCAGCTGAAATTTCTGACCCCTTTTTAATAGCAGCTCTAGCTATTTATAGGGGGTTCGATGGTAAAATTGTCCCCTAAAAATACTCCATAATGAGGGTTAACTCCCCTCATTACATGGGCAGTACTTGACCTAGTAATGAGGGTAGTTATAACTGAGACGCAGGGCTCGCTTGCGGTTGAAACACCGGCTTGAGCTCTGTGTTTAGTCCTTGAGATGATGCTGGACGCGGGCCTCGAACCTCACGTTTGGGCACTGAGATGGTGCTGAGACGCGAGTTTCGAGCCTTGCGTCTTGGCTTTGCAGTGATGCTGAGACGCGGGTTTCGAGCCTAGCGTCTTGACACTACATTAATGATTTTGATCAACCTTACATCTGACGTATGGTCTCTGCATTTGATGACTTTGTCTTCAGTGACTTTTAGATAGCCTACAGCTACCGCGGATATATTGCGAAAGATAGAAACCCGCCTTCATCCAAATAACATCCTTTTAACTCTTAACTTTTTCTTTGTTTTTCGACAATTAGTTTCTCTTGTACTTATATAATTCAAAGAGATCTATTCAGATGTATGTGTTTCTTCAAGAGTTTGTGCCTCTTCAGAGAGAATTTCTTCATTAATTGTAAGCTCATCAGTTATTTTCTCTTCAATTATAAATTTATCTTCTTTGAGAGTATGTACTTCTAGTGTTCTTTTCTTGCGAAAATTTCTATCTTTTGAACCAAAAGGATGACCACGATTCAGGCATGCTTTTGAAGTATTATTAGGTTGTTCTTCAGGGATATCAATTCGTGCTGGAGTATTTTCAGCCAGTATAAGAGATTTTGTTATTTTTTGTGTTAGTAAATATATTAAGTAACTGGTTTGCAATTCTTTGCAAATGAATAATTCTTTGAACTTCGAGTTCACTTTAATTTGTATGTGGGACAAGACAAGACAATGATGATGCATTCTGATCGGTCGCTGAATCTACATATTTATTGTCACATTCTCATACTTATTATATAAATAACTTGCTTTTAATCCTATTTATTGTCTAATTTATATGCAGGCCCATTGCTAAAGGAGAGGGAAGAAAAACGAGCCTAAAAGCCCATTGAAATTCTGATTTGATTCAGAATTAATCTGAAATCAAAAAATTAGAGCAGATCAGGGCAATGAGAGAAGATAAAATCGGTTGAGAACCAGTTAAAATAAATCTCTACAAATCATTTGGTTAAAACCGAAGATCAAAGGAGATTTCATCAAAATCCCGGACCCAAACTGAAAATCCAGCTGGAGATAAAACCAGAACATCAAAGCAGGGACGTGTACCTCTCGGGTGTGGCCACCTGGCCATACCCTGGCCGCGAAAACAGACCAAAGCTGAGTTTTCGCGGCTTGGTTAACTCTGTTAGAGGAGCGTTTGCTCTCCTATCTTCGTACGCTCCTCCCCGTTAGGTTTTTGCCTATAAATACTGGGTTTTTAGAGACTACAGAGGGGAGGATGAAGCAGAGATAGATTCTTAGGCCAGTTTTTTAATTTTTTTTAGTGTATGTTTTTATTTTTCCTTTTATGTAATTTTTACTTTTCTTTATGTAACTGAGAGAAGAGACGAGTTTCATAGAGGAATGAGAGCAAGTTTGTACTGAGGGTGACACCAGTGTAAGTAAGTCTTTTCTTTCATTGTTATTTGAATCGAATCAAAGTTTCTTTTTCTTCTTTACTCTTGTTTTTGTTTACTTTCCTCTAATGTGTTTGCAATCCAAGTGAATCCGATAGCCTCGAGACTGCTTCGCCATTGCAAGTGCACTTGATGGCCTATGGTGATGAACAACCATTCTTTCGTTAGTTTAGCTTGCCCTTAGAGTGTAGATCGTAAATGGGAAGATCCTACACACCATACTTGATCACCTTCAAAGATTAGGTAAGTCGTAGCTACGGATCTAAGGTATATGAGCACTGAAGATGTAAGCAATTTTTAGTTTTTTTCTTTTAATTCTTTAGTTTAGATCACCACAATCTCCCAACTCTTTTATCACTCTTTTTAATTTCTTTATATAAATCTATTTTCCATTTTCTCCACCTTCTCAATCTACCACTTTCTTCTTAACTTAACTTTAACTTATTTTTCTTTTTATTTTCAAGAACCAAAAGAAGGTCTTTAACCATTCTTTATAACTTAAAAGAGAACTTGCAAAAAAGCTTCCATCGCTAGTCCCTCCTTGTGGATCACGACCCGCATAGCCACTCGCTATAGCGGTAGTATTGAGTACTTGCACCACCTATTATAAAGTTCTAAAATTCTGTATTTTTTGTGTGCAGGTAAAATCTCAATCAATTTTTGACACTGTTGTCGGAGAGGGACGGTAAGTAATTCTCTTTTAAAGTTTACATTTTTTGGTTAACTTTTTTCTTTGTTCTTGGTATGCAGTGATAAATATCAAGGAAATTTTTGCTACAGTGGACATATAAGTGGCCCTGAACTCTGCTCAAAAAAGCAGAGCCCAGAGCCCTCAGATTTGCTACATTCCAGTGGCAAATCTGAGTGAACTACTAACCTGTATTTTTGCAAGTTGGCTGAATTGTAAAGCTAAATTTCTGCAACTATTTATTTTCTTGATTAACTCACTGTATATACTTTTTAACCTCAATAGTAAATTGATGTTTGTTAGATACTAAAAAGGGTTTAGACTTTGCATTTAGGCATGTGTCTAATTCATTTACATTTTACATTAATGTTGAATAGTGCTGGAGCAAACGTACGTGTGCATAGCATGTAGTATAGGAACACTTTTGAATTGTTTACATTGCTTAAGTGTTGCTTTTCATGTACACATTGCACTAAATTGATTTAAGGGCTTGTCCTATAAAAAAGATAAGGTGGGAAAGTCATTACCCTCCCTTAGCCCACAAACAATCTCCTCACTTACTAACTCAAGCCAAACAAAAGCTGAGTAGACGTTGGCCCTAGGGACATCTCGGACTCATATAGAAGACTGACCTGAGGGGGAAGTTAATTTGAATTTGACTCTTGCCAAATCGGTGTTTAAGGTTGGGGATTGAGGGGCGAAACCCCGAAGGTTGGTGGTTTGGCATAATTAGGCTTGTTGCTTAGGTACGGATACCTCCCACTGATCTTGCTCCTACCTAGCCGATTAACTTGTGGTCAGATTCTGCAATATACCCCTCAGGGACAGTCTAACCAGTTAGGAGTCGTCTAGGTCTAAGGTTTACCCTAACTTAGGTTAGATTTTTTTTTCTTTTTGTTTGTATGTTTGTTTGTTTTTATTTATTTGATTTTGATAATTCTTGTGTGATATGACTTATAACAATAATTTTTCCAATTTTAATGGTAATTCATGTTACATCCCGACCTCTTTTTCAGATATTACCAACCCGGCATATCATAACTTTAACCAACCTAGTGTGCTGGATCGGTCTTATCCGAATCAATACATTCCCCAGTCCCAATATTATGAACAAAACTGGAATAATCATCACTATTCTTCACAGAATCAATGGGGATACAACTCCCCCGAGTCATGTTATCAACCACCCGACCAACATCCAGCTTCATATACTCCTTCTCCCAACAACCAATAGAAGAATCAATTGACAGAAAAAAGAGGATGGAAGCCTTAGATGAGCTTGAGCAATGAATTTAAATTTTAGAAGACTCAAAATCCCGTCAAAATTTTCAACTCACAGATCCTTACTCTATTTTTCAAGAAGAACATGCCGACTTAGAAAAGAGTATGGAATCCATGATTCAATCCCAAAATGATCCACTCGATATGATAGAAGCAAGACTTAGTAGATTGGAAAACATGCGTAGGAATAAGAAAACTCTCCCTACCCAATCTTTGACTATTCTCGACACTTCTAACCATATTGATGAAAATCAAGAATCATGGTATCTTGAAGACTTTGATCAAGATTCAATTTCACCACAAAACCTTGAACTTGACCAATATCAACCCATTGATGAATTGCCAAGTTTTCATTTTAATGAGATTGAACTTGATTATGAATGTGAACCCGATCCCCAACTTTATGATTCAGTTTCTGTATTCGAATCTATGTTAACACTGGTATTCTTACATAATTTGGAACAATTTTCTGAGCTAATAGTTATTCCCGTACCCATAGATCTAGAAATGGAATCACCAATTTTAGATAGTCACATTCCATTGATGGGAAAAGAATGTGAATTTCAATTCTTGGACTTGGACTCAACTCTTGAACCAAAACTAACTCTCGAACCCAAGTTGATTTTCCCGAGTTAGTATTGGTTCCTGAACCTATCATTCTTGAGCCCAATCAACCATTCCATCAAGTCACATTCTTTTATTAGACATAGGTATAGATGATCAGGGTAAAATCGCGCACAAAAAGCGTATGTTTTGAAATTAAGAGTTAAAGTGTGTGTGCTTTGGCTTCCTCGATACTTCCGTTATAGCATAGAGGCTAAACGGGTCGAATCCATAGGGACGGGAAGCGATAAAAGTTTTACTGGTATGTTCACATGTGTGTTAACGGTTCTTCTATATTTTAAAGAATGAAAAGAAAAGAAAAGAAAGAAAGATAAGAGAAGAGTACGGTGAAATACGAAGAAGTGGGAAACATAGAAAAGATTGTATTTGTGATTTTTAGAATATTTCTAAAATAAAGTAAAAGGGAAAGAAAACTCATGGATACTAACTACTAATGGCTCCACTAACAATGCTAACCTCTTAGTGATAGTTGCCTCACATGTATCCTTGGCCATCACCAGTCCTTGGTTCAAGAGCGTTTCAAAGAAAGACCCATAAGATAACTTTCACATCCAAACTCAACAAAACAAGTGCAAGCTACACTTAAACCATCAAAATTAAACAAGAGCAAGCAGAATAAAATAACGTTAGCCTGTTAAAGAGTTAGGATATTATAGTGTTAGAATCCATCATCATGAGCCATTAATGGCTCTTGCAAGAGCAAGGCCAAGTAGAGGCTATTAGATTCATGTGGATTATCAAGTAAGAAGTTAGCAAGTTAGTGGTTAATAGTTAGTTACCATGAGAGAAAATTAGCTAAACATGTAAAGGAGTTATATAGAAGAAAACAAGGAGAGATAAGGAGAGTACCTTTTATAGATAATCACCTTCCATTATAAGCACTCTTACTTTTCACTCATGTACTACTCTCTCTCCTATTACAAAATCTACAAGGAATGGAAAATACAAAGGAGGAAGAAGAAGAAAAACTAACCTAAACTACCCTAAGGAGAAGAAACTACCCTAAAAACTACTTCAAGAACTCTTCTCTCTGGATTTCTCCCAATGAAGAACACCAACGGGGTATTTATAGGCACCAGGAGAAATGAGGCTAGGGAACAATCCCTGGCCTGAAGTACTGGCGCAACAGCGCCAGTACGGTAGCGAAAACGCAACAAAAGGCGCATTTTCGCGGCTATACTAGGGCTGCACGCGAAGCGCCGCCTGCTGTGCACTGCCCGTTTGTTTCCTTGTCGGCTGTACTTCCTGGAATCCGGATTTGGGCCCCCGGTTTTAACAAAACCACCCTCCAAAGTCAATGGCTATCTTTGTAGGCTTTTAATCACCAATTAAATGGTAATTTTGGGTCTTCTTCTTCATTTCACGCCATGGACCTAGAAACATGCAAGAGAGGTATTATTAACAGGATTTAATATTAAATAAATGTGAAGATGTGGTATGAAATATGCAATTTTAGAGACTAATCACACCCCCACACTTATCTTTTCCTCGTCCCGAGCAAAAGAAAAAAACTAAGAAAATTATAACACCATTTTCGCAGGTGACGCGATTGCACTGAGCATGTGCAACAAGCTGTTTGATTGTAAAATGAAAGTGATATGAGAATTACCGTGTAGCTTGTGGCTAACGGTCGTGTCCACGAGGAGGATTGCGATGAAAGCTTTTCGGTGTTTTGTTTAGAAAGCTAAGAATGGTGCTAGTTTTTTTTTTATTGAAAAGAAAAATAGAGAGAAGGGAAGTGATTAAAAGAGAAATTACAAATTTGGAAAAGGCTTTGGAAAAGGTGAATTTTGTATAAAGCTTGAAAAGTGATTTGTTATTTTTTTATAAAAAAGAGAATCTGGGCTCACTATCTCACTACTCAATGACAGGTTCTTCTATTGAAATCTTTAGTGCCTCAACTTGATCATAGGTAACAACTTAAGATTGATTTTTAGAAAGCTTTAAGTAAAGCACATAAGATGTTTGGAAAAGTTAATCTTCTTCTTTAAGAAATCATCTCGTATTGAATGTTAAATCATCAAGAAGTTCAAGTATGAGATAAAAACAAGTTCGAGAGACATTTTTTAAAAGAAGTAGGAATTTAAAAAAATCAAACTCATCCTCATGTGCCTTCAAGAACACTTTCAAGAAGAAAGACTTAAGTTAGGCATCAATGATTCATTGGGTCTTTTCATCAAAACCATTCGAAAAGAAGAGAGATCAGAGAGAGGAGTAATAGTGAGCTCAGAAAACCGATTTAGCTACTCATGAAAGATAAAGAACAATGCAAGTAATTAAAGTAAGACATACCGTAAAATAGAGTGGCAGAAAAGGTAGCTTGATTCTTGTATTGATGTCACTTCAATCTTCAGAATACAATCACTCAATTCCTCTCTCTCACTGGTGTTTGTACTGAATTACAAATTGCAAAACAAAATACAACTTTTACACTATCTAACAAAGAGCCTAAATCCTTAAAGAATAAACAAAAATTCTACTCCTAGTCTTCGCCCTCTTCTTCTCTGTTGAAAATAGTATTTATAGGGAAAAATCAGAGGGGAGAGATCATGGGAAGATTGGGGGAGCAAATGCTCCCCCAACCACTTCAACAAAGCCATGAAGACGCGGCTAGGGCCGCGTTTTCGCGGCCCTGGTGTGGCCAGATGGCCACACCCAAGTGGTGGAACTCCCCTCTTTGGTGATTCGCCCATATCTTCTGCTGGTTTTCTCGTTTCAGCTCCAGGATTTGACAAAACAGTCTTTGATTGTTGGCTTTAACCGCTTGATTTGGGAGGATTCATTTCAACCAATTTTCAACCTTCTGATATGCCAAGATTTGCCCTGATTCCTTGATTTCAAATTTATTCTAAATTAAATCAGAATTTGATGGGTTTTTGGGCTTGTTTCTCTTTCTTTTTTTTAGCAATTGGGCCTACATTTAACAAAGAAGAAGAAGACTTATTAATAGAATTTATTAGATAAAAAGTATGGTAATGTAACAATGTATATGGAATATGTGTGACTGATCACACCCCCACACTTATCTTTTGCTCGCCCTCGAGCAAAACATCAGACTAATTCTAATCAATTATTAGACCACTTTCGCAGGTCACTCGATTGCATTGAGCATGTGCAACAAGCCGTTAAACCTCTAGGTTACCCCTAGAGGACGAGTTTTGTCTCGTGAGGGTTTTCAGTGGATTCAACCACAAAATCTATAAAAAATGTTAGTATTTTCGAAAAGCATTTTAAAGGAGAAAATATTTGAAGTATATTTGTAAGGTTTTAAGTAATCTATAAGTTATAGGAATATCAAATTTTTCATTCCGAAACTCAGTCTCTATTCAAAAACATGTCATCAATCAAAGTAAGGAGTCAAATTGTACTTCTTATCTAGTCTATTAATTTATCCTGAGTCGTATGCACCATCGTGACTGTGAAATTTGACTAAGAGTTCTTTAACATTAACTCCTATGCCTTATTTATATTTATTTTTGGTGAAATTTATTCCTCAATTTTATTAGGCTTTCTAATCTGCCCATGTAACGAGCCTTTAGTCGGTGACACCCAAACCGGACAGTTTTAGGACACCAGGTGAGAAAATACCCCTAAGGACTTAAACATTCAAGCAGACAAGGCCACGAAACCAAAGTTATTTATAAAATGTACCCCTTTTTAGGCGTGAATACTTATACTTCATGAGGCACAAATACCCAGCTTAATCATAGGATATATATATATATATATATATATATATATATATATATATTCAAACTTATCTAATTATCTTTTGCATAAATACCAAGGCTTGCTTAGGCCAACGCACCTAGCTAATCAATAATTAGATTTGTTTATTTTTTTTATACATATATACCTTTTTTTATAAGGCATAAGAGTCTTTATTTTTAAACCCTAAGTGTGTAAGTATATAAAGTGTGCATATTTCATCAAGGTAAAATCAAGACTAAATTATTTCACAAATTTTCTTCCTAACCCTAAAAATCAAACAAGTCATCTGACTTTGACCAAGTATAAGAAATCCTAATTATAATTTTCCTATTCCTTAAAATTGACTTAATTTCTTACAAAAATATATCAAAATATTGTTCCAACCTTTCAAAAAGTTTTTTATATATATATTTTCCTTTTTTATTTATATTAGTCATGTTAGAACCCTTCCCCACACTTATCTCATGCATTGTCCCCAATGTATGAAAGAAATGTATAGATGCATGAAATAAAATGGAAAAGAGGAAAGTTACTGATACACTGGGTCAAAAAGACCCATAGCCGTTTCATTTACCGGCACCGATTCCAAGAAAGGCTTAAGGCGTTGACCATTTACCTTAAAATCATTTCCATTCTTGGTGTCACTGATCTCAACTGCATCGTGTGGAAACACAGTTTTTACAACGAATGGCCCAGTCCATCTTGATTTTAATTTTCCTGAAAAAAGATGAAGCCTAGAATTATAGAGTAAGACTTTTTGTCCAGGGACAAAGGTTTTCCTTATGATGTGTTTCTTATGAAAAATCTTAACTCTATCTTTAGTGATCTTAGAATTTTCATAGGCCTCATTTCTTAACTCCTTTAATTCGGAAATTTGTAACTTCCGAAGGTCACCGGCCTTAGTCAAGTCAAAATTCAACTGCTTGATTGCCCATAAGGCCTGGTGCTCTAACTCAACGGGCAGGTGACAAGCTTTACCATAGACTAACCTATAAGGAGACATCCCTAGAATCGTCTTGAAAGCGGTCCTGTAAGCCCATAGGGCATCTACAAGTTTGATGGACCAATCTTTCCGATTTTGGTTCACAGTTTTCTCCAAGATAAGCTTGACTTGTCTATTGGAAACCTCAACCTGCCCACTGGTTTGAGGATGATAAGGTGTGGACAACTTGTGAGTTATGGCATACTTTCGCATAAGAGCTTCAAAGGATCTATTGCAAAAGTGAGTGCCATTATCACTAATGATAGCACGAGGGGTTCTGAAGCGTGATAAAATGTTCTCTTTCAAAAACTTTATGACAACTTTGTTATCATTAGTTTTACAAGGAATGGCTTCTACCCACTTGGACACATAATCCACAGCAACCAATATGTATTGGTTTCCAAATGAATTAGGAAATGGACCCATAAAGTCGATGTCCCAAACATCAAAGAGTTCTATTTCTAGAATTGGGTTGAGGGGCATCATATTTCGTTTTGAGATCCTTCCTACCATTTGGCATCTAAGGCACGTCTTTCAAAATTCATAAGCATCTTTGAACAAAGTGGGCCAATAAAACCCGCTTTGAAGCACTTTTTCAGCAGTCTTGCGGGGACCAAAGTGTCCACCGCATGCAAGTTCGTAACAAAAGGATCGAACACTCTTAACCTCCTCATTGGGAATGCATCTCCTAATAATTTGGTCAGAAAAGTACTTAAAAAGATACGGTTCCTCCCAAAAGAAATACCAGACTTGGGATAAGAACCGGTATAAATCGTTTTTGGACCAATGAGACGGAGTTTGGTTTGTGACTAAGTAATTCACTATATCAGCAAACCAAGGTTCCCTAGAGATAGCTAAGAGATTTTCATCAGGAAAATCCTCATTTATGGGTAATTCATTGCATGGAGAATTAGGGATTCGTGAGAGATGGTCAGCAACGACATTTTCTGTGCCTTTCTTGTCTCGAATCTCGAGATCGAATTCTTGAAGAAGGAGGATCCAACGAATGAGCCAGGCCTTGGCATCCTTCTTCATCATGAGGTACCTAAGCGCAGAATGATCGGTGAAAATGGTGGTTTTGGACCCTAGTAGGAAGGGACGAAATTTCTCTAAGGCAAACACTATTGTTAAGAATTCCTTCTCAGTCATAGTGTAGTTCAATTGAGCATCGTTGAGAGTCCTACTAGAGTAGTAAATTACGTGCTGCTTGTTATCAATGCGTTGTCCTAGGACAGCGCCTATGGCAAAATCGGAAGGATCGCATATGATTTCGAATGGCTTAGACCAATCTGGTGCAGATATGATTGGTGCAGAAATAAGCTCTCTTAAGCTTCTCCCAAGAATTCATACATTCAGCATCAAAAGTGAAGGACACGTCCTTAGCTAACAGATTAGTCAAGGGTCTAGCAATCTTACTAAAATCCTTGATAAATCTTCGGTAAAAACTGGCGTGTCCTAAGAAGGATCAATATCCTTAATGCAGTTGGGCACGGGAAGCTTTGTAATAACCTCAATTTTGGCTCTATCCACTTCAATTCATTTCTTGGAGATTTCATGACCCAAGACAATTCCATGTTTTACCATGAAGTGGCATTTCTCTCAATTCAGTATCAGATTTTTCTCAGCACAACGTTAGAGGACAAGTTCTAAATGGTGGAGACATTGAGTGAATGAATCTCTGTAGATGGAGAAATCATCCATAAAGATCTCTAAGAATCGTTCTATCATATCAGAGAAAAGACTCAACATGCAACATTAAAATGTTGCAGGGGCATTGCACAAGCCGAAAGGCATTCGACTATAAGCAAATGTCCCAAATGGACATGTGAACGTAGTTTTTTCTTGGTCCTCAGGAGCAATAGGAATCTGATTATACCCCGAGTAACCGTCCAAGAAACAATAATACTCGTGGCCCGCCAAACGTTCAAGCATTTGATCAATGAAGGGAAGTGAAAAATGGTCCTTACGAGTTGCAGCATTAAGCTTCCTATAGTCAATGCAAACTCGGATCTTCGTGGGAAGTTGAGTTTGGACCAACTCTTTGTTCTCATTTTCCACTACGGTAAAACCGGATTTCTTTGGAACCGCGTGGACAGGACTGACCCATTGGCTATCAGAAATGGGATAAATTATCCCATTGTCTAAGAGTTTTACAATTTCAGCATGAACAGCCTCTTGCATTATAGGGTTTAACCTACGTTGCGGGTCTCTTTTAGGTGTGGCATCTTCATTGAGATGAATGCGATGTTGAACGATGGTTGGACTTAATCCCTTTATATCAGTCATAGTCCAACCAATGGCTTCCCTATGTTTTCTTAGAATTGCTTTAAGATCTTCTTCTTCCCCGTCATTTAAATGGGAGGCAATAATGACAGGAAAGCTCTCTTGTTCGCCTAGATAGACGTACTTGAGATGCGCAGGTAAGGCTTTCAATTCTAAGGAAGGGGAAGGCTCACTGGAAGGACTAATCAAATTTGTTGGCTCCATTATTGGTGAAATAGGGTTCGAGGCCCAATTCACATCAAAATCTACAACCTGATCAAGATTAAAGTCGTCAGACTCTAACCCGAAGTCACACTCAGTTTCCAGTTCCAATTCTTCCCTATGTTCACTGGTTAAGTTCTCAATTAGGTTGACTTCAAATGTTTGGTCCTCAACATTGCGGGGTTATTTTCCTAGATTGAAGACATTGACTTCTCTAGTCATGTCCCCAAAGGTTAACCTCATGGACCCATTCCTACAATTGATGATGGCATTGGCAGTAGCAAGGAATGGTCGCCCTAGGATAACAGGAGTTTGAGCCCTATGATTGGAGTTGGACACAGGTTGTGTCTCTAGAACTATGAAATCGACAGGGTAAATAAACTCCCCGACCTGGATAAGGACATCATTAATCTCCCCTTTTGGAACTTTTACTGAACGGTCAGCCAGTTGGATAGTGACTCGAGTTGGACTAAGATCGCCCAACCCGAGTTGTTGATAAACTGAGAATGGAAGCAAGTTGATACTTGCCCCCAAGTCAAGAAGTGCACGACTAATCTCGGCTTGTCCTATTGTGCAGGAAATGGTGGGACTACCTGGATCCTTGAACTTAACAGGGATCGGACCCGACAGTAGCTCACTAATGTTAGTGGCTAAGAAGACCTTTTTTGCTACATTAGTCTTTCTCTTCTTGGTGCACATGTCCTTAAGAAACTTAGCATAGGATGGGACTTGTTGGATGGCATCAAGAAGTGGCACATTTATCTTCACTTGATTAAATATCTCAATTATCTTGTCCATGTGTGGATTTTGCTTGTTGTTTTTCAGCCTATTAGGAAATGGTACTATAAGCTGGTGCACCTGACTGGTTGACTTATCTTTTTTAGATTCGTCAGATTTGGAAGGATTTGGATTAGATGAGGCGGATGCTTGATTTTGGTTGTGCTGAATGGGATTGGTTGGCATTGACACTTGATTATTAACTTTCTTTCCTGACCTCAATGTATGAACAGCATTACATTGATTTAACGATTGATCCTCAGCCAAATGAGCTTGTTGAGAATTCCTAGGATTGGTTATTGGCTGACTAGGCAAGGTACCCTTCTGTCTCTCATTCTGTGGAGTGGCTAGTTGGCTCATTTGAACCTCTAACTTCTGTATAGTTTGCATGAGAGAATCTTAGTTTTTCATGTATCTTTCCATGTTTCTCTCAAAGTCAGTCATTCTCCTTTCTATTTGAGGATTCTGGAAGGAAGATTGTGGAGCTTGGTTGGGAAAGTTTTGTTGATAGTTTGAAAAGTTAGGTGGATGGTTGGGAGAATTATTATGAAAATTGGAAAAGTTGGGTTGATGATTGGAAGAATTATTAGCATGACGGAAGTGGCTTGCATGATTTGACCGTGAGTGGTCATTGTTATTTTGGCTCCATGAGAAATTAGGGTGATTTCTCCAGCCAGGATTGTACGTTGGTGCGTAAGAATTATTGTCCGGCCTTGAAAAGGCCGCATTCATCGGTTCATGGTATTGTTGCTGAGCCTGAAACACAGGGCACTCATCGAACACATGATTCATGGCTTGACAGTAAGTACAGCCCGGAGTTGAAAATTGGTTTGGGCTGACTTGATTGACTGGACTTGGTTCCTTAGTTTCTAAAGCTTCCAGTCTTCTTGCTAGGTTAGCTAACTTAGCCTCATTAGCTATGGATGATTTAATAGAACAGCGACCTCCTTTTGAAGAGATGGAGTTTGGATTCCTAGAGGTTTCACTAGTAGGTTCCCACTGGATGGTCTTTTCGGCTAGGTTTTCATATAAATCCCATCCTTCATTTTCATCCTTCTGCAAGAATCCCCTTGGCACATACTTTCTAAGAGGGTTTTGGTGGAATAGTCTAAACCATTATAAAGAATTTGGCATTGTCGCCATTTCTCTATTCCATGAGGAGGACATTGGACAAGGAGGTCTTTAAAACGTTCAAAGTACCTCCAGAACGGTTCATTAGGTTCTTATTTGAATTGCATGATGTTCTTCCTAATGAGAGCGGTCTTATGAATTGGATATAATTTCTTCAAGAAGACCTTGATGAAACCATCCCAAGATGTGATAGAGCCGGCCGCTAAGCTGTAAAGTCATTTCTTTGCTAAGTCCTTAAGAGCGAAAGGGACAAATCTCAACCTATTAGCATCATCTACAAGGTGTGAGATTTTCATCATTAGACATACTTTCTCAAATTCTCTTATGAAGAAGTAAGCATCTTCGGACTCTAAGCCATGAAACTTGGGGAGTGTTTTGATGAATTGAGGCTTGAGCTCAAAATTGTATTCACCAACCGATGGAAGTAGAATGCAAGATGGAAGTGAGGTTCTAATGGGATAGAACCTATCCTGCAATGATGTTGGTTGAGCCATAACCGGATCTGGTCTTGGTTCAAACTTGGGTGGTGATGTGTTTCTAGTCAACCTAGATGAGTTAGGGTCTCTTGACCACACTTGCATACACAAACACAATCACAATCACAAATAAGTTTACCAACAGTCAACAAGAGTAATCAACCAAGCCTAGTCTAAGGTAACCTCGACCTAGACAACTCCTAACTGGTTGATTGTCCATAGGAGGTATAATGTAGACTTTAACCACAAGCTAATCAGCAGGTCAGGACAAGATTGGTGGGAGATTATCCATCAAAGACGTTCCTTAATTAAGTAACCACCAATCTTCGGGCTTTCGGCCCTTAATCCCCTTCCTAGATACTGATTTGGCAGGAGTCAAATTCCAACACTTTTCCCCTTAGGATAATCTCCTAGTGAGTTCGAGATGTCCCTACGGCTAACGTCTATCAGATTTTACTTAGGCTTAGGTTGTGCGTGCTTGGAGATGATTTGTGGACTAAGAAAGGGTAATGACTTCCCCATCTTATCTTGAATTGGGTTTTGCCCTTAGAATTTATTGTGCAAAGTGTGCAAGATATAGAAAAGTAACATTCAAAACCAAAATATCACCCAAGAATGTTTCCTAAACTATATGCTATGCATACGTACCTTGTCTCCAGCTCTCTTCAACAGTAATTGTAAAATAAATGTAATTAGACAAATGCCTAGAAAGCAAGTCTCAACGTTTTTTAAGCAATTAATAATCACTCAAATTACTGTTGGATTAAAACAGGGATGGTGGATAGCAGATATAGCAAGAATATAATGCACAAAAACTTAATTTTTGCAAGCAATATGTCTTACAAAAAGAGTTTTAGTTGTCCAACAAAATTTTCAACTTTTGCAACGCAATTTCTTAAAATTTTGTTTCCTACTTTCGAGAGTAAGGGCACAGAATAGCAAGTCTTCTCTTGCAAAGCTTGAATGCTAGATCTGAATCTTGACGTCCCTGAAATAAGACACCAAACTTGTTAATAAACAATTACACCGTTCCCTCCCCGGCAACGGCGCCAAAAATTGATTGTAAAATGAAAGTGATATGAGAATTACCGTGTAGCTTGTGGCTAACGGGTCGTGTCCACGAGGAGAAATGCGATGAAAGCTTTTCGATATTTTGTTTAGAAAGCTAAGAATGGTGCTAGTTTTTTTTTAATTGAAAAGAAGAATGGAGAGAAGGGAAGTGATTAAAAGAGAAATTGCAAATTTGGAAAAGGCTTTAGAAAAGGTGAATTTTGTATAAAGCTTGAAAAGTGATTTGTTATTTTTTTTTATAAAAAAGAGAATATGGGCTCACTATCTCACTACTCAATGACAAGTTCTTCTATTGAAATCTTTAGTGCCTCAACTTGATCATAGGCAACAACTTAAGATTGATTTTTAGAAAGCTTTAAGTAAAGCACATAAGATGTTTGAAAAAGTTAATCCTCTTCTTTAAGAAATCATCTCGTATTGAATGTTAAATCATTAAGAAGTTCAAGTATGAGATAAAAACAAGTTCGAGAGACGTTTTTTTTAAAAAGTAGGAATTTAAAAAAACCAAACCCATCCTCATGTGCCTTCAAGAACACTTTCAAGAAAAAAGGCTTAAGTTAGGCATGCAAATGATTCATTGGGTCTTTTCATCAAAACCGTTTGAAAAGAAGAGGGATCAGAGAGAGGAGTAATAGTGAGCCCAAAAACCGATTTAGCTACTCATGAAAGATAAAGAACAATGCAAGTAATTAAAGTAAGACATACCGTAAAATAGAGTGGAACAAAAGGTAGCTTGATTCTTGTATTGATGTCACTTCAATCTTCAGAATACAATCACTCAATTCCTCTCTCTCACTGGTGTTTGTACTGAATTACAAATTGCAAAACAAAATACAACTTTTACACTATCTAACAAAGAGCCTAAATCCTTAAAGAATAAACAAAAATTCTACTCCTAGTCTTCACCCTCTTCTTCTCTGTTGAAAATAGTATTTATAGGGAAAAATCAGAGGGAGAGATCGTGGAAAGATTGGGGGAGCAAACGCTCCCCCAACCACTTCAACAAAGCCGCGAAAACGCGGCTAGGGCCGCGTTTCCACAGCCCTGGTGTGGCCAGATGGCCACACGCAAGTGGTGGAACTCCCCTCTTTGGTGATTTGCCCATATCTTCTACTGGTTTTCTCGTTTCAGCTCCAGGATTTGACAAAACAGCCTTTAATTGTTGGCTTTAACCGCTTGATTTTGGAGGATTCATTTCAACCGGTTTTCAACCTCTCTGATATGGCAAGATTTGCCCTGTTTCCTTGATTTCGAATTTATTCTGAATTAAATCAGAATTTGATGGGCTTTTGGGCTTGTTTCTCTTTCCTTTCTTTTAGCAATTGGGCCTACATTTAACAAAAAGAAGAAAACTTATTAATAGGATTTATTAGATAAAAAGTATGATAATGTGATAATGTATATGCAATATATGTGACTGATCACTGTTAAACCTCTAGGTTTCCCCTAGAGGAGGAGTTTTGTCTCCTGAGGGTTTTCAGCGGATTACACCCACAAAATTCATAAAGAAAGAAATCAAATGTTAGTATTTTGAAATAGAGAAAAGTGTTGAAATATTTTTGCAAAAATTTAAGTGATCCAAGGTCATAGGTTTACCAGAAATTATTCTTCCTTAAACTAAGTTGAAATGCAAAATCTTGTTACAAATTAAATATAAGAATTTAAAATTGAATCGATTCTTTGATATTTCATAAAACTCTTAGAAAAATATGCAGTTTGTGAACTGTGAAGATTTTTAGAATATTGACTCAAACTTTCATGCCATTGATTTTTATCAAATTTTTCTTTTTTCTTTCCTTTGTTTTCTTAGGCTTTCTAGCTTATTCGGGTAGTAAGCCTTTAGCCAGTGACTCCCAAACCAGATAGTTTTAGAGCACCAGATGAGAAAACATCCCTCGGACTTAAAAACTCGAGTAATCAAGGCCACAAAACTAAAAGGAATTATTTTATTTTTGTCTATCATTTTAGGTATGAATAATCATGCTTTCTGAGGCATAATTACGCAACTTCAATAAGTGATTCTTATTATCATCATTTTATTTTATATATATATATATATATATTTTATGGCATTTTCAGTCTTTGTTTCAATCCCTAAAAATTGTGTAAGCGTGAAGTGCATAAATCTAAGGCAAAAATTTAAGATCAAAGTATCTTTCTAATCTTACTTCCTTATCCGAAAATTTAAACAAGATCTATTATTTTTACTCAGTTTAAAATTTCATAATTTTAGGTCTTCCTAATTCCTAAGATAATCTTAAATTTCTCAAAAATAAATCAAAACTATTTCTTTTATGTCAAAAAGTTTTGTAGAAAGAAAATAAAAGAGTTTTTATACAAAAGAAAAATCTAAATTTTTTCTAAACAGAAGTGTAAGAGAAAGAAAATTTAAAACTAACATGTTAGTAAATCCTCCCCCACACTTATCTCATGCATTGTCCTCAATGCATCATGAATGTGTATATACATGAAACAAATAGAAAGGGGAGGAAATTTACCTCATGGTAGTGGCTCCGATGGTGGTCAAATTGGTACACGAAATGCAGCCCAATTTAAAAATTGTGGATCTTGCAGGAACCCACCAGTGACCTCTCTAATACAACCCAGTAAAATGTTGGAGAACTGTATGATCTTATTGAAAAAATTACCCCCATCCAATTTCCAATTTTCAAAAATAATTACTGAGTCATTTTCTTCAACATCCTTGTCCAACAATAAAGTTTCATTTTGGGAGATGATTGATTTGGACTCAAATGGAACAGGAATAAAAACCGATACCGACTCGGGAATTTGATGAAATCTCCTAGAGGGGGGTGAATAGGTGATAAGGCTAATCTAATGAACTAAATGCGCAAATTAAAAACTAATTGCAACAACACTTAATGCAACCAACGAGTGTAGCCGAATTCCCGGTGAAGAGCTCTGGACTAACTCCTCTTGATTCCTCTGAATAAGAGTTGAGGCGCTATATAAAGCTCCGTGGTTAAGCACAAGTGAGGCACACAAACACAATCCAAGCATATAATAGAGATATGATAATATGAATGATGCAAGGCACAATATAAAGAGAGAGAGAGAGAGTAAGAGTCAATGGATCAAGCGCAAACAATAAGATTTGTTTCGAGGTTCGAGCACCCAGCTCTACATCCCCGCCTTCACCCAGAAGGATTTCGAATCCACTAGCTTGTCCACAAAGGACTCCCACACAGGGAACCTCCACCGAGGATTTGGGGCAACAACAACCGGGAGTACCGAACTCCTCTCTTTACAAACACCACCTCTACACTTAGAGGCTAGGCACAAAGCCACCAATATCAATCACCTCACAACTTGAGGGATAAGCACAAAGCTAAATAAGGATCACCTCACAACTTGAGGGATACAACCCAATTGCACAACCTCCTCTACACTAAGAGGGAAAGGCACAAAGCCAAGCAATGATGAGGGTTTACAACTTGGTGGTATATCTCAACCACAAACCAATTCTTTTCCCACAAACACAAAGATCCTATAGATAGGATAGAATGAAGCTCAAGTGTGAGAAAAACCAAAGGAATGGAAATAAAAACTCAAAGAAACCTTGGGAAAAACTAGAAATAAAGATGAAGAAGTTGAATCAAAAATTTTTCCCAAAACACTTTTCTTTGATTTTCCAAACCCTAGAAAAACACCAAATAGAATGTGAACAATGGATCCCAAAAACTTCTTTTTGATTGCTGTAAAAACACTAGTAAGATCAGAAATTTAGCTCTCTAAAAACTTGTTAAAAACTATTAAGAGAAAACCCATTTTATAGCTCTTTTGAAAAACTAGCCGTTGGCAGCAATTATGGCCAGTTTTGACCTTCCGGTCGACCGGCCGGTCGACCGGCCAACGGTCGAATTTTGACCGTTGCCAACTACCAGTCGACCGCCCGGTCGACCGGCCCGTGAACCAGAGAGCAACGGCTCTCTGGCCGGTCGACCGCCCGGTCGACCGAGCAACCCGAGAGTGGGTTGCTTTCAGTCAGTCGACCGCTCGGTCGACCGGCCCAAAGGGCAGGCTGCGTGCACGTTTGTGTGCACGTCCGGTCGACCGCTCCGGTCGACCGGCTACTGGTCCGGTCGACCGTGCGGTCGACCGCCAGAGCCTGGCAGAAAAACATTTTTAGGGCAGAAAACCTTGGTTTTTAATTGCAAAAATAAATTCCATAAATTCTCTAAAAATCCACAAAAATAGTTTTATCATAATACATTGAAATACAAACTTGTGTGAAAATTTCAACACAAATATCAAACATTTTGAACCATTTTTGTGTTATGAAAAAATTGCCGAAAACCAAAATCCGTATTTTTCCAAACTTGGATTTTTCAAATGAAAATTCGTTTTGTCCAAAACTCATCCAAATACAACAACATGATACTTAAACACTTTGAAGCATGTTGCATATGAATAGAAATCCAATATACATAAAACACATATATATATTCATGTTTTTGACTTTAAACATGAAAATATGTTTTGATAAAAATATCAAAACACCAAACTCATGAAATAAACTTATCAAACAAGTTTGTTTAAATAGTTGAAGCATACATGTATATAGAACATATCTAATATACATTTAAATCATGTAAACTAGCTTTGATATTATCTATTCATGAAAACCAAGATCGGTTAAACCAAAAACTGAAAACCAATATCCAAAACATAAAACGTGTGTGTGTTGTGAACTTGAGCATACCACACTATTCTAATCTTTACAAATGGATCTAAAACAAAATCTAAACTAGGTACCGAGGTCTTCTTGACGAACTCCGTCTTCAACTCGACTCGATCCAAAACGTGATTCACCGAGCTTGACTCCAATGAGTGCTATATATGATCTTGTCGCTCGGGCTCTTGAATCACCATGTGAATAGCTCCAAAACACCTTTGTTGAAGCTAGTCACCTACTAACATCTTAATTAGAGATCTGAAACTAAAATCACAAGATTATTAGTACACATAACTACATGAGTTAATCATCATCAAAACTAGAGTGGAAGGCCTCTGGGCCAACAATCTCCCCATTTTTGATGATGACAAAACTCATGGAGTTATATATGCATGGATTAAAGTAAAGCTTCAAAGAAGCTCCCCCTTAACTCATGCATCACAATAAACATAATAAATATGCAATGAAACACATGCATAAATAAACATGTATGCAAATATAAGGAGATAAACATGCCAATCAAGCATAAAACTCATCAATTCTTTTTCTCCTATTTGCAAAACACAAAACAAATATGCATAAACATAAATCCTTTACAAAACATGCATATATATCAAACATGAAATGCATCAATCATGCATAAAACAAACTCTTGATACCAATATTAACAAACATGCATATAAAACATGCATATAAACTCAAATACTTCTCCCCCTTTTTGTCAATCATCAACAAAGGGGTTAAAGTAAAAACAAAACCAACAAAATTCTTCTCCCCCTTTTTGTTCGAAACAAAGAATCAATAAAGGGGTCAAAATCAATAAAAAATGTTCTCCCCCTTTTTGTCTACAACAAGATGATATCAATAAGGGGTGCAATCAATTATGATACCAATTAAAAAAAATGTGTCAAAGTAGTACATTTGATACCAATTGAAAGTGAACATATACCAATTGAAAATAAATAAGGCATTGATACCAATTGTGAGAAAACAAATAAAATCTTGATACCAATTGAAAGTATTCAAAGAAACATCTTGATATCAATTGTAAATATTTTTCATTTTGAACATATGATACCAAATTAAAATCTATTTTTCATCATAAAGTAAGGGAGTGGAAATCAAAGTAATACCAATTGAAAGATAAAATACGAATTTTCTCCCCCTTTATGAAATACCAAATAAAACGATGCATAAGCTTGTTAAAAGATACCAATTGAAAACTAGTCAATTGAAACAAAATAGTCATTAACATTCAAACTTTGCATAATCAAAATTTGTGCTCAAAAATATAGGGATATAGTAAGCACAAATAAAACATGTATAGGTGTATGAAAAAAATGAGTACCAATCAAAATTGATGATACCAAATGAAAGCATACATACACAAAACATATATGAGTATACAAAAATGTCAATATTGATATCAATTGAAAAGATCCAATGATACCAATTGAAACAACAATAATATCAAGTATATACCTCATAATCCTTTCCACCCATATCATGCACAAGTTTAAAATAATTTTCAATATAAGCATACAAGGCATGGTCTCCCAACCAACCGCCCTTGGAAGGTAGGGTTTTCAAAACTAGATTTGAAGATATAGTATGTTTGAAAATCTCTACCATATGAAGAATACGAACTAGTTAAAAAAAAATTTGTAAACTAGTACGAAATCCTTCAAGCAAGGAATAAAACAAAAAGTTATTTCATGAAAAACATGTAAATCACATGGTCACTAAACACTCAAAATCCATAAAGCCCATACATACTCATGAAAACATAATTATGAGAAACATTTAAATGAAGTGAGTGCACAAGTGAAATGTGAAACACATAATAATGAAACTAGTCAATTAAGCTCAATTGAAATTCCTTTAAACATGAAAACATGAAAATCGTCAAAACTAAATTTTTATAAAAATAATTTATACTTCAAGGCATATGTATGTTTTGACAAAACAAGAAGTATACATACATATCCCTAAACACAATTGAGTCCATAATAAAGATTTGCATGTATAGTAAATGACTCAAAGGGGTATACATGTATATTTTAAGGTTTGGCAAAATAGACATATACATGAAGTGAAAACACATGATCATAAAACATGTCCAAGATGGCGAATACAAGTTAAAATACATGAATCATCAAAACTAGACTATACTAGCACATCTAATGGGTACAAATAAGCGTTCAAGCACAAATATATAATGATCTCTTTGTGGCCCACTATATGTAAAAGTATATATCCTAGTTTTAATGAAAACTAACATCTAAACATATATTCAACTCATGAAGCATAAAACGAGATATAAATCAACATGATAAACATAAATACGATCATTATGTAAATCCACATGTTATTAGAACTATGATATACATAATAACTAAACATATGCGAGAACACAACAAGAAAATGATCCATATGAACATGGGTGATCTCAAAAGCTATACATGCATGTCAATGTCTAATAATCATGGCATTTAACATACTAATCAAAACATGAAGCATCAAAAAATCATAAACATCCATATGATCATTATGTTTGTACATATGCATTAGATCTAGGACATACATATTAGTTTAAAACAAGGTGAGAACACAAAGATATAAGTCCATATTAAACATGGGTGTCTCAAAATAACTAAATATGTATATCACTCATCTAACTATCATGGCATAAACATAATAATCAAAAAACATCAAAACATGCTATAAACAATAAACATGAAAAGCATGTACATATAAACGGGAGTTAGAGATTGATACCAAAACCGATGAAGGCACCTCTCTAGTTCTCCAAAATAAGGTGGTCCTTCCACCAAACTCCCCTTGAAAGTGATGCATCCAAAAATTCTTCTTTAAGCTCGGAACGCATCCACCTCAAGGCACCATCACTCTCACGTCATGCGAGAGCCCACACCTACATCAAATACAATAGGGGTGGCCTTTGGTATCCATACTCTTTTGGGTCCATGGGGGTTAGTACCTTTCCTAATCCAAACAAATTTAGTTGCTAAATTTTCATCATGTATCTTATCATAGCAAAATTTAGCAAGGTGGCCCTTACGTCCACAATGTGTACAAGTGTACACATAAGCATACATGTGAAGGGTGTGATCGTGAGGAGCATGTGTATGCCGTGTATGGTGTGCATGCATAATAGGAACTTGTTTCTTTCGAAACAAAGATTCCAACCGTGTATGATTCATGGCACAATGGCTCAAAGTGGAGCCCAAACAATCCACACTTTTCTTCAAATCATTTATATCATTTTCAATACTAGAAGATAAAGTGGAGCATGCAATAGGTGTGCTAGGTGAGGCTACACTAGCATGGCAAACATGTGAATCTATATCATTTTGCAAAGATTTATTTTTATTTAACACTAAATCTAATTCTTTTGAAATAAAATCAATTTCATTTTTCAAAGAATGGTTATCCTTTAAAATAAAATCTAATTTTGAAGATAAAACCTCATTGTTTTTCAAAACATCATCACAATCATTTTTACTTTTCAACAATTCATTTTCCTTTAGGGCAAGGTCTAGTTGAGATTTAAGTGAGTCACGTTCACTAGAAATCTCTTCCTTCTCTTGCAAAATCAAATCAAATTTTGAACACAAATCCTTATTTTCTTCTTTTAGTTCAAAATTCTTCTTTTTCAAAAGATCATGTTTTTCCAAAAAACTTTCAAACTTAGTAGCAAGTTCTACATTTAAGGTTTGTACTTCTAAACACCCATAGCAATAGGAACTAGTGCTAGCATCTAGTTGAGTTTCCGATTGTACCTCAAGGGAGTCATTCCCTTGGACCATGAGGCAATGCTCTTCGGACTTGTCTCTCCTAGATCTCTTCTTCTTATTGATAATCTTTGGTAGCTCGGGAGAAGTCAAAATGTTCCATACTACAAAAGCCGAATTATAGTGAGCAAACACATGTAAATGTTCTTTATGAAGAGATACTCTAAGTGCCTTTAGGGCTATTGCATTGGCCTCTATATGCTTGCAATCATTAGGGTTGGATTCCTTGGTAATGGCAAGGTGAACCTTATATCCTAGGGCTTTCAAGTGACAACTCATCCTAACCTTCCATATATCTAGTTTAGAGTAATCAAACATGGGAGGGCTATCCATGAGTGCAAACAATATGAGTGCAAGTGCAAATGCAAATGTAGATTAGGAAAACCAAGATCACACTCCTAGGTGGTTAAACCTAATATCAGGAGTGTAGGCTCTGATACCAATTGAAATCTCCTAGAGGGGGGTGAATAGGTGATAAGGCTAATCTAATGAACTAAATGCGAAAATTAAAAACTAATTGCAACAACACTTAATGCAACCAACGAGTGTAGCCGAATTCCCAGTGAAGGGCTCTGAACTAACTCCTCTTGATTCCTCTGAATAAGAGTTGAGGCGCTATATAAAGCTCTCGTGGTTAAGCACAAGTGAGGCACACAAACACAATCCAAGCATATAATAGAGATATGACAATATGAATGATGCAAGGCACAATATAAAGAGAGAGAGAGAGAGAGTAAGAGTCAATGGATCAAGCGCAAACAACAAGATTTGTTTCGAGGTTCGAGCACCCAGCTCTACATCCCCGCCTTCACCCAGAAGGATTTTGAATCCACTAGCTTGTCCACAAAAGACTCCCACACATGGAACCTCCACCGAGGATTTGGGGCAACAACAACCGGGAGTACCGAACTCCTCTCTTTACAAACACCACCTCTACACTTAGAGGCTAGGCACAAAGCCACCAATATCAATCACCTCACAACTTGAGGGATAAGCACAAAGCTAAACAAGGATCACCTCACAACTTGAGGGATACAACCCAATTGCACAACCTCCTCTACACTAAGAGGGAAAGGCACAAAGCCAAGCAATGATGAGGGTTTACAACTTGGTGGTATATCTCAACCACAAACCAATTCTTTTCCCACAAACACAAAGATCCTATAGATAGGATAGAATGAAGCTCAAGTGTGAGAAAAACCAAAGGAATGGAAAATAAAAACTCAAAGAAAATCCTTGGGAAAGACTAGAAATAAAGATGAAGAAGTTGAATCAAAAACTTTTCCCAAAAACACTTTTCTTTGATTTTCCAAACCCTAGAAAAACACCAAATAGAATGTGAACAATGGATCCCAAAAACTTCTTTTTGATTGCTGTAAAAACACTAGTAAGATCAAAATTTAGCTCTCTAAAAACTTGTTAAAAACTATTAAGAGAAAACCCATTTTATAGCTCTTTTAAAAAACTAGCCGTTGGCAGCAATTATGGCCAGTTTTGACCTTCCGGTCGACCGGCCAACGGTCGAATTTTGACCGTTGCCAACTACCGGTCGACCGCCCGGTCGATCGGCCCCTGAACCAGAGAGCAACGGCTCTCTGGTCGGTCGACCGCCCGGTCGACCGGAGCAACCCGAGAGTGGGTTGCTTTCAGTCGGTCGACCGCTCGGTCGACCGGCCCAAAGGGCAGGCTGCGTGCACGTTCGTGTGCACGTCCGGTCGACCGCTCCGGTCGACCGGCTACTGGTCCGATCGACCGTGCGGTCGACCGCCAGAGCCAGGCAGAAAAACATTTTTAGGGCAGAAAACCTTAGTTTTTAATTGCAAAAATAAATTCCATAAATTCTCTAAAAATTCACAAAAATAGTTTTATCATAATACATTGAAATACAAACTTGTGTGAAAAATTTCAACACAAATATCAAACATTTTGAACCATTTTTGTGTTATGGAAAAATTGCCGAAAACCAAAATCCGTATTTTTCCAAACTTGGATTTTTCAAATGAAAATTCGTTTTGTCCAAAACTCATCCAAATACAACAACATGATACTTAAACACTTTGAAGCATGTTGCATATGGATAGAAATCCAATATACATAAAACACATATATATATTCATGTTTTTGACTTTAAATACGAAAATATGTTTTGATAAAAACACCAAAACACCAAACTCATGAAATAGACTTATCAAACAAGTTTGTTTAAATAGTTGAAGCATACATGTATATAGAACATATCTAATATACATTTAAACCATGTAAACTAGCTTTGATATTATCTATTCATGAAAACCAAGATCGGTTAAACCAAAAACTGAAAACCAATATCCAAAACATAAAACGTGTGTGTGTTGTGAACTTGAGCATACCACACTATTCTAATCTTTACAAATGGATCTAAAACAAAATCTAAACTAGGTACCGAGGTCTTCTTGACGAACTCCGTCTTCAAGTCGACTCGATCCAAAACGTGATTCACCGAGCTTGACTCCAATGAGTGCTATATATGATCTTGTCGCTCGGGCTCTTGAATCACCATGTGAATAGCTCCAAAACACCTTTGTTGAAGCTAGTCACCTACTAACATCTTGATTAGAGATCTGAAACTAAAATCACAAGATTATTAGTACACATAACTACATGAGTTAATCATCATCAAAACTAGAGTGGAAGGCCTCTGGGCCAACATTTGACTCAGATAAGGTTGAGATTCAACAGTGAGAGTCAAATATGGTTCAAAAATAGGGTCTAAACCAAAGAATTCATGTTCACACACTTTCCCCATCAATGAAGTGTGTTCAGAAGATATTGATGATTCAATTTCACAGTGTACTAGTATAGGATTCATTGTTGACTCTAGAATAGAAAAATCTGGTAAAGATATCGGAGTCATTATTGAATTAAAAAGTGAAATGGAATCACTAATATGAGGTTCGGGATCAAATTCATGTTCAATTTCAATTTCAGGAAAGGGATAACTTGTCAGAATGTCAAGGCGACTTTCATAACTTGGAGTTTGGTTAAGTTCAAATGTGCGTTCTGAAATTGAATCTTGGTTTCCAAAATAACATGATTCTTTGGACCAATCGATAGAGTTAAGGATATAAGGATTGGTCAAAGGTTGACAAGCAAGACTTTTCTCGCTCTCATTGATCAATTTGCTCATTATATAGTCTAACCTACTGATAGGCCAGGTAACAGAATATTAAGTCTGAATCATGTCTTCCATACTCTTTGCAATTGGTTCTTCTTGAAAAGGTGAGTATGGAAGTTGATTTTGAAAATTCTGGTGAGATTGTGAGTCTATCAGATATTGAGTTTGTTGCTCAAACTCACGCAAGAGCTCCATACTCAAGTCCAGGACTGATAGTTGTTCATTTTGAATTGGTGCGACTGGAAAAGATAAGCATGACTCTTGAAAATTTGGTTGAGATGATGAGTCCAACATATTTTGAATTTGTTGCGTCATTTCACAACAGACTTTCAAACGCTTTTCTAGCTCAGATTTTTCTTCAATTGAATGTTCTAGAAAAGAAGTATATGGAGTTTGATTTGGGAAAGATTGTGAATTGAGCAAATTTGGAATTTGTTGTTGCGACTCAAGCATGGCTTCGATACTCCTTTCCAAATTGGATTTTTCTTCGATTGGTGGAAGAGGAAAAGGAGTATTGAATCAAAATGGGGAATGAATATTGTGAAAATTGTGGACAAGGTGGTTGAAAATTTGACTCGGGGGAGGTGAATCCCCATGAACTCTGTAAAAAGTGGAAGTTATTTTGAAAGTTATAGTCATAGGATTAGGGATATGGGTCATATGGAGTCGGATAATTCCAACTCGACATATATGGTTGGTTTATATTGTACATAGTCAGGTCAGAGTTATCTGAGTCAAATGAGGTCGGGGTGAAACATGGATCATATTAGGATTGAAAAAGTTGTTGCTGTTAAAATCCATTTCACAATTTACATAAAAGAAAAACAAACAAACAAACAAACAAACAAATAAAGAAAAAAAAAGAAAACAAGCATATGCTAGGGTTGACTTAGACCTAGACGACTCCTAACTGGTTAGACTATCCACGGGGGGTACATTGTCAGAATCTGACCACAAGTTAATCAGCCAGGTGGGGCAAGATCAATAGGAGGTATCCGTGCCAGAGCAATGGGCCTAATTATGCCAAACCACTGTTCTTCGAGGTTTCGCCTCTCAATCCCCAACCTTGGACACCGATTTGATAAGAGTCAAACTCTAACAACTTTCTCCTTAGGTCAATCTCCTAAATGAGTCTGAGATGTCCCTAGGGGCCACGTCTAGCAAGTTTTATTTAGGCTTGGGTTGTGTGAGTGGGGAAGTGATTTTTGGGCTAAGGGAGGGTAATGACTTCCCCACCTTATGATGTATTGGGTTTTGCCCTTAAGTTCAATTTGTTCAAGTGTGCAATATAGATAAGAATGAACACACAAAGAGAGTATATCACTCACGTGTTTGTCCTAACTATATGCCATGCAATATGTACACCTCCGTCAAGATCACAACAACCCAAGAACAAGATACAGTATATTAGAATTGAAATCGACACGTGCCTAGATGCAAATATCTAAACCATTTTAAAGCATCCAATTTTCGTATTTTAGTTCTTAAATTATTATAGTGTACAGGTAACAGAAACTAGCAACAGAATATAATAATATACAAGAATTTACCCAACCACACAAAAGGAAGTATGGACTTTCTGCAATGCTAAAAAAATTCACTTGCACACCAAAAACAAAGAAGAAAAATTAACAAAAATGTGAGATCAAACCGTTCCCATCCCCAGCAACGGCGCCAAAAATTTGATCAGGGGAAAACCGCGCACGAAAAGTGTATGTTTTGAAATCAAGAGTTAAAGTGTGTGTGCTTTGACTTCCTCGATACTTCTGTTATACCATAGAGGCTAAACGGGTCGAATCCACAGGGACGGGAAGCGATAGAAGCTTTACCGGTATGTTCACTTGTGTGTTAACGACTCTTCTATGTTTTAAAGAATGAAAAGAAAAGAAAAGAAAGAATGAAAAGAGAAGAGTACGGTGAAATACGAAGAAGTGGGAAACATAGAAAAGATTGTATTTGTGATTTTTGGAATATTTCTAAAACAAAGTAAAAAAGGAAAGAAAACACATGGCTACTAACTACTAATGACTCCACTGACCATGCTAACCTCTTAGTGATAGTTGCTTCACAGTATCCTTGGCCATCACTAGTCCTTGGTTCAAGAGCGTTTCAAAGCATGACCCATAAGATACTTTCACATCAAAACTCAACAAAACAAGTGCAAGTGACACTTAAACCATCAAAACTAAACAAGAGCAAGCAGAATAAAGTAATGTTAGCTTGTTAGAGAGTTAGGATATTAGAGTGTTACAATCTATCATCATGAGCCATCAATGGCTCTTGCAAGAGCAAGGCCAAGAAAAGGCTATTAGATTCATGTGGATTATCAAGTAAGAAGTTAGCAAGTTAGTGGTTAGTAGTTAGTTGCCATGAGAGAAAATTAGCTAAACATGTAAAAGGAGTTAGAGAGAAGAAAACAAGGAGAGATAAGAGAACCTTTCATAGATTATCACCTTCCATTATAAGCACTCTTGCTTTTCACTCATGTATTACTCTCTCTCTCCTATTATAAAATCTTTAAGGAATGGAAAATACAAAGGAGGAGTAGGAAGAAGAACTAACCTAAACCACCCTAAGAAGAAGAAACTACCCTAAAAACTACTTCAAGAACTCTACTATCTAGATTTCTCCCTGTGAAAACACCAACGGGGTATTTATAGGCACCAAGAGAAAGGGGCCAAGGGGACAATCCCTGGCCCGAAGTATTGTAACGGCGCCAGTACGGTCGCGAAAACGCTGCAGCGTTTTCACGGCTATACTCGCGCCGCCTGCTGCGCGCTGCCCGTTTGTTCCCCTGTCGGCTGTACTTCCTGAAATCCAGATTTGGGCCCCTGGTTTTGACAAAACCACCCTCCAAAGTCAATAGCTATCTTTGCAGGCTTTTAATCACCAATTAAATGGTGATTTTAGGTCTTCTTCTTCATTTCATGCCATGGACCTAGAAACATGCAAGAGAGGTATTTTTAACAGGATTTAATATTAAATAAATGTGAAGATGTGGTATGAAATATGCAATTTTAGAGAATAATCATAGACCATGATGACTATGTGATGATTTTTCAAGACTGATCATGTAAAGAGAGTAAGTTTCAGATAGGATCTCTCATGATCCTATTCATATTGGGGATTGTAAATATGTAAATAGAAAAGAGGTCAATAAAGGTGGGTCCATGAACCACCACATTATCTTGATTGGGTAGCAACGCTTGACCCAATCAGACTACCACCGGAACCACCACTATAAGATAATATGTTCCGTCCCTTTCTTCTTTTTCATGCATCTATACATTAATTCAT
Organism: Agave tequilana; assembly: GCA_038442645.1. Taxonomy (NCBI): domain Eukaryota; kingdom Viridiplantae; phylum Streptophyta; class Magnoliopsida; order Asparagales; family Asparagaceae; genus Agave; species Agave tequilana. The sequence continues at coordinate 156,150 of JAVJIF010002324.1, forward strand.
ACATTGAGGACAATGCATGAGATGGTGTGAGGGAGGGTTCTAACATAACTTAGATTTTCCTTTTATTACTAAAAAAAAATTATTATTAACATTTTCTTTACTTTTAAAAAAAACTTTTTAAAAATGGAAACAATATTTTGACATTTTTTTATAAAAAATTAAGTCAATTTTAAAGAATAGGAGAATTATAATTAGGATTTCTTATACGTAGACAAAATAAGATTATTTGTTTGATTTTCAAGGTTAGGAAGAAAATTTGAAAAAGTAATTTAGTCTTGATTTTTACCTTGATGATATATGCATGCTTTATACACTTACACACTTAGGAATCAAAAACAAAGATTCTTATGCCTTATAAAAAGAAAAAAAAAGAAAAAGAAAAATATATATATATATCCTCTGATTAAGCAGGGTATTTGTGCCTCATAAAGCATAAGTATTCACGCTTAAAAGCGGTTCATATAATAAAATCCTTAGTTTTGTGGCCTTATTTGCTCGAGTTCTTAAGTCCTTGGGGTGTTTTCTCACCCGGTGCCCTAGGACTGTTTGGTATGGGAGTCACCGATTAATGGCTCGTTATATGGGCAGATTAGAAAGCCTAATAGAACTAAGAAATAATATCACCAAAAATAAATAAATAAATAAATAAGACAAAAGAGTTAGAGTTAAAGAACCCTTAGTCAAAATTTCACAATCACGAAGAAGCATATGATTTAGGGTAAGTAATAGACTAGATGAGAAATACAATTTTACTCCTTACTTTGATTGATAACATGTTTTGAATAAAGACTAAGCTTAAGAATGAAAAATTCGATTTTCCTATAACTTATAGATTACTTAATTCTTACAATAATACTTCAAATATTTTTTCTCTTTTTCAAAATGTGTTTTCAAAACACTAACACTTTGTTTCTCTTTCTTTATGGATTTTGTGGGTGTAATCCACTAAAAATCCTCACGAGACAAAACTAATCCTCTAGGGGGAACCTATAGGCTTAATGGCCTGTTGCACATGCTCAGTGTAATCGTGTGACCTGCGAAAGTGGTTGAATAATCTTTGATTTAGTTTTGTTATTTTGCTTGAGGATGAGCAAAATATAGGTATCGGGTGTGATCGGTCGCTGAACCTGCATATTTATTGTCACATTCTCATACTTATTATATAAATAAATCTGCTTTTAATCCTATTTATTGGCTAATTTATATGCAGGCCCATTACTAAAGGAGAAGGAAGAGAACGAGCCCAAAAGCCCATCAAAATTCTGATTTAATCAGAATTAATTCGAAATTAGAAAATCAGGGCAGATCAGGGAAATCAGAGAAGATAAAATCAGTTGAAAATTAGTTAAAACAAATCTCTACAAATCAATTGGTTAAAGCCGAAGATCAAAGAGGTTTCGTCAAAATCCCAGACCCAAACTGAAAATCCAGCTGAAGATAAAATCAGAACATCAAAGCAGGGACGTGTACCTCCCGGGTGTGGCCACCTGACCATACCCTGGCTGCAAAAATGTGACCAAAGTCGCATTTTCACGGCTTGATTAACTCTGTTGGGGAAGCATTTGTTCCCCCTATCTTCGTACGCTCATCCCCGTTGGATTTTTGCCTATAAATACTGGGTTTTCAGAGACTATAAGGGAGGATGAAGCAGAGATAAATTCTTAGGCCAGTTTTTCATTCTTTTTAGTATAGGTTTTATTTTTTCTTTTATATAATTTTTAATTTTCTTTATGTAACTGAGAGGAGAGATGAGTTTTATGGAGGAATGAGAGCAAGCTTGTACTGAGGGTGACACCGGTGTAAGTAAGTCTTTTCTTTTATTATTATTTGAATCGAATCGAAGTTTCTTTTTCTTCTTTACTCTCGTTCCTAACTAAAGCGAGATTGTCATCATCGTGAAGCAGAAGAGATGCGGTGAGGGCAGATTCACCGTTAGGATATTCAAAATCATAAATATCAACATTATAAATATCTACACCCTCACAGGAGAGGTGTAGCAAATAGGCAAATCGGTCAAGAGAAATGTTAATGTTTTTGCCCAGAATCCTAGATCTAACATGATTGTTTTGGAAAGTCAGATTAGAGTAAAAATAGTGCACAAGCTCAGGAAAAACGAGTTCCTTAATGGTGACTAGATAGTCAAGGGAGCTTGAGTTCAAAATGCTTGCTAGATTCAGGCGTTCAAAATCAGCGAGCACAATAGTTCTACTAGAAATAACATGCTTATTATGGATCACAGAGAATCTATGAGAAGCATTCTGAGAAACAAAAGAGTTAGATGATGATTCAGGTTATTTACACTTCTCAGATCTAGGCGTCTTTGACATGGTAAAGATATGAAGATGATAAACAAGGATTTAACATGAAATATAAAAAGATTTTTAGAAAAATTATGAAATAGAGAGGATTTTGAGAGATTAGGAATTATACCTTGAAAAAATCAAATTTTCTCCTGAAATCAAACAGATCTAAAGTTTTGATGAGAGATCCCACCAATTTTAGGGTTTACTTTGAGATAGAAAGGGGTTGGGAGAGATGGGAGGAAGGAAAAAAGGAGAAGAAGAAGAGGGATTCAGTGGAGATGAAAGAATGAAAGAGATATTGGGTTTTTAGAGCTTTTAAAATGGGTAAAAAGGCAGCAGACCCAACTCCCGGTCGACCGCGCCGATCGATCGACCGGGGTCTAACCGAGAGCTGGCAGTCGACCGGAGTCTAACCAAGAGCAACTCGGTTACAGTCGGTCGACCGATTGGTCTACCGGCTTAAGGTAAAATAATTTTTTTGCATATCCAGTTTTCTCGGTCGACCGCCCGTTCGATCGAACATATTTCAGGTCGACCGGGATAACTTTAAAAACAGTTCTTTAAAAAATAGGAATTTAGGGCTTTTGAAAATTATTTTTACTTGGATATTTTTATACATAAAATAGAGAAATAACACCAAAAATCTTATAAGCATGAAAGACACATGAAAATGATATCAAAATATTTTTTATTTTATTATTATATTAACAATATATTTTCAGTAATTAAATCATATATTAAGCCATTAAAAACAAGATATTGAAGCCGAATACCCTTAACGGGTTCTGAATATTCTCCTCGTCATTCCTCCAGACAAGAGTTGAGGTGCACAATTGCTATCTTGATTTATTTCTTAAATATGGTTTAAATACAATACTCAATCACAAGATAGATATATAGACAATATATATATATATACATGTATGATTGCTAAAATGAAAGAACAATCAAAGAGTTAAGAATTTACCGTGTAGCTTGTGGCTAATGGGTCGTGTCCACGAGGAGGAATGCGATGAAAGTTTTCGGTGAATCGTTTAATAACAAAGAGTTGTGCTCGTTTTTTTAGTGAAAAGAGAATGGAAAGAAGGAGATGATTAAAAGAGAAATTGCAACTTTAGAGAAGGCTTTGGAGAAGGTGATTTAAAAAGCTCGAAAATTGTTTTTGTTGATTATAATAAGGAAGAAAATCTGGGCTCACTATCTCACTACTCAAATGTTCATTCTTCTATTGAAATCCTAAATGCCTCAACTTGATCATAGGCAAAACTTAAGATTGACTTCAGAAAGTTTGAAGTAAAGCACATAAGATGGTTGGAAGCGTTCACTCTTTTCTTTAAGAAATCGTTTTGAATCGGATGTTAAATCATCAATCGCGAAGAAGCAAGTATGAAATAAAAATAGTTTAAGAAACGTTCTTAAAAGAAGTACGAGTTTAAAAATTCAAACCCATCCTCATGTGCCTTCAAGAACACTTTCAAGAAGAAAGGCTTTAAGTAAGGCATGCAAATGATTCATTGGGTCTTTTTCATTAAAATCAGAAGAGAAGAAGAATTGAAGAGAGGTACAATAGTGAGCCCAGAAAACCGATCTAGCTACTCATGGAAAACAAAGAAGAAAGCAAGTAAATAATGCATGACATACCGTAATAAGAGTGAAAGAAAATGTGGCTCGATTCTTATATTGATGTCACTTCAATCTTCAAGTACAAGCACTCAATTCCTCTCTCTCACAAGTATTTGTACTGGACTACAAATTGAAAAACAAAATACAACTTTTGTACTATCTAACAAAGAGCCTAAATCCTTAGAAAATAAACAAAAATTCTAATCCTTGTCTTCGCTCCAATTTTCTCTGTTAAAACTGGTATTTATAGGAAAAAACCAGAGGGGGGAGATCCCGGAAGATTGGGGGAGCAAATGCTCCCCCAACGGACTTCAACAAGCCGCGGAAACGCGGCTAGGGCCGCATTTCTGCGGCCCTGGTGTGGCCATGTGGCCACACCCAATTGGTGGAATGCTCCGGTTTAGTGATTTGCCCATATTTTCTGCTGGTTTTCTCATTGCAGCTTCAGGATTTGACGAAACAGTCTTTGATTGTTGGCTTCAACCGCTTGATTCAGGGAGGATTCTTCTCAACCAGTTTTCAACCTCTCTGATATGCCAAGATTTTGCCCTGATTCCTTAATTTCGAATTTATTCTGAATTAAATCAGAATTTGGTAGGCTTTTGGGCTTGTTTCTCTTTCCTTTCTTTTAGCAATTGGGCCTACATTAAACAAAGAAGAAGAAGACTTATTAATATGATTTATTAGCTAAAAAGTATAGTAAGGTGACAATGTATATGCAATATATGTGACTAATCACACCCCCACACTTATCTTTTGCTCGCCCTCGAGCAAAACATCAGACTAATTCTAATAATTATTAGACCACTTTCGCAGGTCACTCGATTGCACTGAGCATGTGCAACAAGCCGTTCAACCTCTAGGTTACCCCTAGAGGACGAGTTTTGTCTCGTGAGGGTTTTCAGTGGATTACACCCACAAAATCCATAAAGAAAGAGAAAAAAGTTTTGTATTTTCGAAAAGCATTTTGAAAAGAGAAAATATTGAAAGTATATTTGTGAGAGATTAAGTAATCTATAAGTTATAGGAATACCCTAAGTCGTATGCACCCTCGTGACTGTGAAGTTGACTAAGGGTTCTTTAACATTAACTCCTATGCCTTATTTATATTTATTTTTGGTGGTATTTATTCCTTAATTCTATTAGGCTTTCTAATCTGCCCATGTAACGAGCCTTCAGTCGGTGACACCCAAACCGGACAGTTTTAGGGCACTAGGTGAGAAAACACCCCTAAGGACTTAAACACTCGAGCAGACAAGGCCACGAAACTAAGGTTTTTATTTATAAGATGTACCCCTTTTAGGCGTGAATACTTATGCTTCATGAGCCACAAATACCCAGCTTAATCAGAGGATTCATATATATATTTTTTTCAAACTTATCTAATTATCTTTGGCATAAATACCAAGGCTTTCTTAGGCCAAAGCACTTAGATAATCAATAATTAGATTTTTTTCTTTTTCATACATTTTTTTTATAAGGCATAAGAGTCTTTGTTTTTAAACCCTAAGTGTGTAAGTGTATTTAGTGTGTATATTTCATCAAGGTAAATATCAAGACTAAATTACTTTCACAAATTTTCTTCCTAATCCTAAAAGTCAAACAAGTTATCTTACTTTGACCAAGTATAAGAAATCCTAATTATGATTTTCCTATTCCTTAAAATTGACTTAATTTCTTACAAAAAATATATCAAAATATTGTTCTAACCTTTCAAAAAGTTTTTTTTTAATATTTTTTTTTCTTTTTTTATATATCAGTCAGTCTATATCAGTCAGTCATGTTAGAACCCTCCCCCACACTTATCTCATGCATTGTCCCCAATGTATGAAAGAAATGTATACATGCATGAAATGAAATGTAAAAGAGCGCATATATTTACAGAAAAATGTACAACATCAAGTTTCTCCCACACCTAGATCTTTTTCGGTCTTATCCCTCTAGCTCTCTTCCCGTCATTCCAATGGGTCCTCTTTATAGGGCATAGTGGGGAGGCCAATTTTTCTGTTATTTTAGCCTCTTCCTCCCCAGTCTCAACTTCTTTAGGTTTTTCTTCCTCACATTTCTACATTCATTATTCAAAAATTGATCACCACCACACTTCTCAGTTGGAACTTTCTCACTATGAATGCCTAGGAATTCTAACTCAGTTCCATATATCTCCTCAAACTTAGGTCAACACTTTCCCCTAGAGATGTGTAATTATTCAAAAGATCCCTAGTTGGTTCATCCAAACACATGAGTTCTTCTTCAAAGAGGTTTCAAAGTGAAGATATTCAAATCAAATTTTCCCTTTTTAAAGGGTACTCTAACATTAGAATTTCCGACATATGCCTTCTCATCAAGATAATCGCATTCATTCATAAATAATTCATTAAGAAACAGCGACTCGTCTTCTATATCTTCACTCTCTTCATCACAATTATTTTCAACAAAGTTTACCTCAAATGTTTGATCTCTTATCTTACGAGGTTGTTTTTCTAGGTTGAAGACATTGACTTCTCTAGTCATGTCCCCAAAAGTTAACCTCATAGACCCATTCCTACAATTGATGATGGCATTGGCAGTAGCAAGGAATGGTCGCCCTAGGATAACAGGAGTTTGAGCCCTATGGTTGGAGTTAGACACAGGTTGTGTCTCTAGAACTATGAAATCAACAGGGTAAATAAACTCCCCTACCCGGATAAGGACATCATTAATCTCCCCTTTTGGAACTTTCACTGAACGGTCAGCCAGTTGGATAGTGACTCGAGTTGGACTAAGATCGCCCAACCCGAGTTGTTGATAAACTGAGAATGGAAGCAAGTTGATACTTGCTCCCAAGTCAAGAAGTGCACGACTAATCTCGGCTTGTCCTATTGTGCAGGTAATGGTTGGACTACCTGGATCCTTGTACTTAACAGGGATCGGACCCGATAGTAGCTCACTAATGTTAGTGGCTAAGAAGACCTTTTTAGGTACATTAGTCTTTCTCTTCTTGGTGCACATGTCCTTAAGAAACTTAGCATAAGATGGGACTTGTTGGATGGCATCAAGAAGTGGCACATTTATCTTTACTTGATTAAAGATCTCAATTATCTTATCCATGTGTGGATTTTGCTTATTTTTCAGCCTATTAGGAAATGGTGTTATAGGCTGGTGCACATGACTGGTTGACTTATCTTTTTCAGATTCGTCAAATTTAGGAGGAGTGGGATTAGATGAGGTGGATGCTGAAGTGTGATTGTGCTGACTAGGATTAGGTGGTGTTGACACTTGGTTATCAACTTTCTTTCCCGACCTCAATGTATGAACAGCATTACATTGATTCAGAGATTGATCCTCAACCAAATGAGCTTGTTGTGAATTCCTAGGATTCATAATTGGTTGACTGGGCAAGGTACCCTTTTGCCTCTCATGTTGTGGGTTGGCTAACTGACTCATTTGACCCTCTAGCCTCTGTATTGTTTGCATGAGGGAATCTTGGTTCTTCATGTACCTTTCCATGTTTCTCTCAAAATCAGTCATTCTCCTTTCAAGTTGAGGATTCTGGAAGGAAGGTGGAGATTGGTTGGGAAAATTTTGTTAATAATTTGAAAAATTGTTGGGAGAATTGTGAGGGTGATTGGAAAAATTGGGTTGATGATTGGAAGAATTATTGGAATGATGGAAGTGGCTTGCATGGTGTGACCATGGGTGGTCATTATTTTGTTGGCTCCATGAGAAATTTGGGTGATTTCTCCAGCCAGGATTGTACGTTGGAGCGTAAGGATCATTATTCGGCCTTGAAAAGGCCGCATTCATCGGTTCAGGAAAGTGTTGGTGAGCTTGAAATACAGGACACTCCTCAATCACATGATTCATGGCCTGACAGTAAGTACAACCCGGAGTTGAAAATTAGTTTGGGCTGACTTGATTGACTGGACTTGGTTCCTTAATTTCTAAAGCTTCCAGTCTTCTCGCTAGGTTAGCTAACTTAGCCTCGTTAGCTATGGATGATTCAATCGAATGGAAACCTCCTTTTGAAGAGATAGAGTTTGGATTTTTAGAACTTTCACTAGTAGGTCCCCATTGGATGATCTTTTCAGCTAGATTCTCATATAAATCATATCCTTCATGCTCATCCTTCTGCAAGAATCCCCCTTGGCACATGCTTTCTAAGAGGGTCTTGGTCGAGTAGTCTAAACCGTCATAAAGAATTTGGCATTGTCGCCATTTCTCTATTCCATGATGAGGACATTGGACAAGGAGGTCTTTGAAGCGTTCAAAGTACCTCCAAAACAGTTCACTAGGTTCTTGCTTGAACTGCATGATGTTTTTCCTAATGAGTACGGTCTTGTGGATTGGATAGAATTTCTTCAAGAAGACCTTGATGAAACTATCCCAGGATGTGATAGAGCCGACCGCTAAGCTATAGAGCCATTTCTTGGCTAAGTCCTTAAGAGCAAATGGGACAAATCTCAACCTAATAGCATCATCTGCAAGGTGTGGGATTTTCATCATTAAGCATACTTCTTCAAATTCTCTTATGAAGAAATAAGCATCTTCGGACTCTAAGCCATGGAATTTCGGGAGTGTATTGATGAACTGTGGCTTAAACTCAAAGTTGTGTTCACCAACCGATGGAAGTTGGATGCAGGATGGAAGTGATGTTCTAATGGGATAGAATCTATCCTGCAAAGATGTCGGTCGATCCATAACCAAATCTGGTCTTGTTTCGAACTTGGGTGGTGATGTGTTTCTAGTTAACCTAGATGAATTAGGGTCTCTTGACCACACTTGCATACACAAACACAATCACGAACAAGTTCATCAAGAGTCAAGAAGAGAAAACAACCAAGTCTAGTATAAGGTAACCTTGACCTAGACAACTCCTAACTGGTTGATTGTCCACATGAGGTATAATGTAGACTTTGACCACAAGCTAATCAGCCAGGTCAGGGCAAGATTGGTGGGAGATTATCCGTCAAGAGGTTCCTTAATTAAGTAACCACCAACCTTCGGGCTTTCGGCCCTTAATCCCCTTCCTAGACACTGATTTGGCAGGAGTCAAATTCCAACACCTTCCCCCTTAGGATAATCTCCTAGTGAGTTCGAGATGTCCCTAAGGCCAACGTCTATCAGATTTTACTTAGGCTTAGGTTATGTGTGCTTGGAGATGGTTTGTGGGCTAAGGAAGGGTAATGACTTCCCCACCTTATCTTGACTTGGGTTTTGCCCTTAGAATTGATTAGTGCAAAGTGTGCAAGATATAGAAAAGTAGCATTCAAAAGCAAAATATCACCCAAGAATGTTTCCTAAACTATATGCTATGCATACGTACCTTGTCTCCAACTCTCTTCAACAGTAATTGTAAAGTAAACGTAATTAGACAAATGCCTAGAATGCAAGTCTAAACGTTTTTAAGCAATTAACAATCATCAAATTACTGTTGGATTAAAACAGGGATGGTGGATAGCAGATATAGTAAGAATATAACATACAAAAACTTAATTTTTTGCGAGCAATATGTCCTGCAAAAAAGAGTTTTAGTAGTCCAATGAATTTTTCAACTTTTGCAACGCAATTTCTTGAAATTCTGTTTCCTACTTTCGAGAGTAGGGGCACAGAATTTGCAAGTCTTCTCTTGCAAAGCTTGAATGCTAGATCTGAATCTTCAAGTCCCTGAAACAACACACCAAACTTGTTAAAAAAATAAATACACCGTTCCCTCCCCGGCAACGGCGCCAAAAATTGATTGTAAAAATGAAAGAACAATCAAAGAGTTAAGAATTTACCGTGTATCTTGTGGCTAACGGGTCGTGTCAACGAGGAGGAATGCGATGAAAGCTTTTCGGTGATTCGTTTAATAACAAAGAGTTGTGCTCGTTTTTTTAGTGAAAAGAGAATGAAAGAAGGAGATGATTAAAAGAGAAATTGTAACTTTAGAGAAGGCTTTGGAGAAGGTGATTTAAAAGGCTCAAAAATTGTTTTTATTGATTATAATAAGGAAGAAAATCTGGGCTCACTATCTCACTACTCAAATGTTCATTCTTCTATTGAAATCCAAAATGTCTCAACTTGATCATAAGCAAAACTTAAGATTGACTTCAGAAAGTTTGAAGTAAAGCACATAAGATGGTTGGAAGAGTTCACTCTTTTCTTTAAGAAATCGTTTTGAATCGGATGTTAAATCATCAAGCGCGAAGAAGCAAGTATGAAATAAAAACAGTTCAAGAAACGTTCTTAAAAGAAGTACGAGTTTAAAAATCTAAACCCATCCTCTTGTGCCTTCAAGAACACTTTCAAGAAGAAAGGCTTTAAGTAAGGCATGCAAATGATTCATTGGGTCTTTTTCATTAAAATCAGAAGAGAAGAAGAATTGAAGAGAGGTACAATAGTGAGCCCAGAAAACCGATCTAGCTACTCATGGAAAATAAAGAAGAAAGCAAGTAAATAATGCATGTCATACCGTAATAAGAGTGGAAGAAAATGTGGCTCGATTCTTGTATTGATGTCACTTCAATCTTCAAGTACAAGCACTCAATTCCTCTCTCTCACAAGTATTTGTACTGGACTACAAATTGAAAACAAAAATACAACTTTTGTACTATCTAACAAGGAGCCTAAATCCTTAGAAAATAAATAAAAATTCTAATCCTAGTCTTCGCTCCAAATTCCTCTGTTAAAACTAGTATTTATAGGGAAAAACCAGAGGGGGGAGATCCCGGGAAGATTGGGGGAGTAAACGCTCCCCCAACGGACTTCAACAAGCCGCGGAAACGCGGCTAGGGCCGCGTTTCCGTGGCCCTGGTGTGGCCATGTGGCCACACCCAATTGGTGGAATGCTCCGGTTTAGTGATTTGCCCATATCTTCTGCTGATTTTCTCATTGCAACTTCAGGATTTGACGAAACAGCCTTTGATTGTTGGCTTCAACCGCTTGATTCAGGGAGGATTCTTCTCAACCGGTTTTCAACCTCTCTGATATGCCAAGATTTTGCCCTGATTCCTTGATTTCGAATTTATTCTGAATTAAATCAGAATTTGGTGGGCTTTTGGGCTTGTTCCTCTTTCCTTTATTTTAGCAATTAGGCCTACATTAAACAAAGAAGAAGAAGACTTATTAATAGGATTTATTAGCTAAAAAGTATGGTAAGGTGACAATGTATATGCAATATATGTGACTAATCAATGTATATGAGCAAATAGATTAATCTATGTACACATACATGCAAAGGTCTCTATCAACAAAGTGAGTATGAAAAAATACTATAAACATGTGCAAGCAAATCATGGACTAGTAAAGAACAAAAGCAATGTTAACGGACTAGCTTAAATATAGGCAAGCCATAAAAACAAAAAGAAAAACATGTAATCACAACAAAGCATATTAACACAAAAGAAAAGCTAGCTAATCCTATGCATGTATAAATCTAGTTAGAAATGAAATTTTCAAGTGGAGAAGTTACCAAATCACAGGCAATCTCCAAAATAGGTGCTTCTTGATAGCGATGCAATGTGACGGTTGATCCTTTGAGCTTCAATGAATCCACCACAAAGGCACCATCTCTCCCTATATCTTAGAGGAGGACGACACACCTACATCAATCAAGTTTTTTGTGTTCTTTGGTACCCAAATCTTTTTGGGTCCTATAGGGTTAGTACTTTCTCAAACCTAAATATTTTTGTTTAACATGTTCAACTTAGCATAAAAAAATTTTGCTAAATAGCCTTTGCGGCCGCAATGTGCACATGTCGACACTTTGCCATGCATGAAAGCATACTTATGTTGATGTGTATGTGCATGTTGTGCATGTTCTTCATGGTATGTGTGAGATGAGTGATATGTATGTTTCCTTTGGGTTTTTCCTTTTGGAAACATAGAGCCAAATTTGTTCATGTCAAATGCACACTTTTCAAGGTGGTATCCAAAATATCAATACGTTTTTGGATATCTAAAAATTCATTTTTATTAAAAGCAATATTAGGACTTTTACCCTTACAAACGAGTTTGTATTCATCAAAAGCCTTTTTGGTTTTCTCAAAAGAAATAGATAAGTCATTTTTCTCTTTAAAAATAATTTCTAGCTTATTCTTTAGAAAATTATTTTCTTTTTCCAATTTTTTACTTTGTGCAAGAGAAATTTCATATCTATTTTGTAATTCTTTAAAAAATTGTGTAAATTCATCCATAGTTAAATCATTATCTTCTAAAGAGGTTTCGAGCTTTACCATGAAAGCTTCCTCTCCATTTGCCATGAAACAAACGTGTGTGCCATCAATCTCCTCTTCGAAATTTAGTTTTCGAATTATCCCAAGTGGCTACCATCACCTTCTTCTTCTTATGCATGTTCTTGGATGTAGTGACTTGAAGTGAGGGGAAATCCGCAATTAGATGGTCTGTCTTCTTGCAATGAAAGCAAGGACTCATTTTTTCCTTTTTCTTTTTAAATCTCCCTTGATGTCTTCCTCTTCGGATATTGCTTTGTCTCCCTTTTATATAAAACATCTTGCCCACTTTCCTAATGAGCATGGCAAAATCTTCATCACCATTTTTTGACAATTCTTCTTTATCAAAGGATGATGGAGTAGCCTTGAAAGCTATCATTTTCTTCTTTCGAGCCTCCCTTTCTTCTCTCACCTTCATTCCATCTCATAGGTTTTGAGATTTCTAATGAAGCCGGAGAAGTCCATCTTCTCTCTATCGTTGAGCTCCTTGAGGGTTGTTGCCTTGACTTCCCAGCCTTGGGGAAAGCTCTAATGACCTTTCGAATCTTTTAGTCATTATCAATGGTGTCACCTAAAAAAGATACTCCATTAGTAATCTTGGTGAACCGAGTAAGCATCTCATCGATACTTTCATTTTCAAGCATATAAAAGTTCTCATATTGAGATCGAAGCAAGTCAACTTTAGATTTCTTGACTTGCGACGTCCCCTCATAAGTAATGATTAGATCATTTCAAACCCCATAAGCAGATTTGCAATTAATTACACAAAAAAGATCATCATCATTTAGTGCTTGTGTAACTGCATGTTGGACTTTAGCATTGGCCTCATAATCCTTAGTGGTTGCTTCGGACCATATATCCTCATCACCGTGAGGTTCAATAAATTATTTGATAATGCCCTTGGCAACTCTAACTCCTAGAGACTTAAGGAATAGGTTCATCTTAACCTTCCAAATGGAAAAGTTCAACCCATCAAATTTGAGTGGGGACTTGATGCTAGAGAAGTTGTGTGATGCCATGAAAACAAGTATAAGCGCACAAATAAATAACAAATGCAACAAATGAATATAGCCAAATGAAAGGATTTCTCTAAGGTGGTTAAACCAAAACTGGGGTTAGGCTTTGATACCAATTGTAAATCACCTAGAGGGGGTGAATAGGTGATGGCTATACTAAATGGCAAATAATGTGAAATTAGAATTTACTTGCTAGCAACCTAGCAAATATCAATCACAACATAAAGAACACTTGCAAATAAGTAAACAATATGAATGTGCAAGTAAGTAAAGAGAAAGTAAAGAGAGAAAGAGTAAGCAATCGCAAACATGATGATATATTCTGAGATTCGAGCCATTGTTCTACGTCCCCGCCTTCAACACTATGAAGGATTTTCACTACGACCGATCTCACTAGATCGTCAACCGTTACAAGTTTCTCACTAACACTCAATGGACTCAAAGTCCTCTCTCGCGGTGCCGCAACACCAACACGGAGCTCACTAGCTCACTTGAGGCCGCAACCTCTACAACTTCACAATAGAAGAAAATCGGTGATCTTCACTTGATCACAAATGGCACACAAGCACAATCCTATACCAAGATGAGGAGGTGAAACTCTTTGGGATTGTTTAGTAGAAATAGTTTGTAAAGATGTAAAGGGAAGGCTTAAGCTAAAAATCAAGAATATGAAATTTTGACTCAAAAGGAAATCTTTTAAGAAAAAGCTAAATCTTTATGTAAACTTGTAAAAAAACTTGATCTAAACTTTAAAATCTTGTTAGAGGGTTTTTCTATAGTCCCACTATTTATAGGGGATGAAAACATGAGTAAAAAACCCAAAAGTGTCGCTGCGAAAAGACCCAGAAAAAGACAAAACAGAATATAGCAGTTGGAAAAAATTCAGAAGAAAATCTTTCTAACGGTCAAACGGCCGATCGACTGTCAACGGTCAGATTTTCGACCGTTAGGAATAGCGGTCGACTGGTCGACCGACCGTAGTTCCCAACCAGAGAGCAAAACTCTCTGTCGGTCAACCAGGGCGGTCGACCGGACCCAATCGAGAGCAAAGCTCTTGCAGTCGGTCAATCGCTCGGTCGATCGAAGTGCACAAATGCACTTTGGTGCATGTCGGTGGATCGCTCGATCGACCGATAGAGCAAATCTGCTCTGTCTACGGTCGATCGGTCGGTCGACTGACATAGGGCCAAAGGCACGTATTGAAAATCTGTTTGAAGTCGATCTTTTTTTGACAAAAATAAACTTTGTTTCCAAATACAAAATAGAGTACTAGGGACTTGATAGAACCAGTGTGTGATCATGGATCAACACAAAACAAGGTTAGAGCTATCTTTGCAAAAACTCTTTTCTAAATCGAAAACTAGTTTTTTTGAAACTCACTTTTCTGAAACTTGATTTTGAAAATGACAAAGAGAATAGTGCTGAACTCTTTATAAAACACTTTAGTAATATAAAAGATGTGCGTGTGTGTCAATCCCATAGGAGCTATTAACCTATATCATCTTGGTTTTAACAGCGACTATAAATTCTATCTAAAACGCAAAAAGCAAAAATACAAATCTTGATATAGTCTTCTCTTGTATACTTGATCCTAGAGCTCTTCTATATGTTAGGCTCTGAGATCTACATCTTCTTGGCTTCCAAGTGTGTAGTCTTATGATGGAGCTGAAATACAACAAAGAGTTAACCTGAAACTTTGTTAAAGAAGATTGTTAAAAACATAACTACATATGTTTTGTTATCATCAAAACTAGGGCTAATGGCATTTGGGCCAACAAACTAGTCATTACACAGACAGGATCTATTACCTCTCCCACACTCACCCTGCCTTTAGTATTACACGTTCCACATTTATGCATGAATCTCATATCCATCAGTAGCTTGTGTGAAATTGGTCTCATTATTACTTTCGATTACTTCACTTGTTCTGTGCAGGATCCTTAGTCAGGTCAAACGATTGGTCATGCTCATAGGAGGGGAAGACTGTACCACCTTAATTTTCTTCATGTCCCTGTCAGTAATAGTTTGAGTCATAGTCTTGCTTGTGTAGTTTCAATTGTTGCTTATCTGTGGCACAGACGCCTAGGTCATATCTCATCGTCACGTGTAAAGAGCTTATTTCATAGTAGAGTTCTTGGACAAATTTCTTTTTCCCTTTTACTTTATGTACGGGCTGTAAGTTGGCAAAACACTTAGCTCTACCTTTATAATAATAGTTTATTTCAGACCACTAGTCATTTTCAGTTAGTTCATTCTGACATCTGGGGCCCCGCTCCAATTTCACCTAGGTCTGGATATTTATATTATATTAGCTTTATTGATGATTTCGAGAGGTCTTCTTAGGTGTATCTCATGTGTCAGCGATTGAGATTCCTACTATATACCAAAATTTCATTGCTATGAATCATAATCAGTTCAATGCGAAGATTAAAATATTTCACGCTGATTGTGCTCGTGAGTATATCTTCATTACGATAAGATATATCATACAGTCGCATGGTACCCTCTTCCAGCAGTCCTGCCCATGCACTCATGAACAAAATGGGGTAGCCGAGAGAAAGCTTTGTCACATACTTGAGACTACTCGTGCTCTACTGATATCCTCTTCTGTTTCTCGCAGTTTTTTAGCTTAAGCTGTTCTCACCTCTGTTAATCTTATTAACATCACCCCATTGTCTGTCTTGATCAAAAAGTCACCTTATGAGCATCTTTATTATTATCCTCCCGACTACAGCATGCTCTACACGTTTGGGTGTACCTGCTATGTCCTTCTTCCTCTGATTGAGTGCACCAAGTTATCTGTCTGATCAGCTAAGTATGTCTTACTCTGCGTAAGTTCTAAGCATAAGGGTTATCGCTGCTATGATCCCTTGGCATGTCGTCTTATTATATTCCATCATGTTGCCTTCATTGAGGACTCCCCTTATTTTTCTCCTTCATCTCAAGATGTTCACTTTCTATCACCACCTGATACACCATCTGTTGAGTCCTCTAGAGTTTCTATTGATTCGACCCCCTAAAAACTTGATGTGTCTATTCCTCCAACTGATCACTCTGGTACAATCCCTGCTGCTTCTATACCGATAGATACACCAGTTACTACATCGCTGACGTCACCACCATTACTACCTCTACCACCTCTTCGTCGCTCAGAGTGCCCCTATAAACCACCTACCCGTTTTACCCCTGGTTGTACTGGTCCTCTTAGCCAGTTTGATTTTTCTAGCATCATATCCTATTCACCACAGTTTCAGGCTTTTCTTGCCACCATACATACTACTCGTGAGCCCAAATCTTACAGGGAGGCGGTTCAATACCCGAAGTGGAGAGAAGTCATGGCAGAGAAATTTTGGGTGTTTCAACAGACTATTACTTGGGATTTTGTTCCTCGTCCTGTGGGTGTTTAACCTGTGAGCTGCAAATGGATCTTTAAGATCAAATATTGACCTGATGATTCCATTGAGCGGCACAAGGCTCGCCTTGTTGCCCGAGAATTTACTCAAGAGCATGGGATTGATTATGATGAGACTTTTGCACCTATTGCAAATGACTACAGTTCGTACTTTGCTGGTGATTAGTTTCTAAAATTATATATTTCATACCACATCTTTACATTTGTTTAATATTAAATTCTTCTAATAATACCTCTCTTATATGTTTCTAGGTCCATGGTGTGCAATGAAGAAGAAGATCCTAAATCACTATTTAATGGGTGATTAAAGGCCTATAATATAGCCATTGACTTTGGAGAGCAGTTTCGTCAAAAGCAGGGCCCAAAACCAGAAACTTGGACCTACAGCCGACAGGGGACAGACGCGACAGCGCGCGGTAGACAGCGCCGCGCGCATGGCTCTAGAAGAGCCGCAGAAATGAGGCCATACGGGCGCGGCCGCGCCCGTACTTTGGGCCAGGGTTGTCCCCCTAGCCCCCTTTCCCCTGGTGCCTATAAATACCCCCCTGGGGTTCTAAAGATAGAGATATACAGAGAGTAGTGTAGTTTTCCTTCCATGTTGTAGTTTAGGGTAGTTTAGTTAGGTTAGTTCTTCTTCTTCCTCTTTGTATTTTCCATTTCTTTTAGATCTTATAATAGGAGAGAGAGTGACACATGTTTGGAAAGTAAGAGTGCTTGTAATAGAAGTTGACAAGCTATGAAAGGTTCTCTCTTTACCTATCTTTATTTTCTCTCTAACTCCTTTTACATGTTTAGCTAATTTTCTTCTCATTGCAACTAACTACTAACCACTAACTTGCTAACTTCTTACTTGATAATCCATATAAATCTAATAGCTTGTACTTGGCCTTGCTCTTGCAAGAGCCATTGATGGCTCATGATGATGGATTCTAACACTCTAATGTTCTAACTCTCTAACAAGCTAACATTACTTTATTCCATGCTTACTCTTGTTTATTTTTGATGGTTTAAGTGTAGCTTGCACTTGTTATGTTGAGTTTTGATGTGAAAATTATCATATGGGTCATGCTTTGAAACGCTCTTAAACCAAGGACTAGTGATGGCCAACGATACATGTGAGGCAACTATCACTAAGAGGTTAGCATGGTTAGTGGAGCCATTAGTAGTTAGTAACCATGACTTTTCTTTCTTTTTCACTTTGTTTTAGAAATATACCAAAAACCACAAATACATTCTTTTCTATGTTCCTACTTCTTCGTATTTCACCGTACTCTTCTCTTTTCATTCTTTATTTCCTTTTCTTTTCATTCTTTAAAACATTAAAGAACTTTTAATATACACGTGAACATACCGTGTAAGCTTCTATCACCTCCCGTACTTGTGGATTCGACTCGTTTTAGCCTCTATGCTATAACGGAAGTATCGAGGAAGCCAAAGCACACACATTTTAACTCTTGATTTTAAAACATACACTTTTCGTGCGCGGTTTTCCCCCGATCAAATTTTGGCACCGTTGCCGGGGATGGGAATGATTTGATTTCACATTTTTGTTAACTTTTTTCTTTGTTTTTGGTGTGCGGGTTAAAGTTTTAGCATTGCAGAAGTCCACGCTTGCTTTTGTGTGGTTGGGTAAACTCTTGTATATTCTTATATTCTGCTGCTAGTTTTTGTTTATATTATCTATACATTGTAATAATTTTAAGAACTAAAATACAGAAATTAGATGCTTTAAAACGATTTAGACATTTGCATCTAGGCACGTTCAATTTTCATTCCAATATGCTATATTTTATTCTTCTGTTGTTGTGATCTTGACGGAGGTGTATATATTGCATTGCATATAGTTAGGACAAACACGTGGGTGATTTACTCTCGTTGTGTGTTCATTCTTATCTATATTGCACACTTGTACGAATTGAAATTAAGGGTAAAACCCAATACAACATAAGGTGGGGAAGTCATTCCCTCCCTAAGCCCAAAAATCACCTCCCCACTCATACAACCCAAGCCTTAATAAAATTTGCTAGACGTTGGCCTCTAGGGACATCTCGGACTCATAGAAGAGATTGACCTAAGAAAAAAGTTGTTAGAAGTTGACTCTTGTCAAATCGGTGTCTAAGATTGGAAATTGAGAGGCAAAACCTCGAAGAACAGTGGTTTGGCATAATTAGGCTCGTTGCTCCGGCAGGGATACCTCCCACTGATCTTGCCCCTACTTGGCTGATTAACTTGTGGTCAGATTCTGACAATGTACCCCCCGTGGACAGTCTAACCAGTGAGGAGTCATCTAGGTCTAAGTCAACCCTAGTATAGGCTTGTTTTCTTTTTCTTTTTTTCTTTATGTGTTTGTTTGTTTGTTTGTTTTTTTCTTTGTAAATTGTGATATAGATTTCAACAACAGCAATTTTTTCAATTTGAATATGAATCCATATTTCATTCCGACCTCATTTGACTCGGACAACTCCAACCCGATATGTACAACATGAACCAACCATATATGCCGAGCTGGGATCATTTGACTCGGATAACTCCAACCCGGCTATGTATAACATGAACCAACCATATATGCCGAGTTGGGATCATCCGACTCAATATGACCCATATCCCCAATCTTATGACCATAATTTTCAAAATAATTTCAACTCTTCACAGAGCAATGGGGATTCACATCCTCCGAGTCTAATTTTCAACCACATTGTCCACAATTTTCACAATATTCATTCCCCGATTCTGCTTCATATCCTCCTTTTCCTGAACCGCCTACTGAAGAAAAATCATCATTGTAAACGACTTTGGAAGAAGCGATAGAGGCCTAAAAACAATTTGAATACAACATGGCCTCATCTTGTCCACAAAATTTTCAAAATTCATATAGTTCTTTTTCAGAACCAATTAAAGAAAAATCATTGTGGGAAAAAACTATGGAATTCGTGCAAGAGACCGAGCGAATAATACAAAATATGAATAGTTTCCATGTCCATCAGATGTTCATATGACTCACGAATCATGTCATTTTGGAAATCTAGCTTCAATTTCATCATACCAACCTGAACTTGACTAACATCAAATTCTTGATAATTTGACAAGTTATCCAATTCCTGAAATTGAACTTGAAGATGAATGTGAACCTGAGCTTTAATTTAGCGATTTGAGTTCAGTCCTTGAATCAACATCGACTTCGGTAGTGTTACCTAAACTAAGTAACATTCTTGAGCCAGTTTTAATTCCCATAATTCCTGCACTTGAATCAATTATTTCACCCATTCACATTCCTTCCGTGGACGAAAATCAAGATTCAATTTCATTACATCCATTTGAACTTGCCCAAAATTTTGAAAACCACCTTGATATTTTGGCAAGTTATCCTTTTCCCAAAATTGAACTTGAGCTTGAAAGTGATCCTGAACCTCAAGTTGGTGATTTCATTTCACTTTTTGATTCAATAATGATTCTGGTATCTTTACCAGATTTTTTCTCTATTCCGGAGTCAACGTTGAATCCTGTGCCAGTATACCGTGAAATTGAATCACCAATATCTTATGATCATACTTTATTGATGGAGAACGTGTGTGAACATCAATTCTTTAGTTTGGATCCAATTTTTGAACCAATTTCGACTCCCTTTTGAATCTCGACTTGATCTGAGTTAAATTCCCGAGTCAGTATCGGTTTTTATTCCCGTTCCATTTGAGTCCACGTCAATCATCTTTCAAAATCACACTTCGTTGTTGGACAAGGATGTTGGAGAAAATGACTCAGTAATTATTTTTGAAAATTGAAAAATGGATGGGGGTAATTTTCTTAAGAAAATCATACAGTTCTCCAATATTTTACTGGGTCATATTAGAGAGGTCATTGGTGGGTTCCTTCAAGATCCACATTATCCTGATTGGGTAGCAACGCTTGGCCCAATCAGACCACCACCGGAGCCACCACCATGAGGTAATTTTCCTTCCCTTCCCATTTGTTTCATGTATATACACATTCACGATGCATTGAGGATAATGCATGAGATAAGTGTGGGGGAGGGTTTACTAACATAGATTGTTTTAAATTTTCTTTCTTTTAGACTTTTTTTTAGGGACTTTAAAAAAAATTCTTTTCTTAAAACCTTTTTCTTTCTCTTTTTACAAATTTTTTTGAAATAAAAGAAATAGTTTTGATTTATTTTTAAGAAAATTAAGATTATCTTAGGAATTAGGAAGACCTAAAATTATGAAAATTTAAACTGAGTCAAATAATAGATCTTGTTTAAATTTTAGGATAAGGAAGTAAGATTGAAAAGATACTTTGATCTTGAATTTTTTGCCTTAGATTTATGCACTTCACACTTACACAATTTTTTGGGATTGAAACAAAGACTGATAATGCCATAAAATATATATATACAAAAAAATGATGATAATAAAAACTACTTATTGAAGCTGGGTAATTATATCTCAAGAAGCATGATTATTCATGCCTAAATAGATGGACTAATCCCCTTTAGTTTTGTGGCCTTATTTACTCGAGTTCTTAAGCCCGAGGGATGTTTTCTCATCCGGTGCCCTAATATCATCTGGTTTGGGAGTCACCGGCTAAAGGCTCACTACCCGGGTAAATAAGAAAGCCTAAGAAAACTAAGAGAATATATATATATATATATATATATATATATATATATATATATATATATATATATATATATATACATAAATTGCATGAAAGTTAGAGTTGATATCCCAAAAATCTTCACAGTTCACAAAGTGCATGCTCTTCTAAGAGTTTTATGAAAGATCAAAGAATCAATTCAATTTTAAATTCTTACATTTAATTTATAACAAGATTTCGCATTTCGACTTAGTTTAAGGAAGAATAAGTTCTTGTTAACCTATGACATTGGATCACTTATATTTTCACAAAAATACTTCAACACTTTTCTCTATTTCAAAATACGTTTTCAAAATACTAACATTTAATTTATTTCTTTATGGATTTTGTGGGTGTAATCCGCTGAAAATCCTCAGGAGACAAAACTCCTCCTCTAGGGAAAACCTAGAGGTTTAACGGCTTGTTGCACATACTCAGTGCAATCGCGTCACCTGCGAAAGTGGTGTAATAATCTTCTTAGTTTATTTTTTTTGTTTTGCTCAGGACGAGCAAAAGATAAGTATAGGGGAGTGATTAGTCTCTAAAACTGCATATTTCATATCACATCTTCACATTTATTTAATATTAAATTCTGCTAATAATACCTCTCTTGTATCTTTCTAGGTCCATGGTGTGTAATGAAGAAGAAGACCCTAAATCACCATTTAATAGGTGACAAAAGGCCTATAATATAGTCATTGACTTTGGAGAGTAGTTTCGTCAAAACCAGGGGCCCAAAATCAGAAACTGAGACCGGCAGCCGACAGGGGACAGACGCGACAGCGCGCGGCAGGCGGCGCCGGCAGCCGACAGGGGACAGACGCGACAGCGCGCGGCAGGCGGCGCCGTGCGCGGCTTTAGAAGAGCCGCAAAAATGCGGCTATGGCCGCGTTTTCGTGGCCATACGGGTGCGGTCGCGCCCGTACTTGGGGTCAGGGGTTGTCCCCCTGGCTTCTTTCCCCTGGTGCTTATAAATACCCCCCTGGGGTTCTGAAGATGAAGATATACAGAGAGTAGTGTAGTTTTCCTTCCATGTTGTCATTTAGGTTAGTTTAGTTAGGTTAGTTCTTCTTCTTTCTCTTTGTATTTTCCATTTCTTTTAGATCTTGTAATAGGAGAGAAAGTGATACATGTTTGGAAAATAAGAGTGCTTGTAATAGAAGGTGACAAGCTATGAAAAGTTCTCTCTTTACCTATCTTTGTTTTCTCTCTAACTCTTTTTACATGTTTAGCTAATTTTCTTCTCATGGCAACTAACTACTAACCACTAACTTGTTAACTTCTTACTTGATAATCCACATGAATCTAATAGCCTCTACTTGGCCTTGCTCTTGCAAGAGCCATTGATGGCTCATGATGATGGATTCTAACACTCTAACAAGCTAACATTACTTTATTCCATGCTTACTCTTATTTAGTTTTGATGGTTTAAGTGTAGGTTGCACTTGTTATGTTGAGTTTTGATCTGAAATTTATCATATGGGTCACGCTTTGAAACGCTCTTGAACCAAGGACTAGTGATGGCCAATGATACATGTGAGACAACTATCACTAAGAGGTTAGCATGGTTAGTGGAGCCATTAGTAGTAGCCATGGGTTTTCTTTCTTTTTTACTTTGTTTTAGAAATATACTTAAAACCACAAATACATTCTTTTCTATGTTCCTACTTCTTCGTAGTTCACCTTACTCTTCTCTTTTCATTCTTTAAAACATTGAAGAACTTTTAACATACACGTGAACATACCGTGTAAGCTTCTATCCTCCCGTCCTTGTGGATTCGACTCATTTTAGCCTCTATGCTATAACGGAAGTATCGAGGAAGCCAAAGCACACAATCTTTAACTCTTGATTTTAAAGCATACACTTTTCGTGCACGGCTTTCCCCCAATCAGCTGGCAGTAGCTGTCATTCGACATTGGCCATTATATCAGATGGATGTGAAGAATGCATTTTTTCATGGCTCATTGACTGATAATGTATATATGCACCACCCCCAGGTTTTACTATCCCTTCAGGACTTATTTGTCACCTTCATCGTGCTATATATGGTCTCAAACAGGCTCCATGAGCTTGGTTTGAGTGTTTCCGGTGTGCCCTTACATCGTTTGGTTTTCAGCAGAGCACAATGGTTAGTTTTTAGGATAGCCTTCATGATCACCCACAAGATGGTTTTCAGGAGAGTTTCAGGATCACCCTCTGTTTGTGCGGACCTCGCCACAAGGATGTGTTCTTCTATTGTTGTACATTGATGATATGATAGTTACAGTTAATGACATTGCAGGTATAGCTGATACTCAGATATACCTTCATCGTCAGTTTCAAATGAAGGACCTTGGTCGACTACGGTACTTTTTAGGGTTGGAGATAGCTCAAGCTGAGCGGGAAATTCTTATTTCCCAGCAGAAGTACATCTCTGATATTATTGAAGCTGCTGCACTTACAGACATAAAGACAACAGATACTCCACTAGAGCTTCATTCGAAGCTTCTTCCTATAGATGGCACATCACTTGCAAATCCTACAAGGTATTATCAGCTAGTTGGTAAACTTGTTTATCTATGTCTGACGAAACTAGATATTGCTCATGCAGTCAGCATTGCAAACCAATTTGTATCTACACCACACTCTGCTCATTACAGTGCTCTTCTTCGGATTCTCAGATATCTCAAAAGCGTACCATCACTCGATCACTGTTTATATCATCCACCTCTTCATTAGAGCTTCAGGCTCATTCTGACGCTGACTAGGCTAGTTGCTCGTACACTTGCCATTCTACCACT
This sequence comes from Agave tequilana, assembly GCA_038442645.1. Lineage (NCBI taxonomy): Eukaryota > Viridiplantae > Streptophyta > Magnoliopsida > Asparagales > Asparagaceae > Agave > Agave tequilana. The sequence goes on from JAVJIF010002324.1 coordinate 180,103, forward strand.
AGTTTCTGTTTGTTCCTTGGTGATTCACTAATCTCCTGATGAAGCAAGAAGCAGAGTATTGTTTCATGTTACAGTTATGAGGCTTAGTTTAGAGCTACGGCTACTACAACCAGGAAAATTGTCCATGTGAGAAGACTTTTAGCAGACTTTGGTGTTTTTCTTATAGCTCCTACATCTCTTACTTATGACAATCAAAGTAATGTGAAGAATGCCACCAATCCAGTTTTTCATGAGAGGACAAAACACATTGAGATCGATTGCTACTTCACCCGTCAGTATTTCACTTCAGGCACTATATCACTATCATATATTCGCTCAGAGAAGCAGATGGCAGAACTTTTTATGAAGTCACACACTACAGCGAGGTTTGGAGCCTTGTTAGGCAAACACATATTGTTTGACTTGCTATGAGTTTGAGGGAGGGTGTTAAGAGTAGTAGTAGGAGTATAATACACAATGTGTTAATTTGTATTAGAGTTTGTATGCCTATATATTCGAGCAAGCCATCACAAAATACAATTCAGTCTTTCCCTTTCTTCAACTATTGTAACACATCAACACTAACAACTATAAGCGAAACATTCTTGAACAGTTGATTTATGTGAAAAACTTGTTTTCTATCATAGACCTTACTGCATTAAAAAAACAAGGCTAAAATCTAGTAGATGGTAATCTATTTGACCCACAATTTTAAAATATTACAATAATATGTATAAATTAATTTCAAAATCAATGAGTGGTACCATGCATTACCAAAAGCTAGTACAAATCCATTAAAATTTCAAAATTAAAATTCTAGAACTACAAGAAACAAAAAAGAATATAAACAAAAACGATGACAAAAAAACTAAACACCAACTTATTGATGAGTCCAATAAATATAATTCAAAAACCTGAAAGAAAAGTTGATTAGGAGACACATATATGAATAAGTAAATAACAAATAATAAATGAACCCAGTTGTAACGCCCCGATCCTGGCGGATACGGAGACATTACTGCAACGTATATACGCAAGTCAGAAGTACCTTCACGTATATACGCTAAGCATCAGTACAGGCAAGAATCAGAGTACGGAAGCAAGTGGTGCATTATACATTCCAACACATGAGTACAATTACAAAGTTATCACCAGAGGTGATCCAATATTACATGAATATTACATCACTGACATGCGCAATTGCGAGATTACAAGCAGATGTACATGAATGAATAGTACAAAAGAGCACTCACGAGTTTACTAAAGGAAAACTCGAGAGGCACACAGGGGGGCCTGGAAGGATGGAGCTCTGAACGGTCTGCTGGAGATCCACGCTACCGCTGTGCCACTCTGATCAGCAACTGGGAGAATCCACACGCTCCAAGTTCTGACATGCTCCAAGCTCCATGACCTGGACATAAGGATCCAGGGGAGTCAGATGAAACTCCCCAGGCGAGTGGTGATACTAAAGCCAAGTGGCGAGCAAGGGTAAGCACATGTAAAGCGATAAACCAAATAACGCCGAGGACGAGCAAATCTGATTGTATGGTTTCAGATCACGGCTCCATAAGACTAGTACGTCGAAGGAATAATCCAAACAAGGAAACCCTCATATATATACCCTTATCTTATGTCACCATAATCTAAGCACATACAACCAGACTGCACTCAAGACATGATAAGATAATAAGCAGGAGGTAGGTGGATACAAGGAATAGAGCAGGGCATGAGCAGTTAATATAATAGTACTCATAAAATCGGAAATCCGATGAAAAACCAGTACAAGCAAATATGATGAGGCATATCACAGATTCAAAGCCGTTTAAGCTGCAGGCTTCAGTATGCGTCCCATTCCACATACCTCTACTTACAACTTAAAGAGCCGGTTATTAGACACTTTATTATTACTCGCCTTACCCTGATATCTAGCTATGTGAACTAGCGTCCCAGCACACATAGATCCATATCCGAGTAAAGCAAGGTTGTTATTGGAAACCAGCGGGGGTATCAACGAACTATGTTTACAGTGGGTCCCGTACATACCCGGGACCACGGCCCAGGATGTTCCGCTGCTTGGTGACGGAACCTGCCGCAAGGCGATTCAGGAGGGTCTTATGTATGCCCTTATCATGATTCAGGAGGAGGGAGCCAGCACTCCCCTCGGTTGCCTGGAGGCCCACAGGTCAGACCGGAAGTTTTAGTTGCACAACATGCCTAATACCACTGTAAACACGAACACATATTGATATCCGCAAGTTTCCCCCGACCCGATGCAAGTTGTTCCTTTTATGATTTATTAGGTTAATTATCAATTTACGGGAATAACAGGAGCAGGACATGATCAGGAATTTAGGAGTTCAGGTCACTGTATATAATACAGGATAACAGGTCACTGATCATGACACAGGATATCAGGTCACTGTACATAGTACAGGATAACAAGACAGGGTTCCCGTAAATGTGATAATCACAGGTCAAGTATATCATGCTGGGTGTCAAGTGATAGCATGACAGGAGGATGATATTAGACAGGTAACCAGTCATGTCAAGAGATTGATATAGTCCGGTGGCAAGCCATGTCATAACAAGGGGTCTTGCCAAGTAGTAGCATGTCAGGTGTTAGATGATAATACATCAGTTGACAGGTGATATACATGTGTTAAAAGTAATATGAAAACGACAAGTAGTATAGACAGGTGTCAGGCATGAAGTAATGGCATGGGGTAGAATAGTAACTGAGCACAAACAAAGCGGAGCTGAGCAAGCTGGAAGTACAGACAGCAAACAGTATTTAACACTGGAGCGTCTGGCGAGGTCACCGGGACGACTCGACTGAAGTACGAGCAGTAAATCCGGCAGCAACTCGCCTAGACGAATCTAGTGGTAAAGCGCTGAACGCTGATCATGATAACCAGGCGGAGCTGAGAAACCTGACGATCCCAATCACGCCTCTTCCGAGACAGTGAGTGACCGGAGGCTGAACTGAGAGACCTGCCAGTCCCAATCACCTCTCTTTCGAGATAGTGAGTGACCGGAGGTTGAAGGGGTCCGGAATCCAAGTATGGTATAAGGCAGTACAATACATCACAGGCATGGTATGAGTACAAGAAGGAAACTACCCTAGTACAAACATTCGTCACAGAGCAATACATGTCCAGATAGTGGCACTCGGCCATACACAAATACAGGGACTCAGCCCAATACAAAATACATGGAAACATGGAATAAAATATATGTCGACCCGACGAAGCGGGGAAACCCAAATGGAGGCGAGAGCGAGGACACTCGCCTAAATTACCGGAAAGCCGAAAGTCTGGAATCCATGGAACTCGCGCACGCGCCATAAAAATAATATAATAATATAAATGTTTAGAGGGAGAAAGTGAAGAGGAGAGAGAAAGAGTCAGAGAGAGGAAGAGGGAGAAACTTAGAGAGAGAAAGAGACTCAGGGAGACGCGGGTTTGACAGTGAGACGCGAGGGTCGCAGACGCGGGAGTCGCGTCGCAGGAATAACAGACGTGGGAAAGAGCAGACGCGGGGATCGCGTCGCGGAAAGTACCAGACGCGGGAATCACAGACGCGGGAGTCGCGCTGCGAAGATACCTCAAACGCGGGGTTGAGATCCGCGTTAGGAAATAATCAGAGAGGAGGAAAGGTGATTCCTTTGTTGTGCCCGACGAAGGGATGTTCGGCCCCAATCCAAAAGGAGGGTACCGGCCCTAGGTCTTGCCAACGGAGAAGCACAGGAAGAACACAGACGCGGACTTTAGCTCCGCGTCGTGTTGACACGAGAGAGATACAGACGCGGGCGTTGGCCCCACGCTGCGTCGATACATAAACGCGGAGGCCGCGTTACGGATAGCCTAGACGCGGGGGAGAGACCCGCGTCGGCAAGTCACAAAGGGGGACAGGGAGTTGAGGAGAGAGAGGGAAAGTCCCAGGAGAGAGAGAGAGAGAATGTCCAAAGGAGAGAGAGAGAGAGTCCAAGGGAGAGAGAGAGAGAGAGAGAGTCCAAGGGAGAGAGAGAGAGAGAGTCCAAGGGAGAGAGAGGGATCCAGGAGAGAGAGAAGGGGGTTTCCAGGAGAGAGAAACAAGAGAAGGGGCTTTGCCCCTCTCTGACTCCCGCACACAGCGCCCCCAAGGGGGCGCTCGGCCAGGCCGCCGGCCAAGTGGCGGCGCCGGGCGGCGCCGCCCACCGGCAGAAGAGGAGGGGGCCATTGCCCCCTCAACAGAACAAGGAGGGGGGCTGCGCCCCCCTCCAGCAGAGAGAAAGGGGGGGCTGTTGCCCCCCTTTCAACAGAGAGAGAGGGGGCTTGCCCCCTCTCTGGCCCAGCGCGGGGCCCAGGTGGGCCCCTTGGCCGCCCGTGACCGCCGGCAGGGCGCCGGCGGCGCCGGACCAGGGGTGGCTCCGGCCACCCCAAAGGGAAGAGGGATGGAGGATGGGTTTGGATTTTGGGGGAGGTGGTGGAGTTGATGAATTTGTGGTTGATTGGAGGTGTGGTGGAGGAGTTGGAGGAGATGGTGGGTTTTGGAGATAGGGAAGAAGAAGAGGAAGGTGGAGATGGTGATGATTCTTGAGGAAGAAGGAGATGGAGGTGGTTGTTGTGTTGTTGGTGATGGAGGAGGGAAGCTCGGCCGGAGATTGGGGGAGTCCTCGCCGGCGACGAGATGCTGGAGGTGGTGGCCGGAGTTGGGGTTCTTCCTCGCCGGCGTCGAGGTGGCCGTGGGGGGCATGGGTTGGTCGCCGGTCACAAAGGAGGAGAAGAGGAAGAAGTGAAAATGAAAAAGGAAAGAAAAGAAAAGGAAAGAAAAAGAAAAGTAAAAGGAGAGAGAGAGATTGTGATTGGTGATGGGAAAGAGTTAATGAGTGAGGGGGGTGGTGTCTCCCACGTGGGGGAGGAATGGGCTGGAGTTGAGGTGGAAGAGAAAAGAAAAGAAAGAAAGAAAGTACAAGATTCCACAAAATAATAATATAATAATATGGGCGCGAAATCGACTGTTCCAGAAAAATCCCCAAAAATACCCGGAGGTAGAAAACGTCATCCTGAGGAATAATATGAAATCGGTTTTCCAAAATAAAATCCCGTTTTCAAATTAAAAATCCAAAAGTCAGCCGCCGATACCGGTCTACACCGGGTCGGCCGGATTTTGATAAATTCTGAAAAATCCCAGAAAATGTATTAAAGAGTAAAATATGATTTTAAGAAGTAAAGTGAAAGCGGATTTTAGAAATTCAATCCCGATAGTCCCGAAATCAACCAGCGATACTGGCCGATACCGACTCCGGTGGAATTTCCATAAATTCGTAAAATCCTCAGAAAAAGGTATTTAGATAGGAAATGTGATTTTGAGAAATAATGTCTAAAGACACTTTTAGTAATTCCAATTAGTTTGTAATTAAAAATCCGGGAATCGGTCAGCGGCACTGGCCGACACCGGTTTTGAAGATTTCCAACTTAATTCAGGAAAATTCCAGAAAATCATAGAAAATCCAAAATATTGGAAAACGATGTTCAAAACTGAAATCGGTCAAATCGGAATAGTAAAAAGACCAAATCGAGTAATACTCTAGGATCGGCCCTCGGTTCAGACTAGGGCTGACTCCGAGTCTACGAATCCAAATCCAAGACAAAACGTTCATATGTATAATTCATAATACAAAACAAACACAAGAAGTAAATCGAAAAATACGAATACGCAACTAAGTACGTATTCCGGGAACGGGGTGTTACACCAGTCAATGAAGTATACCAAGATCGAGACCTGCAACCACGCAAGCACCTCAGCTGAGAACAAAAGATTCGTGTTGATAACGTGTTATAAAACTAAGAAAAAAATTAGAGAAATGAGAAGAGAAAGACAAGATAAATTATTCTCAAGCTTATGTATTTTTCATTCATTTTTGTAGCATCTATCTATAGGCAAACATAAGCACAACTTATAAAGAAGAGGTCACCCACTAATTTATGTATTCACAACCAGTGGCGAAGCCAGGATTTCAAAGACAGGAGGGGGCCACAAAATATATAATAGCTTTTAACTTCAAAGATATAGCTTGCAATCTAAATCTTCTTATATATTAAAGAAAGAAAACCAATCACCCAAAAAGTCAATGTCGAATAAGATAACAAAATCAATAAACTTAAAAATAAGGTAAGAGGAAGCAAACGCTTGACATAACACTCATTTTTAAGATTTATTGCCCATCATTTTTTCTGAAACTAAGTCTATCTAAAGCAACAAAACAACATTTTTATCATCTATCCTTTCATCATTAGTAATTTCTCTATCCACATTCTGTGAGTAAAGCTTCTAATAAAAATACATTGATTAAGACGATGAAAACTATTGTCTGAATTATGCCTCATTATTTATGCTAGTGAAAATGGTTTTCAAATGGAACTATATGAAATCACCTAGAGGGGGGTGAATAGGTGATATATTAAAATAAAGCAGAAATTAATACAATCACAATCAACTACAAATAACTAAAACTTAGCAATTTCAATTATTAAGAAATGAAGTCGAATACCCGGTGAAGGACTCTGAACTTCTTCTCGTGATTCCTCTTAAATAAGAGTTGAGGTGCACAATTGCTTTCTTGATGTTTAGAGAATTCGAACAATATAGAGAGTTCAAATACTATGACAATGTTAATCAAAACAACAAGTATAAATAAGAAGTATACTAATAATTGCAACAAATAAAGGAGTGAGAGTTGAGAGAGCACAAACGAGATGCCAATCACAAACACAGAGAATTATTATCGAGATTCGAGCCACTTGCTCTACATCCCCACCTTCACCGCAATGAAGGACTCCACTATAATCAACTTTAATTACAACTCTATCACGATTCTGCAAGATCAGAAGTCGCAACTTCATCTCACTACCCTCCTTCCAAGAGAAACTCTCTTAAGAGCAAAGAATACAATACTTGGTCTACTGACGATCACAAACACTCTCTTTTTACACTTTTCCTTATAGCTCAGAGTATAGAAAATGATGGCTCAAGAAAAGTGTTAAAAAACTGAAGGAAATAAGATTTTTGAAGCATAAGAAACTTTGAACACTTAGAAAAACTTGTTTTGCTTTTAATTCTTGATGTAAAACTTATTATAAAATAATCTCTAATCATTTCTATTTATAGGACAAGAGTAGAGACTCTAATCAGTAAACCCAAAAACTAAAAATATGTTAAAACATAAAAATCACGTTAGAAATGAATCTGGACATGTTTCGATAAGAAATTAGCCGTTGGGAGACCAAACTGGCAAGTTGACTGTCTGGCTGTCGACAGCTATATGGGCTTATCGACAGGTATGTTCCAGCAGTCGAATTTTTTAAAAATCTACACAATAACTGTCGACAGCAGAGTCTGATTGTCAACAGACTGAGACATCTTCAATCTCTATTGACCCAGCTGTCGACAACTACACTTGGCTGTCGACAGACTAAGCTAGGAGCAAGTCTCTATTGGACTTACCTGTCAATAACCATATAGGGCTGCTGACAGTTGAGCTGTCTTCAGCCTATGCATATGTATCAGCAGTCGAAAACTATAGAGGGTTGTCGACTGTCCTGGTGCATGGATAGTATAAACTTTATTTAAAATATATTTTGTAAAATAATAAACTATATTATTTTAAATATATATTAAGTAAAGATATGTATGTTAAAATCATTTTGAAAATACTAAAATTATTTAAACTTTATTTTTCAAACATAAATTCATACCTAAATCTTTTGTGTGTGCGCTCTTGAGCATCAATTTTCTACATTAAACTTTAACAAACTAAATATCTTACAAATTATGTACAAGAGTAGATTCGTTCTTCAAAGTCTTCAAGTGGATTTCTCCAAAAAGTTATATTCTTTAAGTTTGGATCTAATACTTGAACCTTTAATGCTTCAATATCTCCTTTTGAAGCTAAATATCTCTCTTGAGAAACCTTTGTACTAAAAATACTTTTTAGATAATTAGTATCACAAACTACATGAGTTTTAGAATCATCAAAATAAAGAGTGCTTGTACCCTTGGGCCAACATTATATACTATCCTGATATTGATCCAATCCAAATGATAATACATCTCTACACAAGCTGCCTGCAGGTTCAAATACTTTGCCAGTCGGAGCAGAAATCAACATTACAACTCAACTAGATGCCACGCCATACCCTAGGTGGACCCACTTCATAACCAATTGCAACACTTCCATATCAAGATTCTCAATAGCTGCACGTTTCCTCGCCCTTGGCCACCTCAATAACCACTTCATCATTTTGGGGTAGGGGGCACAAATTAAGTGTCAGCCCCACCCTTGGGCGGCGTCGGGGGGAGCACGTGCCCCCTTGCCCCTGGCTTCGCCCCTGTTCACAACATTTGTTATAAAGAAGAAAATGAAGAGGTTAACAACTAACTTATACATACACAACATAAGTTACAAGGAAAGAGACGAAGATATCACTCGCTAACTCATGCAGTTGTAAAAAAAAAAAATAAAGAGGTATGATGGTACTAACTCAAGCATTTACAACATTTTTATGCAAAGCCTTTTTTTTCCCCGAAGAACCGCCACAACGAGTTTGGGCGGGTTTGAAAGCGGTTGGGTTCGGGTACAAAACCGACCCATTAAACACCCCACAGAGTTCGGTCGGGGCTCGGCATTGTGGGACTCTCCAAACGGCCCAAACCTCATCCCAATTTCGAGTCTTAATTCCTCTTCTAATTTCTAAAACCCTAACGACGCTCGCTGCTCTTCTCTCGATGAATCCCACTCCCACTGCGCTCTGAAATCTCCCCTCCAAAACTCTGCAGCTCTCTATCGAGGATTTATGAGGGTTTATCTGATCTCTAATCTCCATTAATTTCAGCAGTGGAAGCGATTTCAAGGACATCTCATCTCTCCCCATATGTCATCTATCTATCAGAAATTCGCAAAGGTTAGATTTGATTTATTCCCTTTTTATTTATTTATTTTCTTTTTGTCTTCTATTTGAAATATGTTTATTTCTCTACAAATTGTCGGGATGAGTGTGACTGTGGATGATTTCTTATCTTCATAATTTTCTATTCACAACTCACAGTTAAAGGGGAAAAAGCTTTATTTCTCTATTTTTTTTATAATTTTTAATCACTGACGAATAAAACAAAAATAATCTTTTCCTTCAATTTATAGAAATTTGTTGTTACTGCCTATGGGTTGTTTGTTTGTAAGTATGGTAAGACTGAATATCAATGGGAATTTTGTGCACGTTCAGTTTATCTTAATGACTTCCCTTGCATGTTGCTGGCCCACCAAAGCCAAATTGTTGGTCTAAAAAAAAATACATGTTAGTGTTGGTTCGTGTTTCTTAGATACATCTTCATTAGGGGAACAGTGTGCAATTCACATTGTTTTTAATAAGCATGGTTTCAAATATCGGCCGATTCCGATATATATCGGCAATATCTTATTGGGTTTTTAGGTACCCGATATGACATTGACCCTATGATATTGGCTCGATATTGGTGATATGGTTGATATTGAAGGCCTATATGGACAATAGTGGTGCTAAAAAACATTTGCTGATACCGATTCCGACATTCCTAAGCATGTTAAGAAGTTAACATGCTAGTGAATCTAAGTGTAGCACATTACATATGTAAATTTTCTACTTTAGCAGGAATCTAAACATGCATGTTGTTATGGTGATTTGTGCTTTGGTTCATCATGGAGTCATCTGACATGATGAGTCCTAATTACGGGGTAAACTGCCTTCTAATAGTTGGGCAAAAATTTCATGAAGAATTGAGAATGTGTTATGCGAAAGATTTAAATTAAGTTATTCTACTGATACAATTTTTAGAACAATTTACGAAAATAGATATTCTCATTTTGCAAAGTGGTCTACAGAAAATAGAGTACTTTCAATTTTTATCTTTCTAAGAAAATGGAAATTGTAATCTGATATTTGTTATTTATTTTAGCACATGATTCTATTATCTTTATTCATGAACGTATAATTATTTTCATTTAATTCAAGTTTTAGATGGTTGTTTCCGTGGAACCTAATGATACTAGTTCCTGTAATATAGAGAAGTTTGAACAGGGCTTTGTCATGGGAGGGTAGCCTGTTCTCAACATTTTGTTATTAGTTTTATTATTATCATTTATCAATAAATATAGTAAATGCTTTATTAATTTGTTTCTTCATCCATGTGCACTTGGTGCACCGTGCACATGTACTTTTACAGTTTTACTAGTTATTTTATAGTATAGACATACTTTTCAAAATACTCCATAATCAATTATCACCGTGCTTGATAATATGGAACAACTAACTTAGAGATACTTTAATGTCAACTGCTATTACTTAAAAGACTTCTCATTAGAATAGATCCATGTCATAGAAGATGAAATGTCAAAGTGCATTATTGTCAAGTAACAATGTATTTAGATATCTAGTGAATGAATGAACAAATGTACGTTGGCGGGTTTTGGGGGTGTTCGAGTTAGGATATGGGTTCAGGCTGGGCTGGGTTTGGAGAAAAATGAAGCCAGCCTGTCAGGTTTTAGAAGGGTTCTGAAACTTTTCAAAACCCATAAGACGTGTTACAGGTTGTTGACGGTGTCACTGGCTTAGCGGTTTGGATGCCAAGCAGAACCTTCGGATTTATAATGGTCCTACAAGTGGATCTTGTAGGATCTGACCTGAAAATGACCCATTTCCACCTAACCTATTGAATTAGATCAGATACTGTACCCATCATCGGTCATCATCTCCATAACTCCTTAAACTCTAGTCACCACCAAGCGAAACCAACACATTTTTGTTAGAGCTTTTGATTTTTGATGCATTGGGAAATATTTTTATGTTTTTATTATTGTTCTTGGTTTGCAGCTCAAGAATGCTCGGAATCTTCTCCGGCGACACGAGCTTGTTGCTCATTATTTCTCCAAGGATGCTGGAAGACATTTTGGTATGTAAATTTCTTTCCACTATTTGATTTATGATTTCTAGTGCACGATTAGATTTTTGTCACTATTGGATTTTAAAATTTTTCTCCTTTGCAAAATGTTTCTCCTTTGCAAAATGTTTCTCAACTTCTCTTTTCAATAAATCATATTAAATATTCTGAAACTCCAGATCTTTGAGTTGTATCTTTATATAGGATGAGCAACTAGCCTTAGTTATTTCTTGTCTTTCTGTCCTATTTTGTGAAATTTTATAGTATGGTATGTGTCAGATCCTTAACTAAAATTATGTTCAACATATGGTTTCAGATCTACATCAAAAATTTGGAATGGCCTCCTCCTCTTCAAGCATGACCAAGGTATGAACCATACAGGCATATGTATACACACAACCCACAGATGTATACACATCATGGCAAATAGATGGTGGGAGGTGTGTTAAATTTACATGCACGTCCACACACACACACAAACATGTAGACACCCACACACGCCCGTAAATACACATGGATATATATATATATATATATATATATATATATATATATATATATATATATATATATATATATATAAAGCCACGGTTCTTGTTATTTACTTATATTAGGTATGATGTATGTCGCTCTGACATCTGTTATTCGACATGGGACCCCAAATGCCATGAAAGTGACATATGCCATAAATGTGAACTTTGTTATACACTCCTTGGACAAGTTTTGAGTATTAGTTTCCATTAAATGATGATATATGCATCACCATGATTAAACCCGACCCTTGTTCGGTTCGAACCGCCGAGCCGAACCGGAAATCGGTTGGACGGAATTGGAACCGGCCCCGCCGCCGGTTTTGCGGTTTCAGAACCGAATCGAAACAGGTCGCGTGTGGCCTATTCCGGTTTGTGATATTCAGAGCCGGGAACTACCGGATCTGGTTATGAACCGGTGGTTTCTGGTTCTGAACCGGTTTTTTTTTGGGTATTGGGCTCGGCCTGGCCATGGTCCCTGAGGCCAGGCTCCTAATTTAAAAAATATTAATATTTTTGCCCCTTCCAAGTTTTGAACCTGCGATATTCAAGTTATTAGCACAATGCTCTAACTAACTGAGCTAATAGGCAATTTCATTAGAGTGTTTAGTTATATATATATTAGTACTCTTTAGTGAATTAGTGTTAAAAAAAACCGAACAGGAACAGAACTGTAGCCAGAACTGTTCGGAACTGAAACCTGAACCGGCCGGCCGCGGTCTGGTTCCGGTTCCTCTGACCCTGGAACCGAGAACTGTCGGTCTGGAACCGGGAACCGCCGGTTCGGGAAATGGGGTCGGGTCTACCATGATACCACAAGGATACTTGCACAACACACATTATAGACTCATGTTGACATATATTCCTCTTGTTCGGTTATCTTCAATGGGAACAGTGAACTTTTTTCATCAATAATCAAGTTTCTTCATCTTTTGCTTACCCTGGTACATCTCTAGCAAGCAGATTTTATTGGTCCCAAAGTCCTAATGTAATGATTTCAACAATGTCAAAGAAAAACTTTCTTACAAAATACAATTAATTATTTCTTGTTTTCGACCTATATTCTTTCAGATGTAAATAAGCTATAACAATTATCAGTAAAATAGTAGTTCAACAATCACTTCACTTTATGCTTCTATTGGTGGATCTCTCAATTAAATAGTTCAGAGATCCATTCTTTTTACCCCTAAATTTATAATTCACAAAATTGTAATGAAAGATACAATTAAAAGGATGAGGAAGAACATGTTTTTGCTGGAAAGGTTTTTGTAGAAAGAGAGGATGTTTGAGGAACAAGGTGTTTGCAAAATGGGCCGAGCTTGAGAAAGTGACCAAAGTCAGGGTACTTTTGACGGCTAAGCCAATCCAAAGGGCTATCTCTTCTCCACGAAATAAGTTTAACTTGAAACAATTGATTGATTAGTTGCCAAGGAATTAGACAATAGAAAAGAAAGAAAGAAAGAAAATATAAAAAATATGGTCAAGGAAAATCATAAGCCATCTCTAATATGCTAACAAGGATTTTTTTCCCTTCAATTTGTGGGGAATTTTCTAATTACCTCAAGATCTGCGTGTACTCCAACTCATAGCTGACACACAAAGCCTCATCTTGGTCAGTTTTTGGGGGCATGCTGCCCTGAATGCAAAGACATAAGTTGGAGAGCGAGGTAATACTATTTTTATTTTTCATGTGAGAACTAATATCATGATGTCATATTTTACAGTCATGTTTAAAGCTGGTTATCTACTCCTAATTGTAAACTTTGCTCCAACTTCTATTTTTCTCTCACCTAAAATTTCAATTAATTATAAAGTGCGGCTATATCAGTCCCTAGCTTATATAATAAAAGGTTGGTTGGGTTTTAGATAAAAGTTGCGGTATTGGCTTAAAGTCAAGATAAAAATAAAGATGGGGTTCAGATTAGGGATAGGTAACAGGTTAGGGAAAATTTTGGGTTAGGAGAAGTATATTCAGAGGTGCTTTCGTGCTTAAGTGGTCCAAATTGGGTCGAAGGGTATTTGCTTAAGTGAATGCCTATTCTAATTTTATTTGTTCTATTAAATGCAAACCTGCAAGTGCATGGTTAAGAATAATGCTGGTGAAATTGTCAAACTCTTTCTCCCCATTATTTCCAATTGTGCACCAGTGGCCTTATTGAAGTGTGCCACTATTGTAATAAGCCTTATTGGAGTGTGCCAGTGTTGTAATATGGTTTCAATTGTCAAACCAACAATTTAATTGTTCCTTTGTATTACAAAATAATTTAATAATTTCCAACTCTGACTTAGCCATTGTCCCCATTGTATTTGGCAGCCACAATAAAGCAAATCTTGGTAATGTTAAACGCGATGATGTTGATCTGCCACTTTTGATGGACCACTGCCACCCTTAGTGCTGATGAGGCTCCTCCATTGTCCTTGCGATGAACCACTTACAAAATAAAATCAATCATCTTTTTTTTAATCATTTCCTTTCTTTTATCTTTTCATTTTTGTCTTTTTTCTTCCTTTTTTTTTTCTTTTTTTGAAATTATGCATGACTCTTATCTAATTCTTAATTGGTAGTTTAATGTGCTTGTCCAACTTAGTACTAAAAATGTACATTAAAGTTATATTGAAAGGAGAAAATAAGTTGACTTGGAGGCTTAGCAGGCCCAATCACTATTTTTTTCCCTTTTAAGTTGATGGTTAGGAGTAAGTATAGTTTTGAGGTTAGTATTTGAGTTAGTTTGGGATGTGACAAGGATGGGAATAGGTATTAGATGGGTTTGGAACAATGGCTGGATTGGGACTAGAGTTAGAGAGAGGGTGAGGATATGGGTTTAGGATTAAGAGTAATTTCATATACACATATATTTCATGACATGTGGATCAAGAGTGTGGAACAACACCCATTTAGGATGGCCTATAATGTTGTGTGATGGATGGGACAAAACTTTAGGTATGTTTTTAGGTGGAATAATAAAGTTCTGACCAAATGTACACATATAACCTAAATGTGGCATGTCAAAGGAGATTTACATTCCACTGAATCAATGTTCTAAAAAGCGGTTTCAGTGCGCGCGCGGTCCGGGAGCGCATAATGCTTAAACGGTTTAAACGGTGATTAAACGGATTACACGTTTTATTATTATTTAAATATATAATAATATGATAATACTTAAAACATGAAAATATGAGTTCTATAAACTCTAAAAAAAGCATAAAAGATATAGTAAACATAACTTGAAAAATTAAATTGCTAGAACAAAGAAGAATTTAAAAGTAACAATGACAATCAGTTCGAAGTACATCAATGTACCTCCTCCTCCAACAACTATAGTTAAAAAATACTTTTTAAATGAACAAATATATGTATTTCTTTTAAAAAGCAACATACTTCCAACAACTTTGGTTCACTGCTAGATGCAACTCTATCCTACCACGCTTGAGGCACTCATCAGCCTATTAAAAGAAACAAAGACCATTGACAAAAACTTGGGCAAAATACGTACACGCGAGGGGGGGGGGAGAGAGAGCTAACCAAGGGAAGGTCGTCGTTGACGCATGAGAAGGTCATCGTTGACGCTTTGCTGCTGACCAGAGAGCTAATCACAAGGGGAGATCTTTGTCGACAAAGAGGGAGGTCGCAGTGGGAGGATCAACCACAAGGGAAGGTCGTCGTCGAAAGGAGAGTTCGCCATAGGAGGATTAACTCTTTGTGAACTTCTTCGTCATCGAGCTTTGGGAGCTCTAATTTTCCAGGAGGATCATCGCCGCCGTGAGCTTCGAGAGCTTCAGATAAAATTAGGACTTCGGGACCTTTGTCGTCTCGTCGCAGTGAGCATCGAGAGTTTCTTCGTGAGATTCAGGAGCTTCGTCGCCGCCGCAGGAGGATCAAGGATGCGGATATTAGGGCTCGCGAGCCCTAGTTCTCCAACACGTGACAATTTATATTCTCAATTATTGGATCGGGTTTGAGTTCAATTAGCTTAATGGATTCGAAATTCGAATCCATTTAGAAAATAATTGAATAACGTTTAAACGGACGCTAATTAATCACCGATTAGACGCTTAATCATCGCTTAAGCGAATTAATCACCTGACTGAGTAATCGGACCGCTTTCTTCAAGTTCTGCTCGGTTTCAGACTGAAAACATTTAAGCGGACGATTAATCGACCGCTTAAACCTTTTTTTAGAACACTGCACTGAATAATGCAACAAGGATCCAGTTGAATGATTATCATAACTATTAAGTACTAATAACAGTAAAAAAATAATTAAAACAATACCAAAACCGTCTATATGATTTCATATGTGCTGGGCAGTGCACCTGGTAATATATTGGTCAAACCCGAAATGCTGCTGATACTGACAGGGAAAAACATTATAAATGATACAATTTCATGTTGTAATGCTCAAAAACAACATAGTGGAATTATCAGATATGTCGCCCAAATTCATGATGGTGTTTCTTAGGGAGGAGTAATGTTATAGTGTTTTGATGTTTGTGTTTGCTCATTGAATAAAAGAAGTGCTGTAGTGTTCTAAAATCATGTTGACAAAATTAATAACTGTTTGGTTTATATAATGCCTTTATGCTATTATAAGTCTCGCATGAGACAATTTCACGTCTTACAGTAGCAATGTATGTGGACTAAAATGCAAGTACGGAGTTTAAAATGTTACACGACCTTGCAATAATCTTAAACTGCTGAAACAAACCTCAAAATAGTGCATAATATATCAAATTTATTGGTATTGCAAAAAGAAACCAATCATGATATAAAGGGACAACTAAAATTTATTTCTTGTTGCAAATAAGACAGCAAATGTTCAAGTCACTCCTTATTCTTCCAACTCAGAGAGTAAGGGTTTCGAAAGAGTACATACTGTAAATGCATAAGTAAAATCTTGAAACCGGTCATGCTAGCAGTGTGGACTCATCAGGTTTATACATTTGATTAGCCTGATATTAATTTGTTAGTTAGTTCGGCACAATTTACTATATTTGTTGGGTTTTCGGTTCAACAGTTGCCACTCAAAATAATAACAATAACAATAACAACAGGAAAAGGAAAAAGAAATGCCACTGAGAAACACCTAAACGGACATAAATGCAAGCATTAATTTCTTATAATACCCAAGTATGACAGAATCATTTTAAAAGCTTCTGCAACATGAGGAAATTCTATTAATCAACTATCTATTATGAATGGATCATGCGATCCTATTTCCGTGGTTACCAGTGTTTTAGCTCTAATGACAGTATGCAACTTGGCTAGATAGCTATAATTGCAGTCAAGTCAGATCACACTAGCTGCTCTAGTTCTTTCAAAAGTAGGGTGATTAACATGTATCGTGAAAGAATTAAACTTTTCTTTACTTTTTCAAAGCATAATGTCTGATCTTTTTTCTTTTCGTATTGCAGGATTTGAGGAGCATTAAAGGTTAATCCTACACTAAACCTTTAGAACTGGTTGTTTTTTTACTGATAAGTCGGTCTTTTTTGTGGCTGATTGCCGTTGTATGGATTACAAATTTTCTGAAAAGATTCATTGATTCCAGCACTTTTTATATATAAGCCCAATAGCTTATTCAGCTTTCTAGATGGTGTGTTCATACATTGCATATTTTTGCTGACTAGGACCAAATTTGCAGGAACGTCATTTCTGTTTTGCGAACAGTATGGAAAACAATACATGCTTCCTCGTTCAGTCAGAACATTATCATCTAATCGTTCACAATCATCGCGACAGACCCCAGAAGAGGTTTGATCTTTAACTTTGATTTTTTTGGTATTTAGAGAAACTATGTACAACTCTTCTCTTGACTAAGCTTGGGAGATTAATACTCGCGTTTTGGTCAAACTTCTTATGACTCAGACTTTGACTATGATAGTGGCATTTGAGCTTTAGGTGGGCCTTGACATGGAAATAAAATTAGATACTGATTTTTCTTCCAGAGATCACGTTAAGATATTATCTTTTAGTTATATGCAGTGGTCATGCGAGTTCATGTTTCGCGTGCTTGTATACGCTCCCACTTAAGGGTGGCAATTGGATCCTGGTCAGGTTTGAGGTCAATTTTGGCCACCGGTGTACTGATATTTTAATCAGATTAAAATATCTGACTCTAAGATGATCAGGTAAGCTGAACTTGACCTGAGTTACCCAATTGTTAACGGATTGGGCCAGTCTGGTCGGCTGAGAAAACCCAGTTCATCATGATGTTACATTACTATTATTAATATTTTAATGAAATTAACTTTTCCATTTCTCATTCCCACAGGGGCAAGAAAAGATATATCCACAGTTGAAGATCCGTTTGATGCTCCCACTTATCATATCCCTGAAAAACCAGTGACATTCACTGAAGGTGCTTCGTACAGTGTTGTAATTCTTGCCGGTCTCGGGATTGCAGGGTTGGCTGCTTATGCTGTTTTTAAAGAACTAATCTTTGAGCCTAAAGAGTATGTCCTCTCAGTTTTTCCTTACATTCTGAACTAGTATTATCCTTTATAGAATGTGAAATGTGGAAGTGTTTATGAATTTGCGATCTCCAATTTCAAATGTATAACACTGTTAGCTCCCGTGAAGGCCTATTTTTATTTGAATAAAGTGGAGAGAGGACACTTAATTGAACGGGCAACTATGTTGGCTAGAGGAATTTTGAAATATACTGCTAAACTGAGATGACCAACCATAAAGCCTAGAATCCAATTGACTGGCAGGGACATTCAATTGGATCACATATTTTTCGAGCTCATAGTGACTGCTGATACTCTAATATTCTTCCTCTATATTAAGTCTACCATGAGGTGGTGATATTATTTTGATGTTATTGGTGATGGTTATGTAAGATGTGTATATGTGGTGTTTACATACATATATAGCAATTTAGTCTAACATTGCATGCGACATTTATATGAATATATCCTTGTGCACTTTTCCCTGTGATTTTTTAAAGATATTTTCATCTGGATATACCCCATAATTATTTTGGAGGGTATCAAATTCCAGACATAGGCTTAAGGGAAAATTTTCAGTCCCAAATGGCTGATTGTAAAACAAAATGATATATAATGTTAACATTTTTTTTGCAAATTTACCTGCAAAATTACACCCTAAATATAACTCTGTTACTCGTTAGTAGCCTAGTGGTCAGTGACTCAGTATTATGTATAGCTCATTTTTATTCTTAGGAAAAGCCTTCTTGCTCTAGTTGGAGGAGCATTTCCTTATAAAACTGCAATTTGTTGCCTGTGTAGGTACAAGATTTTTGGGAAGGCTCTGGAAAGGGTTCAGCATGATAATCAGGTTGGTGATCAGCTGTGGTAGGCTCTTGAAAGAATTCAACTAAATATGTTCTCCGTCACTGTTGTTTCTGGTTGGCCTTGTCAGGTTACTGTGAGAATAGGTTCCCCTATTACCGGATATGGGTCTGAAAGTAGAAACCGTGCCGCTCGCCAACGCATCCCGAATAGGGTCTGGACTGATGAAGATGGTGTTGAACATGTCGAGGTGAAACTTACTAACATTTCAGAAGTATTTGTTTCAAGTTGATCTTTAGACTGTGTGTCGCTCGCTGTCTCTTCTCCATTCCCTTCTCTTCAGATTTTCATTAGTTACCCAAATATTCTTGTTAGGCTAAATTATTTACCAATATCAAAAAAAAAATTGAAAATTAAATAACTTAAAGCCTGGGGGAAGTTTAAGAAATTCTCTTGCATTGGATTTTTATCAACCATCTCTAAGTATTATGCTACTGGAGACTTCATTTGATTTGAAAATTTATAATAATATTGTATTGTTCAAATAAAAGATATACTGACCACAATGATATTCTAATGACATTGAAGAGTTTAGCTATCAAACTATGATAAGATTTGTTACACAGAGATCAGTAAATTCTTTAACTAATCAGAACTTATAATATGTAGGACACTTCACCCGAACAAAAGATGGAGTGTCTGTGGCTAGACACAACACGTTGTAGGCTGTCTAAAAATCACTGAGGACAAAGTCTTGGACGCGGACTTCACCAAACGCGAGGGTCACTCCTAACTCAGATGTGAGTCTCAAATCAGACGCGAAAATGGGATCTACCCAAACGCGGATGTCATCATAAAGGAAACGTGAGGGCCGCGTTCAAAGGCTAGACGCGACACTCGCGCTGCTCATCAAACGCGAGCTTGAGTAGCTCTACACTTTACATCAAACGCGAACTTGCGAGCTCCGCGTTCCCACTCAGACGCAACCCTGAGAAGTCTGTGAGCTCTGCGTCTAACAACAAAGCGAGGTCCGCGTCCAATGCGAGACCTACGTTTCTGTTGTAACTGACCCTCATTAATGGGTCAATTAACACCAACGTAATGTGGGGAGTTAATCCCCATTATGGAGGGATTCTAGGAGACAATTCTACCCTGAATCCCCCTATAAATAGCTATGAAAGCTATTAGGGAAGGGGCCTTTTTTTAGAGGATTTTCTGAACTAAGGGGAAGAAAATTCGGTAACCTAAAAGTTCAAAACTTTTAAGGGAGAGAGATAGAGGAAGAGAATTCTTTTTTAAAAAGGAGAACTTCAATGCTTGTTGCATTCAAGGGGAGTTATTTCAATCTCTTTGAGAGCATCCTCAAGATGATCCAAGAGAAGATTTTCGTTCAGCCGGTCAACGGAGAAGATTTTCGTTCAGCCGGTCAACGGAGAATAAGATTCACTCTCCATCCACATGCAAAGAACTTAGTCTTAAATAAAGAGGAGATCCACTCAAACCCTCCTCTCTTTTGTAATCGGATTTTGATTCGTTGTAATCTTCTTTGCAATCAATAAGAATTTTTACACGACTCAGTTTTTCGAGGGAACAAAAGATGACGACTTCGCTGGGGATCGTTTTCTCTACTGATGAGAAGATTGCGGCGCAAGTTGATGTCAAATTCCTTGGATCAACGGTCGAATCGCTCTTTGTCGAGTTCGACCAAGAGAAATTTGAAGAATCTCTCTCAGGCTCTAAAAGCCCAAAGGCTCTCTCAAGTCTCTTCGGGGCTCGCTCTCAAGTCTCTTCGGAGACTTCTCCAAAAGCGACCTGCGCAATTGCTTACAACGCAAGCAACACCACTTTCAATGAGGTTCTGAAAATATCTCATGTAGCCCATATGGCCCGCGTCAACGTCTCTCAGGAGACCCGCGGGCCAATGTATTGGTTCATGGTAAAAAAGATGGTGAAGACCAACCCCGCCATCTTTCTCTCCGGACTCTGCAATTCCAAGTTATCGGGGGTTCCCAATAACCTTGCAACTCAATTGGAATGCTGAACGTCAACAAAGGTATCGCACTCGTCGACAACAAGTTACAGCTTCTGCAGTTACCACTGTTCTAAAAATCGGATTAATCGGCTGATTAATCCGATTCGGTGGGAGCCCGCTTAATATTACATTAATCGCTCTGATTATGCGCTCGGGCGATTAATCGGATCCAAAACGATTAATCCCTGATTAATGCCCGATTAATCCGATCAATCCCCGATTAATCATTTAGGCATTTCATATATTTTTTTATTTGAAAAACTTATCACTTTGTGTGTGTTGGATCGCTTAGTAGTTTATGTTGTGATGTTTATTGATGATTTGATAATGATCTTTTGTTAAATAGTAGATGAACTATTATTTATTAAATAGTAAATGAATTATGATATTTTATTATTGTATATTTTACATAAAGTGATACTTATGTTTTATTATTTTTAATTATTTTTCAAATTAACTTATTTAGCAATTTTTCTCCATCATTCTTTAAAGCTCATTATTTTGATTGATAAATTGACTAATTTTTTATTTATCTTATTTTGCAGTTAAGTTCTTTGATTTATATTTATGTTGCAAAATTTGAAATCTTGGATTACTAATGTGACGAGATAAGTTCTCTTACTTATTCTTTTTTACTATTTATTTATATTGTCTTGTTGTTCAACATATCATGATTTATAACTTCACATCTAGATATTGTCTTGTATAATATGTAGGTATTTTCAACAATTAACTATATATATTCATATGTAGCTGTGTATAAATATAATTAAATATATTACAATATTCAAAACGATTAATCCTCGATTAATCATTATTCAGTGTTGGACCGCACGGATAATAAAATCGATTTTTAGAACACTGACAGTTATAGTCTGTTCTGCAGACAATGAATGCGAGTCTAAGACCCGCATTTCTCAACGCGAGATTCGCGTTCATCCCACGCGTGTTTCAGCGCCTAAGCGTGAGGTCCGGTTTCACTATCAGAACACGACCCTCGCGTTCAGCCTTTGGCCAAGCCAAAACACGAGGTTCGCGTTTATCAGCCAAAACGCGAGGTCCACATTCCATTGCCAGAACGCGAGACCCGCGTCCAACCTTTGGCCAAACCAAAATGTGAGGTCCGCATTTCTCTATCAGAACACGAGATTCGCGTTGAGCAAAGCCTGTTCAAACGCGATCCTCACGTTTCAACACACAAATGTGAAGTCCGCATCTAGCCTCCAAAGGCTAAGAAGAGTGCTGAACTAGAAAACCCTCACCCCCATGGGTTCGAGGCTGGTGCTTCAGATACCCTTACAACGGATCTGAAGGACTACTTGATAAAGAAGCGAAGTGTCCATCAAATCACTTCTCAATGTTGCTGTGAGCGACTTATCACGACAGTACTCTCCAAGTGTCACTGCAGCTTGCATATAAGCAAACCATCGATTTTCAACCGGTTATCAGCGACCCCATCTTCTAACTCAGTCAAGAGGCGTCGCTCCCACAAGAAGAGATCTTTTTTTGACGTGAAGTATCCTTATGTGACTTCCAACATTGTGGGTCTAAGCACCACACCAAGTAAGTCGAAGGGGAAGCAGCTGGCCATCAGTGCTGGGGAGTCTGATGTTAAATTTTCTTCAGGTTTGAAAGAAATACTAATCGAAATTGAAGGGATCTACCAACACACTCGAACCTGGATTGGTGCAAAGTCCCAGTAGACTACAATGTCTTAGCCAGGGGAATTGAAGCAAGCGATGATCACTTCACTATCGCAAAATCTGAATCATCCAACTCTTATATGGAGGCCTTTGCATTTATGGCCGGAACTTTAGAAGAGGTGGCTAAGATGTTCGAGGAGCAAGCTAGGGTGCAGAAGGAGCAGCAGGAGATGCTTCGAGTCCAGCAAGAGTCTATCAACGACCTCAAGGCGATAACTCAGTTGCTGACAAACTGAAAGAAGAGCTTGAAGGGCCCCAAGCCTAACACTTCCTCTAGCAAGAACAAAGGGAAACAAAAGCAGGGAGAAAATTCTTCTTCTGAGAAAACTGAAAGTGAGAACAACTCAGATTCTGATACTCCTAAATCTTCATCTGAAGAGGAGGATGGTTCAGAAAATGGAGGTCATCACTCTAAGCGGATAAACGAACTTGAGAAACGCCTGGAGGCCATTGCTAATCGAAGTAATCTCCAAGAGGCGAGAATAGTTGGCCATATCCGGCAGAGTGGGATGCTGCTACTTACCCTCTAAGTTCAAGGTACTGACACTGTACACCTTTGACAGTAAGGGGTCACCGAACCAGCACATATACTACTTTAAATTCCAAACCGAAATGTAGTATCGAACGATGCCATCTGGCTCGTTTATTCATTGGCACCCTAAAGGGGGTGACCTTTGAATGATTCATGAAACTTCTTGTCTGCTCTATCAAGAGATGGGCCGACCTCGAGAAGCTATTTCTGGCTCGCTTCTTCGAAGACGATATAGAGATATCAATGCCAACTCTTCTTGCAACAAACAGAAGAGAGGAGAGTTCATCAAATTGTTTGTGGAAAGGCTTCGGAGTATGGCATTCCGATATCCGAGTGGCATGACGCAGTCTACACGGGTAGAGACTTGCCGCCACAATCTGCAAATCACACTCCTGGCTTAAATAGGAGTAGCCGAATGTCGCACTTGGAAGTAGTTAGTGCTACAAGACGAGCAAGCAGAGGAGATCGTCGCCAGGGTCAAGGCCGAAGAAAAGGACACCAAGCCGAGACCTGATAAATCAACACGACGCGCCCAGAATCTTCTCAACTGAGAAGAAAGGACACTCTTGCAATAGAGGTTAAATCTCCTTTCAAGCCTAAATCGGCTAGAGGGAACAGTTCTGCAGATGAGGCACGCGCTAACAAGCAATATTCCTTTAAGGATGAGCACATTGTTTTTCTGTTTAAGTTACTTCACAAAAGTAACAACTCAACCTGGCAAAAGTAAGATGTCCTGCAGAGGTGGGTAAGACAGATGACCCTAATTACTACTTGTACCAACGAATGCTCGGGCACCTCACCAAAAGTTGCTACATCTTCAAAGATGTACTCCAGGATCTGATTGATGCGTAGGTGCTCAAAGTCCTTCCAGAGTAGAAGAAGGTGACGGCTAATATGACAATAACAACACCCCTTCAATTTGGCTGGGATCTCCCGCTAGCACCAACCAGAGTGGTTCCCATTTCGAAAGGGGAAGAAAGGTGATCACTACTGATCCCCACAACAAAAGGAGAAAGGTCTAGTTCCTGTTCTTACTCCTCAAGGAGGGATTATGTGGGTTGACCCCGATTTCATCGAAAACTACCAATGGACTACCGTCACAAACAGGAAGTCCAAAGGAAAGGCTAGAGCATCTTCTAGTAACATGGTGAGCATCTCTACAGAGAAACTGAAGAAGGTATTGCTTTCCTAACCATTCCAGGAGAAGAGTAGTCTGCCTTTGTTGCTGACATAGGTGCTCCTTCCACGTCAAAGACTCGATCCGACAAGCAATACTTGAAACATTACTGCGAGTCGATAGCAAGCTCTCCCATCCAGTCGAGGAGACAATCGAGCAACCCACGAAGCAACCTGTGGACAAATAGGAGCTTCGCTACGCCAAAGCTTTTCAAACAGGCGATGCGGGACCATCAACTCTCTTCTGCTTTAACGTCTTGGCCCAGGTTTCAAACATTCCTACTTGGATTACTTTTTACGAACTCCTGAGGCTCTCCAAGTCCACGAGGGAGGCTCTAAGATAAGCCCTGGCAAATTCTGAGATTTTCATAGCCCAGTTCTGCCATCCCAGAGGAGGAAGACGATGAACACTGTCATCAGGCTTCCAGACATCCCCACGCATCACATTCTCTCCAGAGGATATGCAAATCAAGGGAAACATGACAGATCTCTGTATTACACAGGGTATATTGGGTCATCTGAAGTGAACCGCATTCAGGTTGATCTAGGATCCCCATTGAGCGTCATGCCTCGCAGGGTCATGCAACACTTGGGAATCCTACCCACCGATTGAGTGCTATTCAGACTATCATTTATAGTTTCAACGCCATTGGTACACGCCCGATGAGTAAAATCAAGCTTAGATGCCAGATAGGAGACTTGAAATCTGAGGTGACGTGTTATGTCATCGATGCTGACACATCTTACAATTTGCTGTTAGCTTACAATTTGCTGTTAGGATGACCATGGATTCACCGCAACTTCATCGTCCCGTCCACCCTTCATCAGGTGATGAAATACGCTGATGAACGGGGAAGAGTGAGAACGCTGATCGTTGAAAAGCATCCGTTCAAAGGAGTAGAGACCTACTTCACTGACTCCCTCCTCTATCAAGACCCTTTTGAGCTTACTGAGGACCCGACTCCAGAAGACCACGATTCTGGTAACAAAGTTGACACCGAACCGGAACCAGAAGTATGTCTGTGGGAAATAAATCCACTTGTAACGAGCGTTGATAAGCTCGATTTCAATAACACTGCTAATGTTGAAGGCGAGTGGTTCATCAATGAGAATTTAGATTTGGCTTACCTTTTTGCATTAGCTTCTGATTCTGTACTGTCAGTACTAGTACTGACGTAGATAATGACCCTTTGTCTGCAATAGATGGCTTGACATCATTGCACGCGCCAGTTAAAGTCATCCCTCATGGTGCACGAAAAGACCGGTGACACGCGAGGAGCCTTCTTTGAAGTGCCAGCCAAACAGAAAGGTCAGAAGCCAATTCCTTTTGGAAGATTCGAGTCTGAGCCAATAACTCGTGAAAGTTCGGAAGACAATGATGAATCTCGACAATTCTCTCATTACGATCCAAGCGCACACCGTATGATGGAGAAAATAGGATACAACCTTACCAAAAGGTCTGGCCTGAACTTCGGTAAAGGAAGACGAACACTACTTTGATCTTTCGTGCTAAGAGGGAAAGCCCCTGATTATTATTAGAAAACTTGAAGGGGATTGGATCATGTGTCTACATCAATCCCATCAGGCTTTGAATCTGAAGAATCTATATATCATGACCACTTGTTGGGCACGTCATCGTGGGAATCGAATATCTTGGCACTATCTTTGGAAATCTTTCAGTGAATATGGTCTCAACTAGCCATCTGGAAGAGGAAGATGAAGAAATGATTCAATCGGATACCGATCCTTGGATCAAACACTTGAACACTCTTTGGGATATACGCTTTGAGCAGCGTGAACCGCCCACAGAGGATAAAGTAGTTCAGATCAATCTGGGAAGTGAGGCTAACCCCAAGCCTATCTTCATAAGCGAGAGCTTATCGCCTTCCGAGAAAGAAGACCTAATACATCTTATACGAGAGCATATAGACGTCTTTGCTTGAAACTATGAGGACTTGCCTGATCTCGATTCACTGGTGGCCATGCATCGCCTCAACATCAATCCGGACGTGAAACCAGTCAAGCAACAGCAACGACGATTATGTCCAGAGATTATGGAAGCAATCGAACTAGAAGTCATGAAGCTCATAGACTTCGGTTTCGTCAGGGAGGAGCAACATCCTGACTGGGTCTCCAACATTGTTCCCGTCCCCAAGAAGAACGGGAAGATCCAAATTTGTATAAACTTTCGCGATTTAAACACCGCTTGTCCTAAAGATGAGTTCCCTCTCCCTATCACGGAAGTCATAATTGACAATACATGCGGTTTCGAGAGGATGTCCTTCATGGATAGCTTCTCCAGATATAATCAAATCAAGATATATCCAGAAGACGAGAAACATACATCTTTCAGACACCACTGGGAGTGTACTGCTACACAGTGATGCCTTTCGGATTGAAGAACGCAAGGGCAACATACCAATGGGCGATGAATATAATTTTCCGCGAGTACATACGCAAGAGCGTAGAGTTACGTAGACGATATTGAAGTGAAAAGCCGCAACAAAGGTGATTACATAGCAGATCTGAAGAGAGTATTCGACATCATGCGGGCGCATCAACTAAAAATGAATCCAACCAAGTCCTTCCTGAGGGTGGCCAGTAGTAAGTTCCTTGAATTTTTTGTAACATCTAAAGGAATCCATCTCTATCCTGAGAGTCCGCGCCATTCAGGAAATGCAACCTCCAAGAAATCTCAAAAAACTTAGAGGATTGCAGGAACGTCTGGCCTACATCAGAAGATTCATATCCAATCTTTCAGGACGTTGCCAACCCTTCACTAAGCTGATGAAGAAGGGAGTCTCGTTTGTATGGGACAGTGCTTGCCAATAAGCGTTCGAAGAAATTAAGAGATATCTTATACACCTACCTGTCCTGGCAGCTCCAGTACCAGGGAAACCATTCTTAATATATGTTAGAGCTATGGATCATTCCTTGGGCGCTTTACTAGCCCAGAATAATGATCAGGGACATGAGCAAGCAATCTACTACCTAAGCAGGACCATGATCAGAGCTGAGCATCGCTACGGTCCAGTTGAAAAAGAGTGTCTAGCTTTGGTTTTTGCTGTCTAGAAGATTCGACACTATCTTGTGGGTCAGACTATTTACGTTATCTCAAAAGTTAATCCATTAAGATTGCTTATGACAAAGTCATCTTTGTTAAATTCTCGATTGGCGAAGTAGGCTATATTGCTCTCGCAATATGAGATGCAGTTCCTGCCACAGAAAGCTACAAAAGGTCAAGCTGTGGCAGATTTCTTGGCTGAACATCCATATTCAAGAACAACCAAACTTTACGACGATCCCCCAGACGAGATTGTTGGAGTTTGCGTAATCCAGACATCTTTTGATGAACAAGTTTGGCAACTATTCTTCGATGGCGCATCAAGAATGGGTCCTTGAGGAAACATCGTAGTCGAAGTGAGGATAGTACTTCTATCTCTACAACACTGTTTAAAATCTCGGCCGGTATACCTGTATATCGGCCGAGATATCGCTATTTTATCCAAAATGATACGGTAAGTGTAAAATTTTGCCTGATATCATTTTGGACCCATATAGGCCGATATATCGCCACGTGACCTATATATAGGTCGATATTGGAGATGAATATATCCGATATATCGTGATGCATTTCAGGAGCTTCCACAAACACATTTGAGTAGCTTCTACAAAAAGTAAATATTCCTTGTGAGTTTATGACCCTAAACTTGCTTTAAGTAGTTTCATAGGATGTATATTCTTCATCCGGTATGACGTCCGAAATGATGTCCGGTATTTAGTACCATATCGCGAAATATCACCTGATATCCGCTATATAATTTTGCCGACCGATATATCGCCGATATCCGATATTTAAAACACTGCTCCACAGAACTGTGATTCCTCGCGCATTCTCGTTAGCTGAGTCGTGTTAAAACAATATGGCGGAATACAATGCTCTATTAATTGGAATACAATTTGCACAAGAGATTGGCGTCAAGCATCTCGAAGCACACGGTGATTCAAAACTTATCGTCAACCAGGTTCATGGGGAGTATGGAGTCCGAACGAAAACTTGGTGCCCTACCACAGGGCAACCATCAACATGGCAGAGAAGTTCAAAAGCTTCTATATCAACCATGTATCTTACCATCAGAATGCACATGCAGATGCGTTGGCATCCTTGTCGCTTCATTGGCTTTTCCAGCCAAAGCAACAGAAAAAGTACTCGTACATAGCCGTACCCTACACTATCCGAAGTTCATCCTTGAAGATAATCTGACTCCAGATCAAAGCCTTCAAGTCAAAGAAGTTCTTGAAACCTCAGCATGTCCGAAATAGGGATTAGCGATTCTCATTCATTGATTGTCTTATATGACATATTACCCGATGATTCCAAGGAGGCAGCTACCATCAGAAGGAAAGCATCTCGATTCTACTACAATGCGATCACCCGAACTTTATATCGCAGATTGTATGATGGGATACTGCTTCGCTGCCTTTCGCACAAAGAAGCACAGGAAAGCCCTCAGGGAAGCTCACGACGGTATGTGTGGAGCTCACCAACCGGCCCCAAACTTGGAGATCGACTCTGAAAACTTGGTTATGATTTTTGACGCCGTCGCCTATGCTAAGCGATGTCACGCTTGTTAGATTCACGGTGACTTCATCCACCAAGCACCAGGACATCTTCACTAAACCCATCACCCCTCCAACATCCAAAGGACATTGGTTTATTCTAGCAATAATCGATTATTTTTCAAAATGGGCGGAAGCTATACCCCTGAAGGAAGTAAAGACGTCTGACGTGATCAAGTTCATCAAGCATCACGTCTTATACTGCTTTGGCGTGCCACGACGATTCATCCATGATAATGGATCTCAAGTTCGTCAGCCAAGCATTTCAGAGATTCTGTAATAAATTCAGAATCCAGAATGTGTCTTCAACGACATACTATCCAGCTGCTAACGGCCTTGCAGAAGCATTCAGCAAGACCATTGGCAAACTTCTCAAGAAGTTTGTCTCAAAATGTCAATGTGACTGGGACGAAAAGCTGGGTGAATGCCTCTGGGCATACCGCACAACAGGGAGAACCCCAACAAAGGCTACGCCATTTTCCTTGGTGTATGGATGTGAAGTCATACTGCCATTGGAGCTTCAAATTCCATCTCTGCGTATTACCCTGGCAATAGAGATGACCAACGAGGACAAGCATTAGTTGCACCTCCAAGAGTTGAAACTTTGGATGATAAACGACTCCAAGCTTAACACAGATCGAGCTTTACCAAGATCGAATCACAAAAACCTTCAACAACTCAAGGAACAGATTTTCAAGAAAGGCGACCTTGTCTTAGCTATCAGATGACCCATGGTCATGACACCAAGATTCTAAGTCAAATTTCAGTCAAAGTGGGAAGGACCATATATAGTAGAGAAGATCCTACTCAAACGGAGCTTACCGCCTTACAAATCCAAATGGTGACACGCTCATGATGCCAATCAATAGAAAATTCTTGAAGAAGTACTATCCCTGATCATGTTCCGGTTTTAGCCTTGTCACTCTTCTCACGATCAAGTTAATACTACACTTTTGATTGAGGCTTCACCCTGATAATCAGATGGATTAGGGTTTGAGATTTCCTCATTCAACGGCTCACATCACGGTCGATCGACGCCGAGCCGACCAAACACTAGTGACATTATGATGCATGATGTAAACATTGAAGAAAAGACAAAGGCAAAATGTCAGTTTTTAACCTTGTCACTCTTCTCCAGTACATAGACTTGAACCTATCTTCAATTTAGAAGAATAAGTCATATTTTGAAGTCAAGCATGTCTAAGCAACAGTTTTAGGCACCCTTCTTTCGAATCATTCCCTTTGATCCAGAGGGATGACTTATCTCGCCTGATTTTTTTGTATATAATGGTGGCATGTTTCCCTTCTCCTGTTCGATCGATCGAAGCTCGACACAACGACAAGACATCCAAATAGTCAGATGGTAGATTGAATGAGTTTATCTGATGGCTTATCAACCCGAACTCATTGAAGAAGGTTCGTGACGCATCTTTGTAGAACCTTTCCAGTGTTTCCACATTTATATCAAGATGTGGCGATCGATCGACTCCCATGGTGGATTGAATGAGTTTATTTGTTGGCTTATCAAGCCGAACTCATTGAAGAAGGCTCGTGTTGCATCTTTACAGAATCTTTCTAGTGTTTCCACATTAATATCAAAGTGTGATGACCGAATGAGAATCAGAGAGGATTCCACGGGGAATTTTTAATCTCTAGAACAAATCCCTGTGAAGTTTATATTCACTTCCTTAATTCCCAGTGAGACTCCGCGGAGCGGAAACTCAAAAGATACATCATGTTACTTACAGTAACACAACAATCCAATGCCTCCAATGGCTAAGGATAAAGGAAATTGTTGGCTTTTAAACCCAACAAAGATATGCTCGACAACTCATCATGCTGAGGGGAATAGCATGGCTAGCCCAACTCAAACGGTAGTTGGTAAAGGCATACCAAATTCGTTGATAGCTGAGGATTTGTTAAAAATCCTAAGGGACCTGATCCCACCGATTCTCACCATAATCCCTTACTAATTCCCTTCCATGGAATGGTAGGACCACAAACTGTATTTATTTCCCTAACGAAATGATTACAAGATGTATCCTGTCAAGTTAACATTATACCTATAACAATAAAACTTCAATATATCTCCAGCGGGTATAACTCCATGTCAATTCTTTTTAATAGAATGAGGTTCATTAAACATTGCTCAAATCGCAAAATCAAACATTTTGGTCAAGTTAACATCATACCTCTGACCAAATTTGCCTATGCTGCAAAACATATACTTGCTAAGTTAATATCACACTTATGAGACCTCTGACCAAATTTGCCTATGCTGCAAAACATATACTTGCTAAGTTAATATCACACTTATGATAGATGTTTTCTCGATTTTCTCAAAGAAAAATGAGATTTGCAGTGCTAAGTTTAATATCACGCCTCTAGCACTCATCTCACTGTCAAGTTAACATTATACGTATTACGGTGAACCTTCCGAATTTCCCAAGCGAAAAACGGGTCTTATGGTCAACACTATACCTCTTTGATGCTAAGTTAATATCACACCTCTGACACATATCACTGTTAAGTTAACATTATACTTCTAACAGTAGTCATTTCAATTCCCAGCGGGAAAAGAATGCTTGGTTAATATTGCACCTCTCCAGTGCTAAGTTAATATCTAGCACGCAAAACAAATCCCTGTCATGTTAATATCACACCTCTGACAAGTAATTTTTCTTGATTTCAAACTCTTTCAATGGAGTTATCTAACAATTGCTAAGTTAACTGTTACCTCTAACAATCACAATTCCCTCGCTCTAGTCCGTCTCATTTTCAAACACAGGAGAAAACAAAAGTTAGAACCTGAAACAGTAAAAAAATTGGCTGAGTGTTGAAGCCCAAACGCGGGTCTCAATACATGAGATCCGCGTCCAAGAGCTGAAGCGCAAAGCTTATATGAAGTTTGCGTTTGAGCTTCAAACTTGAAGACTTAGAAATTTTCTAAGTATTGATATTCAGAACGCGAGTCTCAAAATGAATGAGACTCGTATCCAGAAGTCTCAAAATGCGGAGCTCGCCAGACGCGAAGGTCACGCTGACAAGACAGAAACACGAAGATCATCAAATCCGCGTTCTGCTCATCAACGTGAGGGTCGCGTTTATAAATCAAACGCTGGCCTGTGAGCCCCGCGTTGATCGTTCGACTTCAAAAGACGTTTTTGAACTTCAAAAAGACGGAAGCTTTTCGTGTTCTCGGTAATGGCAAAAGCCATTTCTACTCACCAGAAATGTGGGCCTCTTGAGGAGGAGAATCACCCGCGGTGGTCGGCGCAGTGGCGACGCTTGAAAAAGCAGCAAGATGCTTGCCTTTTGAGGCCATTTCAACGGTGGAAATCTTGGAAAAGATTTAAAAAAAGCTTGAAGTTCTTTTGGTTCTTAAGAAAAGCTTACAAGCTTTGTAAAACTTCAGACGCGAGGTCCATTCTTGAAGAAGACAGTCAAATGATGACTCTTGAAAAGATCACTGGTATTTTTATAGTCCCTTCAATGGTCGAGATACGCGGCACGTGTCTCGAGCTCTATCTGAGCCAGACACGCGTCCAATATGACGCTTGCGTTTCTGACGCATTTAATTTGACACACGCGTCCAGAAGCATCCAGCGTGATCTCCGCGTTTCATGAGATCCACGTTTCAAAGACCACAAGGGCTGCGTAAGGATCGCGTCTTCATTGAAGTTCACGTCTAAAGAAGTCGACAGTCGCGTCTACATTAATGAGAGCCGCGTCCTCTTTCCCAATACAAAGAGTATGTCTCTGCTGCTGTAATCAGTTCAATAGTACACTAGTAAAGGCAATCGATAGCTCTATCGGTTCAACAGTATACCGACAATCAAATCGGAGCTCAGATAAGTTCTAGGCTGTGTATCTAGACGCTTACAAAGATCATTCTTGGAGGCATCAAGCAGTCAACAGTACACTCACGAAGACCAGAATCCAGACAGGATCAAGCTCCGAGTACTTTGAAAGATTGCCCGTCCAATCGCGAAGGCCCAAATCAAAATGAAGTCCAAAGTATTTCAAAATCTTTCCCAATCAACTATGGGTTCGAAAACTTTTGGAGGAGATTTTGTAGGTTGTCTAAAAATCATTGAGGACAGCCTTGGACGCAGACCTCACCAAACGCAAGGGTCACTCCCAACTCAGACGCGAGTTTCAAATCAGACGCAAAAATAGGATCTCAACCCAAACACGGATGTCATCATAAAGGAAAGATGAGGGTCACGTTCAAAAGTTAGACGTGACAGTAGCGATGCTCATCAAACGCGAGCTTGAGTATCTCTGCACTTTGCATCAAACGCGAGCCTGTGAGCTTCGCGTTCCCACTTAGACGCGAACCTTGAGAAGTCTTTGAGCTCCGTGTCTAACAACAAAGCGAGGTCCGCGTTCAATGCGAGACCCACATTTCTCTTGTAATTGATCCTCGTTACTGGGTCAATTAACACTCACGTAATGTGGGGAGTTAATCCCCATTATGGAGGGATTCTAGGGGACAATTTTACCCCTGAACCCCCCTATAAATAGATATGAAAGCTATTAGGGAAGGGGCCTTTCTTCTTTTTTTTGAGAGGATTTTCTGAACTATATTATAACTATTCTGCTTGCACTACGCATAAATTATCTATTACTCATCATGAAATCTTTAAGATTAGTATATTATGACTAATATATCTTAAACTTCAATGG
Source organism: Agave tequilana (assembly GCA_038442645.1). Lineage (NCBI taxonomy): Eukaryota > Viridiplantae > Streptophyta > Magnoliopsida > Asparagales > Asparagaceae > Agave > Agave tequilana. The sequence goes on from JAVJIF010002324.1 coordinate 213,567, forward strand.
GGTAAAATTGCAGATAAGTAGAGCAAAAATCATGCTAATAAATAATATGCTGTCAATACAGTCTGGTTCACTGGTTCCCATATATGTCTTAATGGGTTTGCAGGTGAACTTTTACATTCGAGGACCTCGCGGTGCTGGAAAGGTGTTTTCTGAAATGTTCAAGGACAGAGAGGACAAGAAGTGGAAATTCACCTACCTCGTTGTTGAGATTACATCTCCTTCTCCTGTTCAATTGATATTGGAATCATATATCGGAGCTTAGAATGTGAAAAATACTTCTGAATCAGTTCCTAGCTCAACCCTGTTGTTTTGGCAGAAGGGTGTATATGCCTGCTGTCTCTGGTGAATTTTCATGACTCAAATGTTGAGATGGTGGGTTTCAAATGGTGCTTATTATCGATAGAGAGGGCAGGCGGGTTCTATTTATTGGGTGAAAGCCGCAAATAATCCTGGCTGCAGTTTTTTGTTTCATTCGTTATTCTGGCCACCAAAATGCAATTGTATACTGCGCAAATTTTTGTTCCTGCCGATGGTCCTATGGCTCATCTGATTCCAGCGATCCTGATTCTTCAGATGAGGGGATAATGTCCAGATTATGGCTAATGCCCATTTTTTTTGGCTTCAGCTACTTGATCTTATAATACTCTGATCTTCTTATTTTATCTTGTTTCACATGCTAATGCCTCTATGTAGACTGAGTGATGCAAATAATTTGTGTGTAGTGCAAGCAGAATAGAATAAGTGACAGTATGGCAGCCACACTTTTATTATGTGTTATAGTAAATTCTGGTATATATGGTATTGCCTCATGGGTGCAATCTGGGCAACCAAAGTATTGTCTTCCGAGTGTCCGAAAATACTGAGTAAATTCTGGTATTTGCTGCCCCTGGAATTCTTGGTGTAAAGGAAATTCTAGTAGAATCTCACGATTCATGTTGAATCAACAAATTGACATCAGAGTTCAACAAGAAGTACAAGAAGTACACGAATCAACAAATTGACATCAGAGTTCAACAAGAAGTACACGAAGCATAATCTCCGTATCTGATGCTCGATCACTCCTGATCATGAATGAACGAGAGCTCGTCCAATTATTTCTGTATCTTGCATTTTTCAATGTCAAAGAGTGTTTCTCTTGCCAATTTTCTGATTCAGACTGTTATTTTCAGAGTAAGTTTAGAAGTTTATGAAAATTCCTAGTATATTACTTGGCGGTAGAAACTAAACGAGTGGAATGCTCAGTGGCGGTGAAAGGGTGGCGATAGTGAAGCTCGATCTCTGCGTTCTATCTCCGAGTGGTGGAAGGGGAAGAAGAAAGAAGAAGGCGGATGAAGGTGGTGGAAGGAGGAGGAGGACCGCAGATGGGAGGGGAGAGGGATGGCGGCGGCCGCCGCCGCCTCTCTCTCTCTCTCTCTCTCTCTCTCTCTCTCACACGTGCGAGCGCGCCGAAGTGAAGAAAGACAAATAGACGGACAAAATTTGTACATGAGTCACGGGAGAAACTCTCCCCTTTCGGTCAGTTTTGATTAAAGAGAAAATTAATGTACCTACGTCTCACTTTTTCTAAATCTACCCTTTTGCAAATAAAAGAGAGGAAAACAAAAATCTTCTCCCCCAACCCCTTCTCAATATTTTTTGGCACTTTCCACGCCAACAACGGTTGGAAAATGATTTGTCTCCATAGTTTTACTTGCATATTGTGTTAACAAAACATTACTAATATTTTCTCTTCCTCTAAATCATATTTTTCATATAATTATCACTAATGGTGCATACAGATTGAATGAACTTCTTTAATGAGACATGAGAAAGTTGAATATTAAGTAAAATAATTTAAACAATAATCAATAGCTTATTTGCTAAGGCCTGGTATTACTTGAGAGAAGTGAAAACTCATGCAAAAAATTGCATTATTTAGGAAAGACTATTATAAGATATTTATAAATGAACGTGGGGTATGCATAATTAATAATACAAGTGATGAGGATATCTTTATTGAGAAATCTGTTTCCAGACAACAAAAATAGTAAAATACAATAATGATGAATTGATGATGACACACAAAAAATCTAAACTTCAGCAGTATTCATAAACCTGAACTAGAGAGTTCCCTCAAATTACAATATTAATGGAACAATATTAAAAAAGCGACCTAAAAGCTTAAAATTTAAACTAATGACTAGTTAACTACATATATACTTAATAATTAGCTCCATAATTTATGACGTAAAAAACATAGGAGCCTCTTATTTAATTTAAATACATAGACATGCATGCATATGCAACCAAATAATTGTCAATAGAGGTTAAAAAAAATGAATGAAAAACATACAAATTCGAGAATAATTCCTCTTGACTTGCTATTTTCATTTCTCTAAATTTTTTTCTCTTAATCAAAACCGAACGAAGGGAGGTGTTCTCCCGTGACTCATATAGAAACTTTGTCTGTTTGATCGTTCGTCTTCATCCGCAAGAGAGAGCAGCGTCGACCCCGCTTCTTCTTCCTCTCTCTGCTCCCCTCTGCTGTAACACCCCGCTCCCGGAATACGTACTTAGTTGCGTATTCGTATTTTCTGATCGTATTTTTGATTTACTTCCGGTATTTGTTTTGTATTATGAGTTATTTATATGATCGTTTTGCCTTGGATCTGGATTCGTGAACTCGGAGTCAGCCCTACTCTGAACCGGGGGACCGATCCTAGAGTATTACTCAATTTGGACTTTCTGGTATTTTGATTTGACCGATTTCAGTTTCAAACTTCATTTTCTAATATTCTAGATTTTTCGTGATTTTCTGAAATTTTCCTGAATTATGTTGAAAATCTTCAAAACCGGGGTCGACCAATACCGCGGACCGATTCTCAGATTTTTAATTTACAAATGGAGTTGAAATTCTAAAAATGGCTTTCCTATAACTTCTTAAAATCACATTTTCTATCTAAATAATTTTTCTGAGAATTTTCTGAATTTATCAAAATTCCTCAGGATTTGGTGTCGGCCAGTATCACTGGTTGATTCCCAGAATTTTAGTTTACAATTGGAATCAAATTCTTGATTCCGCTTTCATATTACTTCTTAGAATTATATTTTTCTCCTTTTAGGAATTTTCTGAGATTTTTCAGATTTTATCAAAATCCGGCCGACCCGGTATAGACCGGTATCGACGGTTGACTTCAGGATTTTTATTTCAAAAATGAGATTGAATTTATGAAAACCGATTTCACCAAAAATCTTTATATAATATTTGTTATTTTTGAGAATTTTTGGGAAGCTTTTCAAGCTGCTACATTTTTTGGACTTTTCCGGGGTTTTCGGTGTTTTCCCAGATACCGGAATCTTATCCAGATATTTTACTATTCTACTTTTCTCTTTCCTCGCTAGACGCGAGTTTTACCAACCCACATTTAATGCAGAGATCCTCTCCATACTGCATTTAATGCTTGTCTTGCAAGATCAACTCTAAGTCTTATCACCATGCCTTTTTGTCTTATTCGTCAAACGCAAATCTCGCATTTATACTCTGGACGCAACTTTTATTTCTGCGTCTGGCTCTCTTGCCTAGACGCGGATTCCTCTTGTATGAGACGCAGCCATCTCTCTTGAATGAAACGCAAGTTTCATTAATATCATGAGAATGACTACATTATTATAATATTTTTCCCTCCTTATAAATACACCCCTATCTTCTTCTCTTTCTTTCATTTTCTTTTTCTTCTCTTTCCAGCCAACAGGCTGCAAACGAAAACGGCAGCATGGCAGCCCCTTGCCCTCCTTGGCCACCATTTTTTGGCCATCAATTCTTCCCTTTTTCACTCTCCATCACCCCCCATCTCCTTCTCCATTTTACCAAGTTCAAGCAACCTATTTCCACCACTCTCTCCTCCTTCTTTTTCTCCTTCTTCACCAAGAAACCCATTATCACCACCATCTTCTCCACCATCTCCACCACCACATACACCACCTTAGCCACCAACGACCATGCCATCTTCCTCTCCTCGTCGTGCTCTTTCCGACGAGCTATTGGTTCGCTCTCCGAAACTCCTTTTGTAAAACTCTGAAAATCCAAAATGAACTACACTTGTACTCCAATAATGGTTTGGATGTGGAGCTTTGGCCACCATTTCCGGCCATCTCCGACCACTTCCGGCCAACTTCGGCCGCCGCCGGTGACCGCCGACCATCGCCGGCCATCCCCCTTTCCCTTTTCATTCTTTCCTTCTTTCATTCTTTCCTTTCCTTCTTTCTTTTCTTCACTTCTTTCTTTCTTTCTTTTCATTATTTACATTTCCTGCGTTTCCTCTCCCTCTTTCCCTGTCTCTCTCTTTCTCTCTGTTGAATTGCTAGACACGGAGTTTGCCCCAGCGTCTAGGCAAGTCCTTAACGCGAATCTTCGCATTCTTGATATTTGTATAACGCGCCCTTCGCGTTTCTGTATCGACGCGACGCAGAGCTCATGCCCGCGTCTGTGTCCTTCTCGTGTCAACGCGACGCGAAACCCACGTCCACGTCCGCGTTCTCCTCGTGTCCTGACTTGAACGTGGGTCTCGAACCTCGCGTTTGTGGTATCTACGCGACGCGACTCCCGCGTCTGCGACCCCCGCGTCTCACTCTCAAACCCGCGTCCCCCTGTACATACTCTCTCTCTCCATGTGCACTCTCCCTCTCCATGGACTTCTCTCTCTAGCTCTCACTTTCTCTCTCCTCTCTCTCATTCTCTTTCTCTCTCTTGATTTCCTCCTCTCTCTATCACTTTCTCTCTAACACACTAACGTATTGATTTTCTGGATTCCAGAGATCAAGGATTTCACCGTGTTTTTCAAGGATTTAGGCGAGTGTTCTCGCTTTCCTCTTGACTTTCCCATTTCATCGGGTCGACTTGTATTATTCACAATTTATGCTGTTTGGAACTAACTCTTTCTTTAATTGTGTTCAGCTATTATTCTATCACTTGATAAGTACACGTTTGATATATTAACACTTGACATGTTATTACTTAATATCTACCATCTACATGCTAATACCTGACACCGTCTATATCACTTGATAACTGTCGTGTCATCACCTGACAACCGACTTACTACTACTTGACACTTACTTCTTACTATGTCATGACTTATCACTTGCCTCTTGATATATTAAAACTTGACCTGTGATTATCACATTTACGGGAATACTATACTTGTTATCCTGCATTACATGCAGTGACTTGAACCTTGTACTTGGTATCCTGTATTACATATACAGTGACCTGAATCTACAGTACTTATGTACTCCTGAACTCCTGATCATGTCTTGTACCTGCTATTCCCGTAAATTGATAACTACATAATAAATCATAAAATGGAACAACTTGCATCGGGTCGGGGGAAACTTGCGGCTATCAATATATGTTCGTGTTTACAGTGGCACTAGGCGTGTTGTGCAACTAAAACTTCCGGTCTGACCTGTGGGCCTCCAGGCGACCGAGGGGAATGCTGGATCCCTCCTTCCTGGTACCATCTTGATAAGGGCATTCTATAAGACCCTTCTGATCGCCTTGCGGCAGGTTCCGTCCACCAAGCAACGGAACAATCCTGGGCCGTGGTCCCGGGTATGTACGGGACCCACTGTAAACATTGTTCGTTGATACCCCTGTTGGTTTCCAATAACTACCTTGCTTTACTCAGATGTGGATATATGTGCGCCGGGACGCTAGTTCACATATCTAGACATCAGGGTAAGACGAGTAATAATAATAATAAGAGATGCCAGCCATGTATCTGCTGTAAGCCTTGCCATGTTTGCTTGTATCGGATTTTACTTCGAATTTTCGGTTTTATGATTATTATATTATACCTGTTCATATCCTGCCTTCTACTTGTATTCTATCCTGCCTATCTCTTGCTCTTATCTGATCATACTATGAGTCTTCCTACTTGATATCATTTGCTGTATATCTACTTGCTCCTGCATGCTTGTGCCACTACACCGTTTTCATGTTTATGATCCAGATTTATCGTTACACATGTGCTTATCCATACTCGCCATCTGGCTTTTGCATCACCACTCGCCGGGGAGTTCTGACTCCTCTGGATCCTCATGTCCAGGTTTTGGAGCTTGGAGCATGTGGATTCTCCCGGTTGCTGATTAGAGTGGCGCAGCGGTAGCGTGGATCTCTAGCAGATCGTCCAGAGCCCCATCCTTCCAGGCCTCCTTGTGCGGCTCTAGAGTTCTTCTGCTATGACTCTGAGCCATCGTTTGTACTGTCCATACTTGTACATCTTCTTGTATTCTCGCAATTGCGCCATATTGGTGATGTAATATTCTTGTATTATTTATCACATCTGGTGATAACTTTGTAATTGTACTCATATGTTGGAATGTATAATGCACCACGTGCTTCTGTACTCTGATTCTTTCCTGTACTGATGCTTACGTATATACGTGAAGGTATTTCTGACTTGCGTATACACGTCGCAGTAACGTCTCCGTACCCGCAGGATCAGGGCGTTACATCTCCTCCTGACCAATCTGTCGGTTTCTCACCTACAGCAGCTATATATTAGTTTTATAACAAGAGGTTATTTTTTTTTTTTCTTTTGGAAAAATCTTAAGAAAAGGTATCATAATCGTGGCTGCTCTTTTCATGTAAGAGTATAGTTGTGATCTCACGTGTAATATACGCGTATACTCTTTATGCATACGCGTACTTTACGCGTATATAATCGTATTCCGACTCGTACGCCGGTCTTCCGCGTCGCGTCAAGTGAACGCAGCGCGTCAGCAGAAGGATGTCTCATCCCGCATTGCCTATAAATACGCGCTCTCCCTCAACCCCGCCCGTCTCCATTTTAAAGCCGAGAGCTCATCCCGCTTCGATCTCTCATCTAGGGTTTGAAGTAAGTTTCGATTCTTTCTTGGAATTTCAAATTTTTTTAGTCTCTTTTGTTTCCATCTACCGCTGCAATTTTGTTTGAATAAATTTAGATGCCAGCGATTAGATTGTAATTCTTCTCTTCTTTTGGGCAGATGCATGATTGGGGGGAACCCTAATTTTTTTTTTCCCCTATGGCCACGGGGATCGCCTTCATAATTTGAGGTAACTTTTCGTCGATCTAGGGTTTCCAGTAATTAGAAGTTTTGGGCTTCCAAAAGTTAGGGCTTTATGTTTCTAATGACTCTGCTTTCGTGGTTCCTCAGGATGAGACTACTGGCCCCAGCTGCAACATAGCGATTGGGTGATTTCATCTGCTTAACTTTGCTCAAGGGTTTTGGTGAGTTACTGGTTGTTTTGGACATTGCTTTGACTAATTACATTACAGTATATAAAACAAAATAGTCAAGATGATTTTTTTTTGCAGAAATAGAGCATTTGAAATTTGCCTCCTTTTTTGTTGCTTCTGATGTTCCTTTCCTGAGTAGTTCTGCGCATATGTATCTCCAGTTCAGAAATTGGGCAATGTATCGTAAAGATTTGTCATTGGAATGGTGTAATTTGTTTCGCAATGTGTTCTGTCTGTTGTCTCAAAGTCAATTGGAGCATTTTGAGGTTTTCTTGACATAGTTATTCTATTTTTTGCTCTATGCACTTTCAGATTGGTTCTCAGTTTAAAAGGTGTATATGCTGCTCTGGTTTGAAATCTGTTTAAGAAAGGAGAGCTTGTGCTATTATTTTGTCTAGAAGGGAAGTTGTTTGTAAGCCTTTTTGTTTAGTTTGATTATATCCTTTTTCTGTTCTCATTTGAATTAGTTCCGTCGACCTACATGCTTGATTTTGACTTGTGAAATTGCACCGCATGCCAAGGTATACATGCAATATTTCACTTGATCTGATTGAGTTGCTCTCTGTTTGCAGCTTAATTAAGTTTGGACAACTTCTGATGATATTAATTTGAGGGATCATTTAGTGATTTTGATGTTACAGCATATAATTTCAACTGCAGGTGAATGCTTTCCGGAAACTTTAATTTATAGTACTCCCACTTGAATCACGTTCTCATTTAGGCACTCCTCAGCAATCTAGGGTTTCAAGAGTTAAGATTTTGGTTGAGTTAGGGCTTCAACCGTCAATGACTGTTCTTCCATGGATTCACCGAATCAATGCTAGCTGTCAGAACTCAACAGAGAGATTGGGTGGTTTTTCCTATTTGGGGTCCTGTACTATGCTTTATTTTGGTCAAGCGTTTGAAGTTGCTGTCTATTGAAGGGTTGCTTTGACTAATTACATAATATAGAACAAAACAATAGAGGTTATGATTTCATAGCAATAATGTCGTTTAAACTGTATGCATTTTTTAGGATGATTATTTTCCATGTGCATGCTCATGTCAAGTTCAGAAATTTGATAATACATTGACATTTTTTTTTCATTTGGAAGGATTAGTAGGTCAGCGATGTCTATAATCTCAAAGTTACTTAAAGCACCTTCAGTTTTTTCTTGACATAAATTGTTCTAACTTTTGCTCCACTGCTCTTTCAGATTAATGACCCTGGGTACCCAAAAAGGTATATCCTGTTGGTGTTGGTGATTTGTAATGCATTTAGTGGATTAGAAAACTTGTGATGTTGCTTGGTCTAGAAGGTGATGTATTTGTTATCCATTTTGTTCATCTGATTATATTATTTTTTTTCTTTTTTTATTTGAGTTAGTCCATTGCATCTATGTGCTTACTTATGATTGTGAAATTGAAATATGATGAGGCGATTCATGTGAGATTCACTAGATCTGATTACTTTCCCCCCTTCCTGTTTGAGGCTTAAGGTATTACAACAAATCTAGTTTTAATCAGTTCTAATGAATTGTGATGTTACAATATATCACTTCAGCGATGCGCTATGCTTTGACGGAAACTCAAATAGAATCACATCCTCCTCGTTGTTCTTGGGTTTCCAAGATTTAGGGTTGGGCTTCCAAAAGTTAGGATTTCAAGTTTTTAATGATTGCATTCTTGGATTTGTAGAAATAGAATAACTGTTACTGGTAAAAAGTTCAACAGAGCGATTGGGTGATTTCATCCAATTTGACGTGCTGTACTATACTTAATTTCGGTCAACAGTTTTGCTGTTTTTGTTTATTTAAGGGCTGCTTTGACTAATTACATCACAACGAACAAAACAATCAAGCTTAAGATATCATAGCAATGAGATCATTGAGAATTTATCCTTTTTTTTTGATGATTCCTTCTGTGTGTTCATTTTTTCAAGTTTAGGAATTAGTTATATGTTGTCATCTTGCTATTTGGAAGGACTAGTAAGCCTGCAATATCTGTATTCTCCAAGTTACTTAAAACAATATCAGAGTTTCTTGACAAAATTGTTCTAACTTTTGCCTTATTGCTGTTTCAGATTGGTGAACTTGGGTACTGTAAAACATATATCCGGTTAGTGTTGGCGGGCTATTATCTGTTTAATGGATTAGGGAACTTATGATGTTGCTTTGCCTACAAGGTAACTTGTTTGTATCATTTCTCTTTTAGTCTGATTATATTCTTCGTCTTTTTTATTTGAGTTAGTCCATTGCGCCTATGTTCTTGCTTGTGGTTGTGAAATTGCAGAATATGATGAGTGGACTTTTCAAAGACTTCACTTAGATTTGACGACTATACTTTCAGTCAAGGCTTAAGATATTGCAACAAAACCAGTTTGTATCATTTCTGGTAATACTACTTGTGGCTTCATTTACTGAATTGTGATGTTACACCATACATTTCAGCTGCAGGACTATGCTTGATTCAGCATCTGAACTACTGTTGGTGTTGTTTTTCACACTTACCCATTGCAGGCCTTTATTCGCTGGCAGTGATTTTATCTTTTTGGTCTTGCAGTATGATTTCTTGGGAGCAAACTGACCTTATCTTTGGCATCACATATCAGTGCAGATTGGGTCAATGATTTGAGTTGTAAAAAGGTGGTTTTCTCTTTCCATGCAGTTATACATTAATTTAGGTTTTTAGAAATTTTGCTTTAGTAGGCAATTTTATTGATATTGAGGTAATCCTTCGATCTACGGTTTCAAGTAATTAGAGGTTTGGGTTTCCAAAATTAGGGTTCCAAGGTTCTGTCAACGCTACTTTCGTGGATCCACAGGATGAACTCTACTGGTCAGAGCAACATAATTATTTGGTGATTTTGTCTGCATAGTTTTATCAAGGGGCTTGATTTGGTGAGTTGTGGTTGATTTAGAGAGGAAACATTTACCTTTTTTTGTTGCTTTTGATGTTCCTTCTCTGACTAGTATGTAACAACAACTACACATTTATTGAGTTAGGATTTAGGCAATATACACACTAGTCTTAAAGTCAATTAGAGTATTTTCATGTTTTTCTTGACATAGTTATTATAATTTTTTGCTCTATGCCCCTATCGGTTTGGTTCTCTGGGTACTTAAAAGGTCTATGCCCCTGTGATTTGAATCTATTTAATAAATTTGAGAGCTTGTGCTATTATTTTGTCTACAACGGAACTTGTTTGTGATCCATATTATTTAGTCTGATTATATATTATTTACTCTGTTATATACCTTTGTCTGTTTTCTTCGAGTTAGTCTAGTTGACCCGCATGCTTGCTTTTGATTGTGAAATTGCAGTGCATGTGAGGGAATTCATGAAGGATTTCACTAGATATGATTGCTTTGTTTTCAGTTGGCTGCTTAATTGAGTTTGGACAATTTCTGATAACATTAGTGGAGGGATCATCTACTGAATTGTGATGTTACAGCATATCATTTCAGCTGCAGGGCTATGCTCTCATGGAAACTCTAATTTCTCCTACCACTGAATCACGTCATCTTTGAGGCACTCCTCAGCAATCTAGGGTGTCCAATAGTTATAGGCTTTTGGTTGAATGAGTGCTTCAAGTGTTGATAACTGTTCTTTCATGGATTCAGAGATTCAATGCCAATGGTAAGAGTTCAACAGTGAGATTGGGCGATTTCTTCAATTGGTGTGCTGTAATGTGCGTAATTTTGGTCAAGGGTTTTGAATTACTGCTTAGTTAAATTAAAGCTTGCTTTGGCTAATTACATCATATAGATCAAAACAGTAAAGGCTTTGATTCCATAGGATATCATTTAAAATTATCCTTTTCTTTTTGACGATTCCTTTTCATGTGCATGCTTATAATTCTAGTTAAGGAACTAGGTAGCATATTGTCATTTTTTCATTTGGAAGGATTAGTAGATCAGAACTGTCTATAATCTCAAAGTTACTTAAAGCATCTTCGTTTTTTCTCGTTCTATTTTGCTCCATTGCTCTTTCAGATTGATGGCCTTGGATACTCACAAAGGTCTATCCTATTTGTTGTCAATGATTTGCAATGTATTTAGCAGATTGGAAAGCTTGTGATATTGCTTTGCAAGAAGGTGATGTGTTTGTTATCCATTTTATTTCATCTGATTATATTCTTTTTGTATTTTTCATTTGAGTTAGTCGGTTGCACCTATGTGCTTGCTTATGATCGTGAAATTACAGTATACGATGATCTGGCGATTTGTGTGAGATGGCTGAAGGTAATACAACAAAGCTAGTTTTGATCATTTCTAATGAATTGTGATGTTACGATGTATCATTTCAGCTGCAGGCTATGCTTTGACAGAAATTCGACCATAATCACATATTCCTCGTCATTCTAGGGTTTACAAGTATTAGCATTTGGTTTCCAAAAGTTAGGATTTCATTTTTTTACTGACTGCATTCATGGATTCATGAATGCAAGTGTTAGAGGTTCAACAGAGCAATTGGGTGATTTCATTAATTTGACGTGCTTTACTATGCGTAATTTCGGTCAAGGGTTTTGGTTTTACATGGTTACTCTGACTAATTACATGTAATATAGAACAAAGAACCAAGCTTATGATTTCATAGCAATGAGATTGTTGAAAATTTATCTGTTCTTTTTATATTTCCTTTTTTTTTCTCAAGTTTAGGAAATAGCTAATATATTGTCATTTTGCTATTGGGAAGGACTACTAGTTCTGCAATGACTATGATCAATATTCTCATAGTTAGTTAAAGCACTTAAAAGGTTTCTTGGTAAGATTGTTCTAAATTTTGCTCTATAGCTGTTTCAGATTGGTGAACTTGGGTACTCAAAGTTCTATCCTGTTGGGGTTGGCAGTCTGTGATACTTGATTGGAGATGGTTACAATGTTGCTTTGCCTACAAGGTGACTTGTTTTGTATCCTTTTGTATAGTCTGATTATATTCTTCGTCTTTTTATTTGAGTTAGTCCTTGCGCACCTATGCGCTAATATTTATGACGGAAATCACATAATATGATGGGGGACTATCCCGATTTCACTAGATTTGACTACTTTATTTTCAGTTGAGGCTTAAGGTATTGCAACAAAACTAAATTGTTATCATTTCTGGGAATTAGTTGAGGCTTCATCTCCTAAATCATGTTATTACACTATACATTTAGCTGCAGAACTATTCTTGAGCCAGTGTCTGAACTACTGTTGATGTTACTTTTCTCATTTACCCATTGACGGCCTTTATTCGCTGGCAAATGATTTTATCTTTTGGTCTTGAAGGATGATTTCTTGAGGACAAATTGACTTTATCTTTTGCTTCACATATCAGTGCAGATTGTGTCAATGATTTGAGTTGTCAAAAGGTGATTCTCTCTTTTAATACAGTTAATACATTAATTTAGGTTTTTATGTTTTGTTTTAGTGAGCAATTCTATTAATATTGTAGGCGGTTACTTTGGTTCAGTGATTCTATGCTACTTGTACTGAATCATAATGTCATAATCATGTGAGATTTTTGTTTTCATTTCTTTGATTATATGATCCTATCCAATTCATGTCTGGTTGTATTGTTTAATGCTTTGAATTTTTGCAAGTGATTTTTCTAATTTTTGTTTTAACGATTCTTTTCCTTCAATCTCATCCAGTTGCCTTCAACTTTTAGGAGGCTTTGATGATTTATCATGTTACGCTTTTGGAGGGATACAAGATTGACTTCCAGATGCAGTTTAAATTGTTGGAAATGGTTAATGATCTTATTTTGACTATCCCCTGTTAGGCTGTTAGTCAAAATGATGGGGGACGAACTCTAGGAAATCTCAACCTAGGGTTTCTCTCCCAAGATAGGGTTTGGGAATCTCTCCCTAGGGTTTCTCACCCGAAGCACACAGGCTACTCAAAATGCTCAAACAGCAATTTTCATTATCAATCATTGACTGAAAATAACAATACTAGTCTTGGCCTTAAATAGGCCCACATCAACGGAAAGATCCCATCACAACCGATATGGGATAAAACCAACCAACAATACCACTAAAACAAGCTACAATAAGATAAGATAAGCTAACAACTAAATCAAACAAATACTACTAGATGTCCCCATCATTCCCTCGGGGTTGGGGAAAACTCGACCCTGTCGAGTGCAGATCTCAACTCTCAATCGGGCCATGGTGGTGGCCGTGGACCCAACAGATGTGCATCAAGGTTGAACCAAGGCGGTGTAGGTGGGACTGGCTTCTGTGACTGATTTGCTATAAAGGATGACAACTCAAGCAATGCGCAGGTAACAGAAAGAGGCACATCCTCCAGAATGAGAACTGAATCAACTATACTTCGCACCATGAATAGTCTGACCTCCTGTAACTCTGTCTCCTGTAGGAAGATCTGCAAAGGATCGTACAAGTCCGGCGATCTTTGGGACACTGGAACCCTCATAGCTGGTGTGGATGTCATTAGCTCCATGGCAAGTTCCGCTGTTAGATCTACTGAGTTCTTTACAAGAGGCTCTTCTATCTTTGGCTCTGGTTCAGGCTCATCAACAACTACTGGCTCTGGCTCTAGCTTAACTGCATTATCTTGTTCTGGCTCGTGCTCCAACTCAGTAACAACTTCTGACCCTGACTCCTCGAGAACATCAGGCTCGACAAGGGCTGAAGGCTCTGGATCTGTGTCCCTCTTTGCAGCCTGGCTTGCTACACGTTTTTGTAGGGCCACTCGAAACTTAGTGTAGAGATCTGTGATTGATCGGCTTTCAGTCTCTTGCTCAACATTAGGCTCTTTATAATCTGACTCAGATGAATAAATGGGTGGAGCATAACGAGCGCGAAGAAAGTCTTGCAAGAGAAACCAATATCGACATAACTTATGATTGTTCTCTACCCAATAATATGGCTCTCCCACCAACTTCATTCGGGCATAGAGACACTTTTGCTCAGATGTTAGAGAAAAATAATTGAAGAAAGTTTCAAGATTGCTCTCCCAGTCTTCATAACCGTAACGGTCATAAAAACCACGAAAAGTCGGGACAGCCGCATACATTTTCCATTCAACTTCCTTTGGATCACCATTAGTATGAATATATTGACCACAAAAATAAAATCCCATAAGGAAAATTTCAATGCATAAGCTCAAAAATTACCAAAGAATCTCAAAGGCTCGAACTGGACCCAAATTGGACTTATAGCAGCACCAAATAGGGATAGTGGAGGTCGTCTCTGCTGCTTGAATGCTGCAAAAATTTATCTAGTAACTCCGGGGCTCTGTCACGAACCCAATGCTTCAAACAGAGCTCAAAACGGACTCCGAACGGGCGAGCTGTGGGTTTTTTTGTGGGGGAAAGATTTACCGGAACGGGGTTTACTGTTCACGTGAACAGTAATCGGTGGGCTACTGTTCACGTGAACAGTAATCGGCGGGTTACTGTTCACGTGAACAGTAATCCAAAAAAATCTCTCTTTTTTTTTCTCTCTCCAGATCTAGGTTTTTTTTTTTCTTTTCTTTCAAGAACTAGGCTTTTGGGAATTTGTGGAAGTTTTTGTGGAGAAAAAAAAGGTTTTTGTGGAAGTTAGGATTTTGTGGAAGAAGTAGAAAATAGCAGGATTTAGCTCTGATACCAAGATGATGGGGGACGAACTCTAGGAAATCTCAACCTAGGGTTTCTCTCCCAAGATAGGGTTTGGGAATCTCTCCCTAGGGTTTCTCACCCGAAGCACACAGGCTACTCAAAATGCTCAAACAGCAATTTTCATTATCAATCATTGACTGAAAATAACAATACTAGTCTTGACCTTAAATAGGCCCACATCAACGGAAAGATCCCATCACAACCGATATGAGATAAAACCAACCAACAATAATAACCCACTAAAACAAGCTACAATAAGATAAGATAAGCTAACAACTAAATCAAACAAATACTACTAGATGTCCCCATCACAAAAGGTTTTCACTTGGATGTAATTGTTAAAGTACTAATGATGTCTTTATCAGGTGTTCATCTGATACCCCTGTTATTGACTTCATATTCCTCTTTTTGAAAAAAGTAAACGGCATTAATTTTATAAAAAAGGGTCCCTTAGGATGTTTCCTCCGGAATTTTTTTTTAGAAAAAAAAAATTTAGTCCATCAAACCATCAGGCCTCATGCCTCTAGCCCACCATGAGTAAGCGGTGTGTCTATAATATCTTTGTTTGTGGTTGCCCATGAGTTTATGAAAACAGAATTTAGCAAACCCACTTTCAGCCTTTCTCAAAGAAAAGGAAATACTTGTTTTCCAGAGAACTCATTTCTTTCATGTTTTTTGGACCTGTTAATATCTGTTGTATTCCCATTGATATCTTCATAAGGGGAAATCTTCTCTTTGTTTTTTCAGTTTGTCATATTTTGTTGCATTCTTTTACAAGTAACCAATTTAAGATGTGTTCATTTGTGGAACAGAGATGATGCTTGTAAGCTGGCTTGGTGCATTATTATCCAATATCCATTTGTCACATTCATTGTTTTCTTCTGCTAAATTTAGATGGCCTTATTGAGGGCATTCCACATGTAGTGGTCACATTCTAACCCGCCCGAGATCGAGATCTCTCTGTCAAAATACCCAACTCCTTCCTCTGAAACTATCCAGCATGACCGACATGGCTCCATTGAGGGAGAGTGTCAACCAGATCACGGTCGACTCTGTCGTTCCGAAGAGAACGACGAAAGCGATAGAGGCGGCAGAACCAATGAACCGCCGACCCACCCTATCAGACGTCCACATCTCAGACGCAGAGGACTCTCATCCTACTGCTGTGTCGCCACTCAGGAAGCAGACCGCCAAACCCGAGCCTCCGCTCAACGGAGACCAACTTATCTAGATGCTTTTTTCTATGCGGAAGCAGATGGAGAATTAGCAGGCGGAGATCCGTCTCCATGAGGTCGCCGCCCGTAAGAAAGAGGCGGCAACCCATGTCCAGACACGTTTGCTTAAACAGATCGGAGTACAACGGGGGTCGCGATTTTCTTCCACTGCAGGAAGAAACCCGCGGGCCCCCTTCGCCAACACGCACACATGAATCTGCTTACTCCACCGGAAGCTCGAGGCGCGTTCGATCGGAGACCTACGAAGATGCAGAGGACTCCGAGGACACTCGGCGTTCCCGAACGGCAAAGTTTCCTCGGATTGAGGACATAGCGGACCTAGGCCAGGAGTGACTCAACCAAGCGAGTCAACAGTTCCCAAAAGGGATGGAGTACATCGGGTTGAGGCCTATTTACTCTCCGTTATTAAGGGAGATCACCGCGCACCGCTTCCCAAAGAAGTTTGTGATGCCGTCCTTTGATCACTATTTGGGAATCGCCGATCCACTACTTCATCTCCGCCAGTACCAGGACAAGATGGCGGTCTACGCCCACAATGACCTTCTCTGCCGAGCCAAGGGGTCGCCTACCGCTGGTTTTATTCGCTCTCGAGAAATTCTCTCCGGGATTTTCATTAAGTAACCGATGTGTTTTTCAACCAGTTTGCTTCTCGGAGGAAATTTCAAAGGAAAAACAACCACCTCCTTACAGTTAAGATGAAAATCCATGAGTCTGAAGAACTATGTTAACTATTTCTAGAGTCAAATGGCCCTGTATACAACTATAACGAGGACGTAGCCGCCGCCTTCATTCGCGGGCTGCATGTCACAATCGCTTCTATAAACATCTAGTGAAGAACGACATCAGTAAGATAAGGGATATTCTTGTTCGGGCTCAGAAGTATATCCAAGTAGAAGAGGCGACTCGGACTACGTTCAACCGCTCCTCGAGATAAGGCCTCGAGGTCGAGAAACCGAAACCACAATTCCTCCCGAGGAAGAATCCGAGCCACAACTCCTCGGCCATCCACAAGCCATCAAGGGAGGCGAGTCAGAGGGCGACCTCATTCCATTCCGCATACCGATCGATCAGATCTTCAACAGTGTCACGCCCCGCAACCATATACACATAAAAGGGGTACGTGACAAGAGCCGACGACGTATTTTCAAAACAAATATGTTAAGCCTCAGTACATTAATTCAAAAAGACATGGTTTATCAATTATTCCAGCTAGAAGAATTCAAATACATAATGTCACCAAAGGTTTCACTTATTACAACATAATAAAATCATAGAAAACATAACCATAAGAAGTCTCACATATGAGGAAAAAAATCCACCTACTGGAGATCAGTAAGGTGCTCGAAGTACTCCTACTCCTGCAGAGTCTCTGGATCAGAATCTGAGTAAGCAAACTCAGGGTCGTCAATAGCGACCTAAGTGAGTGATAAAAAGAGGGATATAAAGAAACATGCAAAAGTGACAAATAACATGCATAGCTAGATATAGTTTATCATACTAATAATTAGCATATTAGAACCATGTTAAAGCACAGTAATATACTCCACATAACCATTTATAAATTATAATTTGTCCAGATAAAGTCATATTGTCAAAATGTCTGTGTATGTCTATTCTTAATGTCTTATTATTTGAAACTGATAATTGGAGACGGTAATTCATGTTTTAGGTGGGTTCCTTACATATCTGAAACCACGGCCCAATCACCTGGCGCTGAACCAGGTCCTACCGCTAGGTAGTCAATAACAATAACAATATGAACAATACAGGATGTCAGTCATCCCCCGAAACCCTGCAGTGGAACCGTCTTTCGACTACGCAACCTGTATCCTAAGTCCACCCAAAATACCAACACCGTCTCCTTTATCAATTTCTCCATCTCCAGGTGTAAGTTATATAATGATTATGTCACATAAGTCACTGGGTATGAACAATAACAATAACAATGGCTATGTGACAATAAAACAATATCTTACCCAGTGACAATGGTAACATGATCCATTTTTCAACGTTCTTATGATCCAATACAATATGACCACTTCTACTATAAAGTCAATATATAATATAAGAATCCAGTATCACATTCCTTTTCTGCAATTTCAATAATTTTAACTACTTTTAAATATTTTTCAATAAATAATAATTTCACAATTTTAATAATTTCTACTTCTATTAAATAATTCAAATGAATTCTAATCAAGAGGAATTTAGTGATTTCAGAAAATTTAATAATCATTTATACAACACCAATATTTATAATCTTACAAATTTCTAAATAAATTTCTAAACTCTAGAAAATTCAACAATCAATTTACTAAATTAATTATTCAATAATAGCAACAAATAGACATCCCAAAATAAACAAAATGATATATATAAAGTGAGTAAAAGAACACTCACCTGGGCTTATCACGTGTCCAATTACCAATTTGAAAATCTACATTAAATACATTCAAATTAGAATTTATCGAAGTTTACATATATCAAATTTTACATGAGATATTCTATTTATTTAGTATTATCCAGATTTTTAAGCAAGGTTGCATAATGAAGTATAGAGTTCATGGGATTATTTAAATTTTATTTACTGATTTTTGTGGGGTTTAAATGTTTAAAAATATGAAAATTCCTTAACGGATATGAATGTTGAAATAGCGGGTGTAACACCCCGTTCCTGGAATACGTACGTAGATACGTATTCTGATTTTTCTAACATATTGCTTTGATTTATCTTATATTTGTTTTTGTTTATGATTATTGGTGTGGTTGTTTTGTGTTGAATTTGGATTCGTGGACCCGGAGTCAGCCCTAGTCTGAACTGGGGGCCTGAACCTAGTGCTTCGCTCGATTGGCCTTTCTACTAATCCGATTTGACCGATTTCAGTTTCAAACATCATTTTTCAATATTTTAGATTTTTCATGATTTTCTGGAATTTTCAGAATTATTTGCAAAATCTCTAAAATCGGTATCGGTTGGCATCGCTGACTGATTCCCGGATTTTTAGTTTTCAAATGGGATTGAATTTTCAAAAATGGCTTTCACATTACCTCTTAAAATCTTATTTTCTAACTAAAAGCATTTTTTGAGATTTTCAGAATTTATCGAAAATCCACCGGTTTTGGTGTCGACCGGTATCGCCGGAAGATTTCAGGATTTTTAATTTGAAATTTACATTGAATTTCTTGAATTCGATTTCACGGGCATCTTAAAATAATATTTTCTATTTTTGAGAATTTTTTGGAACGATTCTGAAACAGTCGAATTTTTACCCTAATTAAATAATATTATTTTTCCCTTCACTCTTCATATTCTTCCCCTCCCAAAGTCAACCCTGACACAGCCCATCCCCTATCACATCACCTGCCAAGTCACATCCCCCATCACATCAAAATTCCCTTTTAAATAAATTATCCCCCTTCTTTTCAATCAATTCATTTTTCCCTGAATGGAACTAAGTGCTACACCATACACATGGTGGGGGCCACCTCTTGAATCCGTGGGGGCCACCTCTAGAATCCATTCCCCACACAGAGCAAAGTGCCACACCAAACACATGGTGGGGGCCACCTCTTGAATCTGTGGGGGCCACCTCTTGAATCTGTGGGGCTACCTCCTGTATCAACCCTCAGAGCAAAGTGCCACATGGAGCAAAGTGCCACACCACACACGTGGTGGGGGCCACCTCTTGAATCTGTGGGGCTACTTTCTCCCTCCTGCCTGTACTGCCTGGTGTTAGTGTGATAAACATTCTCAGTGCCTATTAACACACACACATACCTGTACAATGATAACTCCTGGAGCACGTGTTATTTGGTCTCTCCCCTATTCGAATAATGGTACCGCGTATCGGAGTTCGGATGAGTTCTACTGGTAGTGCGGGCTCCAGCGTGAACTGTCGGTGTTGTGGGACGTCGGTGGGAAAGGGGCAAGAATAACATAAGAACATAAGAAACAGTAATAATATTAGGAACGTGTGATATTTGGTCTCTCCTTTGTTCGGGTCCTGGTACTCACATATCAGACCCGGGTAAGTTCTACAGAGTGCGAGCTCTAGTATGAACTATCGGTGATGTGAGGCGCTGGTAGGGAGACGATTGAAATATCAAACGGTACTGATTATTATTATTGGATCAATTAAAATGCAACACCTTTATATTCCAGTATTATGCTCTGAGTTGACACCTTACTTTATAACACATGACCTCTGTGACACACTCTAGTTTTGTTACCCTAAGGGCAACTCAAGTTGTATGAACTCAGATGATGGTGACATCGGATATGTGGTATATAGATGAGAGTTTCCTTGTTTGGATTATCCCCTCGACGTATCAACCCCATGAATCCATAATCTGAGCTTATATAACTAGTTTTGTCCACACTTATATTTATCACATGTTTAATATATTTGTCGCATGATTATGTGTACCTATGCTCTCTATACCGTTTTTCATGCATGTTTTCCGATTCAGATTTACTTATATACTTGTATTTACTTGATCTCGAATTTACTGTTATTTCCTTTATGTTACTTATCATTTTTTGTATCTGCATGTCTGGACCACATCACTTGATCATGTACACGTGTGCCTGTTATGCACGCCATCTGGCTTTATTCTATGTACTCGCTGGGGTTGCTAACAACCCTGAATTCTCATGTCCAGATCCTGGAGTCTGGACCGTGGCGGCCTTATTGTAGTAGATCAGAGTGGCGCAGCGGGAGCGTGGATTAGCAATTGCCTGTCCGGACCCTCTTTCTTCTAGCATCCTTGATCGGCTCGCGAGATTCTCATCTTCCTACTCGTGAGTACTTTCCAGTATTTCATATTGTGCATCCTGCTTTTGTGCTTCTTAGTGATCATATATTCTTCAGATATTATATCATGCCTTGTGATAACTGTGTACTGGTGTTATTATTGTTGGATTATATGTTACCACTGTGCTTCCGTACTCTGATTCGTGCATGTACTGATGCTTAGCGTATATACGTGAGGGTATTTCTGACCTGCGTATATACGTCGCAGTAACGTCTCCGTACCCGCGTGGTCGGGGCGTTACAGGGTGGTATCAGAGCCTAGGCTCTTACATCCTCGGTACAACCAGTCGACAAATTAATGGTAAAGAAATTTGCAAGTGGAATGCATGAGTCGTGGTTATATAATCCAACTGCAAGTACAAAGTTATCTATTCCCTCTTGATCGTCCTTTCCTTAATTCTTGGAATCTCTTCCATCCCTTTTCCATTTCCAGTTCCTGTCATCCTTATACCAACTCAAGATATGGATAGACTGGTAGGGTAGCAGCAAGACAGATGCAGTTCACTATCATTATGTTCTGGTATTCTTTGACTCTGGTGCATCGCCTTTTCCTATATTGGATAGTTTTCAGCCTCGCATTCTATTCTTGTATTTATGGATACATCACGGGAAATCAAGTACAGCAAGTGGAGTAATCATCACTTATATAAACTGTATCGTTACATGAGGAGTGTCGATATGGAACAGTATTCCAGATTCAGGGCTTCTGCCAGACAGAGTTATGGAGACAGCACTCGGGACTCGTTTCGGTTATTATGATTTCTTGATCGTGTTCTCAGAGCTACCAACTTCTGGCAGTTTTTATTTGGTGGACTGCAGACCCCGCTAGCCTCGCCAAGCGAGGGTTGTGTTCTAGTCACCCGTGGACCTAACCGGGTGTGGGCTTCGCTGCACCCTGGTGCTTAGATTTAGCGTTGTGTTACGCGTTGGCTTCGCTGCGTGAGCTCCGCCAAGTGTGAGCCTCGCAGAGCGTTAGCTCCGCTGCACCCTAATGCTTAGCGCCTGATATGTGTTACGCGATGGCCTCACCTAGGCTTGGTTCCGTCCGTGACTAGTCCCTTCAGTGCTTAGCACTCTAGCCCGTTCCTCAGATTTCTTCCGCCTAGCGTGTTTTCATGGATCTGCTGGACAGGATTTTCTCGCTGTATCTGAGCTATAGCCATGATCCTTATGAACGATCCACTTGGCCAATCTTGAAGGGCCCAGATATCTTCTACATGTTTCATCTATAGTCGGGTTATCATTCAGAAGTCAGTCTTCAGAATTCTTCATGGTTATTCTATATTCTCGGTTATGTCTTTCAGAGATTGAAACGTCTAGTATTCAGAAATCCTTGATTATTGGTCTTCTTGATTTATGCTCAGTATTATCGGGGTTTTCTTTATCTTCAGTATTCTGGTTTATTCTCAGAGAAGTAGTATGTATGCAACATCGATAATTCTACTACATATTCTTTGTCAAGGACAGCTTCATGCCATGCGGGGCTTTATATTATATTATGGATTTCAACACTATGGATTTCTAGGGATTTTATAAGCTTTGCTTCGCAGTCCAAAATAGCAGACATCAGGTCAGTATTATTATGGCCCCGTCAGAGGATATATATGGCAGAAGTGCAGAAACGTCTCAGTCTTGAGTTTATCAGTCGATTGGTGGGAATTACCCTTTGTTACTCATATCTTGATTGGTATAAATCCTCATTCCTATTCCTTCTGTGTTCATCTTCCCCTTATCGAAATTTTGAGGACGAAATTTTTGTAAGGTGGATGGAATGTAACACCCCGTTCCTGGAATACGTACGTAGATACGTATTCTGATTTTTCTAACATATTCTTTTGATTTATCTTGTATTTGTTTTTGTTTTATGATTATTGGTGTGGTTGTTTTGTGTTGAATTTGAATTCGTGGACCCGGAGTCAGCCCTAGTCTGAACCGGGGGCCCGAACCTAGTGCTTCGCTCGATTTGGCCTTTCTGCTAATCCGATTTGACCGATTTCAGTTTCAAACATCGTTTTCCAATATTTTAGATTTTTCATGATTTTCTGGAATTTTTCAGAATTATTTACAAAATCTCTAAAACCGGTATCGGTCGGCATCGCTGACTGATTCTCGGATTTTTAGTTTTCAAACGGGATTGAATTTTCAAAAAAGGCTTTCACATTACCTCTTAAAATCTTATTTTCTAACTAAAAGCATTTTTTTTAGATTTTTCAGAATTTATCGAAAATCCACGGTTTTGGTGTCGCCGGTATCACCGGAAGATTCTAGGATTTTTAATTTGAAATCTACATTGAATTTCTTGAATCCGATTTCACTGGGCATCTTAAAATAATATTTTCTATTTTTGAAAATTTTTCAGAACAATTCTGAAACAGTCAAATTTTTACCCTAATTAAATAATATTATTTTCCCTTCACTCTTCATTTTCTTCCCCTTCCAAAGTCAACCCTGACATAGCCCATCCCCCATCACATCACCTGCCAAGTCACATCCCCCATCACATCAAAATTCCCTTTTAAATAAATTATCCCCCCTTCTTTTCAATCAATTCATTTTTCTTTTCTTTTCTTTTCCTTTTTCTTTTTCTTCTTCCTTTTCTTTTTCTTCTTCTTTTCCCTGAGCCCGACCGCCCCATCTCCTCTTTCCTCCGTCGCCCCGGTGGGGGCCGAGCGCCGCCGCCGGCGGGGCGCGGCCAGGGGGCCTCCTGGCCCCCGTGCGCGAGTGTGGAGAGGGCGACAGCCCCCTCCCTCTCTTCTTTCTCCCTCACTCTATCTCTCTTTCTCCCTCTCTCTGTTGGCCACGCCGGCGGCCAGGGCCGCCGGCGGCGGCCACTGGCCGGAGAGGGGGGCCAGTTTCCCCCTCTCCCTTCTCTCTCTCAGATCTCTCTCCCCCTCTCTTTTGGGGTGGCCGGCGGCCACCCCAGCCTGCGCCGGCCACGGCGGCCGGCGCAGTGGCCTGCGCCTCCCTGGCCGCAGCCAGGGGGCGACAGAGCCAGCCCAGGCCGTCGGCCTGGGCTGGGCGTGGGTAAGGGGGCGGCAGCCCCCCATTCTCTCTCCCCCTTTCTTTGTTTCTCTCTCTCCCCCTTCCCTGTTGAGCGCCGCTGACCGGCAGAGGACCGGCCAGGCCCACGGGGCCGTGGCCCCTCCTTGATCAGGGGGCTGCGTGAGCAGCCCCAGTTTCTCTCTCTCTTCTTTTTCTCATCTCTCTCTACCCTACACTCTCTCCTCTCTCTCTCTCTCTACTTTCTCTCTCTAAAATCACTCTCTAGACTCTCTAAACTTTCTCTCTCTGCTTTCTCTCTAAAAAAATCCCACTTTCTCTTTCTAGATTTTCTCTCTAGAAATCCCTCTTTCTCTCTCTAGATTTTCTCTCTCTAGAAATCCCTTTTTCTCTCTCTAGATTTTCTCTCTCTAGAAATCCTCTTTCTCTCTAGACTTTCTCTCTAACTCTTCTCTCTCTAAAAATAATAATATATGTATATTTTAATATAAGGATTGACGGTGTGCGCATATTTCTGGTGTTTCAGGATTTCTCGCGGTTTTTCCAGTATTGAGGCGAGTACAGTTTCTTTTGAACATGCATCTATTTTATCATTATGCGAGTACATTCCTTTTGATATTTCATGTTCTATTACCATTGTTTCATGTCTAATAACTGTTATCCTGTTTTTTATACATGATATGTAAGTTGATATGTATAACACCGACACTGATATATAACACCGATACTTGCCATGCTATATTTGACACCGATACTTGCCATGCTATATTTGACACTGATACTTGCCATGCTATATTTGACATATGCTATTCGACACGGTACTTGCCATGCTATAGTTGATACATGATATCCGCCACCGGTACTTGCCATGCTATATTTGATACCGGTACTTGTCATGCTATATTTGACACCGATACTTGCCATGCTATATGACGTATGTTATTCGACACCGGTACTTGCCATGCTATAGTTGATACATGATATCCGACACCGGTACTTGCCATGCTATATTTGATATATGATACGTGACACCGGTACTTGCCATGCTATACCTGACCCTGATATACGACATCGGTACTTGTCATGCTATATTTGACATATGATACGTGACACCGGTACTTGCTATGCTATACTTATTACTTGATATAAGATACCGGTATTTGCCATGCTATATATAACACCTGATATATATAACACGGTACTTGCCATGATATACTTAACACCTGACACCTGTATTACCTGGTGTATGCATGATTATTATATTATTACCAGGCATTTGGTTCTCCTGTATCTCCTGTATTCCTGTACTCCTGTATTTCCTGTACTCTTGTACTCCATTATCTCCTGTACTCATGCTCATGTTAATAGCACAGTCATTCCGGCGTCCGGCAGAGCGTGCCTGGTGTCGGGATGACGAGGATGTATCCCACAATCGTGCTAGCGTCCAGCGGTTCCTGAATGGAGCTAAGTGCCACACCATACACATGGTGGGGGCCACCTCTTGAATCCGTGGGGGCCACCTATAGAATCTATTCCCCACACAGAGCAAAGTGCCACACAGAGCAAAGTGCCACACCATACACATGGTGGGGGCCACCTCTTGAATCTGTGGGGCTACCTCCTGTATCAACCCTCAGAGCAAAGTGCCACATGGAGCAAAGTGCCACACCACACACGTGGTGGGGGCCACCTCTTGAATCTGTAGGGATACTTTCTCCCTCCTGCCTGTACCGCCTGGTGTTAGTGTGATAAACATTCTCAGTGCCTATTAACACACACACACATACCTGTACAATGATAACTCCTGGAGCACGTGTTATTTGATCTCTCCCCTATTCGAATAATGGTACCCGCGTATCGGAGTTCGGATGACTTCTACTGGAAGTGCGGGCTCCAGCGTGAACTGTCGGTGTTGTGGGACGCCGGTGGAAAGGGGCAAGAATAACATAAGAACATAAGAAACAGTAATAATATTAGGAACGTGTGATATTTGGTCTCTCCTTTGTTCGAGGCCTGGTACTCACATATCAGACCCGGGTAAGTTTTACAAAGTGCGAGCTCTAGTATGAACTATCGGTGATGTGAGGCGCTGGTAGGGAGACGATTGAAATATCAAACGGTACTGATTATTATTATTGAATTAATTAAAATGCAACACCTTTATATTCCAGTATTATGCTCTGAGTTGACACCTTACTTTATAACACATGACCTCTGTGACACACTCTAGTTCTGTTACCCTGAGGGCAACTCAAGTTGTATGAACTCAGATGATGGTGACATCGGTATATAGATGAGGGTTTCCTTGTTTGGATTATCCCCTCGACGTATCAACCCCATGAATCCATAATCTGAGCCTATACAACTAGTTTTTGT
The DNA here is from genome assembly GCA_038442645.1 of Agave tequilana. Lineage (NCBI taxonomy): Eukaryota > Viridiplantae > Streptophyta > Magnoliopsida > Asparagales > Asparagaceae > Agave > Agave tequilana. The sequence goes on from JAVJIF010002324.1 coordinate 239,844, forward strand.
CCACACTTATATTTATCACATGTTTAATATATTTGTCGCATGATTATGTGTACCTATGCTCTCTATACCGTTTTCCATGCATGTTTTCCGATTCAGATTTACTGATATACATGTATTTACTTGATCTCGAATTTACTGTTATTTCATTTATGTTACTTGTCATTTTTTGTATCTGCATGTCTGAACCACATCACTTGATCATGTACACGTGTGCCTGTTATGCACGCCATCTGGCTTTATTCTATGTACTCGCTGGGGTTACTAATAACCCTAAATCCTCATGTCCAGATCCTGGAGTCTGGAGCGTGGCGGCCTTGTTGTAGTAGATCAGAGTGGCGCAGCGGGAGCATGGATTAGCAATTGCCTGTCCGGACCCTCTTTCTTCTAGCATCCTTGATCGGCTCGCGAGATTCTCATCTTACTACTCGTGAGTACTTTCCAGTATTTCATGTTGTGCATCCTACTTTTGTGCTTCTTAGTGATCATATATTCTTCAGATATTATTTCATGCCTTGTGATAACTGTGTACTGGTGTTATTATTGTTGGATTATATGTTACTATTATGCTTTCGTACTATGATTCCTGCCTGTACTGATGCTTAGCGTATATACGTGAGGATATTTCTGACCTGCGTATATACGTCGCAGTAACGTCTCCGTACCCGCGTGGTCGGGGCGTTACAGCGGGTTTCAATTTAGAAGACAGTGGTTCAGTCTCATATGAGCTGCAAATAATCCCAAAATTTTTTAGTAGATTCAAGGGGTTATTTAGATATTTTCAGTATTTTTTCTTATTTTTTTCAAATTTTTATCTAGTCAATAAATTATTTTTCAATAAGTTAACGGGTTTGTTCTGTATTTGGATCGGTTTAAGATAGATTAGAACCCACAATATTTGGGCTGGACTGAAACTGGGCTTTTGAAATTGGGCTTCAGAATAAATGTTTTTTTCTTTTTTTTCCTTCTGTTTTCTGGCCTGGCCCAGAAATCAGGCCCAGGGTCTGCTTTCGGCCTGGCTGAGAGCATGCCCAATGATTTAATTTTTTGTGTGGCCTGAGCCAGTGGCGGCCCCGACCTCTGGCCTGGCCCAGGGTGCTCTTGCACCCGGGCCGGCGGCCCAATTTCTTTTTTTTCTTTTCTTTTTTTAATTTTCCTGGTTTGGCCCAATGGCGGCCCAGGCCATTGGGCCAGCCTGTGCAACAGACTGCTCTCAGCTTCCTTGTAATTTTTTTTAAACAACTTTGAAATTTCTTTTTAAAAAAAAAAAGATTTCTATACTTTAATTATTTGATACATTACCTTATATAGTATATTTAGATTAATGGGTAAGATTCTAAAAATTTTCTTTTGGTAAGGAAATTTTGAATGTGTAATTTTTTTAAAAAATTTTCTACAATCTAATTGGGTTAATAATGTATTATTTATTATATTTAAACAAAGGTGATGTTTTTTTTTATGAAGAAATGATTCATGGAAAATAAATCTAAGCATGGTAATTTAAATTTAATTGAATTTTTTAATTCGTACAATTTATTTTTTATATTTTTTTGGAAGATCTAAAATTAATGAAAAGAAGAATTAAACATGATATATCATAAATTTATAGTTCATACAATTATCTAGATCTTAGGGGGGATTTAAGTTTCATAAGAGAATTTTAAACATGATAGATTATTAAATTCTAGTTCAACAATTTAATCTTAGATGAGAATTCTTGATGGAAAAATTCATGGGAAAGATAATCTAATCATGAAACTTTAAAAGAAATTTTTAATTCATAAAGATTTCATTTTTACTTACTTGGATTGATCCCCTTCGCCTGCTCCTCAATCTCCAAGTCTCGGACATGTTCCTCCGTCACGATCAATTCTAAAGAGAGGTGAAGGGAGGAGGAAGAATGTTGGGTTTGGATTTTTTTCTGACTGTCGTTCTTTTTTTTGTAAAGAAGCAGGAGAAGAGAGTTACGATAATATAATAGGATAGGATCTTTTAGGTTAGGATTTTTAGCAAGCAGATTGTTAAGATAAAAAATCAGGTTGTTAAGATAAATATCCCTAAAGATCTCTTGAGATCTTTCAGTTGGAAATTGGAATTTAAATTTGACTTTAGGTTTGTTTAAATAATTTAGATCTCCTACTTAATCACACGCCAATGTGGCATTATGGTTTAGGTATTAGGATTCGGTAAAAATGATATGAGTTCAAAACTTGGCTTAAACAATTTAAGCTCACAATATATATATTTATTTTTTATATTTTTTTATTATATATTTTTTCTTTATTTATTTATTTTAATTTATTTTATTTTATTTAAGGTATTACATAACAAGAATATTACAATCTACCCACATAATAAGAAAATTTCGTCCTCAAAATTTAAATTCAAGAGGAAGAAAGAAGTTGCCTAATCTTCATAAAATAGGTGCGAATAGCGATCGCGAATAATGTCCTCTCGCTCCCACGTTGCTTCTCCGGAGATCGTCTGCCCCAAGACACCAGAACAAGTAGAATGATCTGTTTCTTCAATTTCTTCGTGGTTCGGTCCAGAATAGCCATAGGTCTTTCAGTGTCAGATAAATCCGGTCGAAGCTCCAGCTCAGTATGATCCAAAACATGATTGTCATTTCGGACCTACCTCCTCAACTGAGAAACATGGAAGACATCATGCACGCCATCCAAAGACGGGGGTAATGCCAGCCTATAAGCCACGTCCCCCAGTCGCTCCAGGACCTCAAAAGGTCCGATGAATATGGGACTCAGCTTCCCCCGACTACCAAATCTGATCACCCTCTCGTTGGAGATATCTTCAAGAATACCTTATCTCCAGCCTCGAACTCCAGCGGCCTTCTGCTCAAATCCGCCCATTGTTTCTGTCTATCCTGAACTGCCTTGAGACGCTCGCGGATGACCTTAACTTTCTCCACTGTCTGAACTATAATCTCTGGTCCCAACAGCCGCCTATCACCAGTGTAGTCCCAACAAAAAGGAGACCTACACTTCCTTCCATACAGAGCTTCAAAAGGGGCCATCTTAATACTAGCTTGGAAGCTGTTGTTATAAGCAAACTCCGCCAAGTGCAAATGATCCTCCCAAGATCCCTTAAAACAATATCTATATTCTCAAAGTTACTTAAAACAATCAGGGTTTCTTGACAAAATTGTTCTAATTTTTGCCCTATTGCTGTTTCAGATTGGTGAACTTGGGTACTGTAAAACATATATCCGGTTAGTGTTGGCGGTCTATGATCTGTTTAATGGATTAGGGAACTTATGATGTTGCTTTGCCTACAAGGTAACTTATTTGTATCATTTTTCTTTTAGTCTGATTATATTCTTCATCTTTTTATTTGAGTTAGTCCATTGCGCCTATGTTCTTGCTTGTGGTTGTGAAATTGCAGAATATGATGAGTGGACTTTTCAAAGAATTCACTTAGATTTGACTACTCTACTTTCAGTCAAGGCTTAAGGTATTGCAACAAAACCAGTTCGTATCATTTCTGGTAATACTACTTGTGGCTTCATTTACTGAATTGTGAGGTTACACCATACATTTCAGCTGCAGGACTATGCTTGATTCAGCATCTGAACTACTGTTGGTGTAGTTTTTTCTCACTGACCCATTGCAGGCCTTTATTCGCTGGCAGTGATTTTATCTTTTTGGTCTTGCAGTGTGATTTCTTGGGAGCAAACTGACCTTATCTTTGGCATCACATATCAGTGCAGATTGGGTCAATTGATTTGAGTTGTAAAAAGGTGGTTTTCTCTTTCCATGCAGTTATACATTAATTTAGGTTTTTAGAAATTTTGTTTTAGTAGGCAATTTTATTGATATTGAGGTAATCCTTCGATCTACGGTTTCAAGTAATTAGAGGTTTGGGTTTCCAAAATTAGGGTTTCAAGGTTCTGTCAACGGTACTTTTGTGGATCCACAGGATGAACTCTACTGGTCAGAGCAACATAATTATTTGGTGATTTTGTCTGCATAGTTTTATCAAGGGGCTTGGTTTGGTGAGTTGTGGTTGATTTAGAGAGGAAACATTTACCTTTTTTGCTGCTTTTGATGTTCCTTCCCTGACTAGTATGTAACAAAAACTACACATTTATTGAGTTTAGGAGTTAGGCAATATACCATAAAGTTAAGTCATTGGATGTGGTAGTTTGTCAGCAATGTGAACGTCACTAGTCTTAAAGTCAATTAGAGTATTTTCATGTTTTTCTTGACATAGTTATTATAATTTTTTGCTCTATGCCCCTATCGGATTGGTTCTCTGGGTACTTAAAAGGTCTATGCCCCTGTGATTTGAATCTATTTAATAAATTTGAAAGCTTGTGCTATTATTTTGTCTACAACGGAACTTGTTTGTGATCCATATTATTTAGTCTGATTATATATTTTTACTCTGTTATATACCTTTGTCTGTTTTCTTCGAGTTAGTCTAGTTGACCCGCATGCTTGCTTTTGATTGTGAAATTGCAGTGCATGTGAGGGAATTCATGAAGGATTTCACTAGATATGATTGCTTTGTTTTCAGTTGGCTGCTTAATTGAGTTTGGACAATTTCTGATAACATTAGTGGAGGGATCATCTACTGAATTGTGATGTTACAGCATATCATTTCAGCTGCAGGGCTATGCTTTCATGGAAACTCTAATTTCTCCTACCACTGAATCACGTCATCTTTGAGGCACTCTTCAGCAATCTAGGCTGTCCAATAGTTAGGCTTTTGGTTGAGTTAGTGCTTCAAGTGTTGATAACTGTTCTTTCATGGATTCAGAGATTCAATGCCAATGGTAAGAGTTCAACAGTGAGATTGGGCGATTTCTTCAATTTGGTGTGCTGTAATGTGCTTAATTTTTGTCAAGGGTTTTGAATTACTGCTTAGTTAAATTAAAGCTTGCTTTGGCTAATTACATCATATAGATCAAAACAGTAAAGGCTTTGATTCCATAGGATATCATTTAAAATTATCCTTTTCTTTTTGACGATTCCTTTCCATGTGCATGCTTATAATTCTAGTTAAGGAATTAGGTAGCATATTGTCATTTTTTCATTTGGAAGGATTAGTAGATCAGGAACTGTCTATAATCTCAAAGTTACTTAAAACATCTTCGGTTTTTCTCATTCTATTTTGCTCCATTGCTCTTTCAGATTGATGGCCTTAGATGCTCAAAAAGGTCTATCCTATTTGTTGTCAATGATTTGCAATGTATTTAGCGGATTGGAAAGCTTGTGATATTGCTTTGCCAAGAAGGTGATGTGTTTGTTATCCATTTTATTTCATCTGATTATATTCTTTTTGTATTTTTTATTTGTGTTAGTCGGTTGCACCTATGTGCTTGCTTATGATCGTGAAATTACAGTATACGATGATCTGGCGATTTGTGTGAGATGTCTGAAGGTAATACAACAAAATGAGTTTTGATCATTTCTAATGAATTGTGATGTTACGATGTATCATTTTAGCTGCAGGCTATGCTTTGACAGAAATTCGACCATAATCACATATTCCTCGTCATTCTAGGGTTTACAAGTATTAGCATTTGGTTTCCAAAAGTTAGGATTTCAATTTTTTACTGACTGCATTCATGGATTCATGAATGCTAGTGTTAGGAGGTTCAACATAGCAATTGGCTGATTTCATTAATTTGATGTGCTTTTGATGGGGGACGAACTCTAGGAAATCTCAACCTAGGGTTTTCTCCCAAGATAGGGTTTGAGAATCTCTCCCTAGGGTTTCTCACCCGAAGCACACAGGCTACTCAAAATGCTCAAACAGCAATTTTCATTATCAATCATTAACTGAAGAAAACAATAGTAATCTCAGCCTTATATAGGCCTACAAAAAAAATAACTCCCACCACAACCGATGTGGGATAATACCAACCAACAATAATAACAACTAAAATAAACTATAATAAGAATAAGTCAACAACTAAATCAAACAAATCCTACTAGATGTCCCCATCATTCCCCCGGGGTTGGGGAAAACTCGACCCTGTCGAATGCAGATCTCAACTCTCAATCGGGCCATGGTGGTGGCCGTGGACCCAACATATATGTATCAAGGCTGAACCAAGGCGGTGTGGGTGGGACTGGCTTCTGTGACAGATTTGTTATACAGGATGACAACTCAAGCAATGCACAGGTAACATAAAGAGACGCATCCTCAAGGATGAGAACTGAATCAACTGTACTTCGCACCATGAATAGTCTGACCTCCTGTGACTCTGTGTCCTGTAGGAAGATCTGCAAAGGATCGTACAAGTCAAGTGATCTTTGGGACACTGACACCCTCATAGTTGGTGTGGATGTCATGAGCTCCATGGCAAGCTCCACTGATAGATCTACTGAGTTCTTTACAAGAGGAAGAGGCTCTTCTATCTTTGGCTCTGGTTCGGGTTCATCAACAACTACTGGCTCTGGCCCTATCTTAGCTGCATTATCTTGTTCTGGCTCGTGCTCCAACTCAGCAACAACTTCTGACCCTGGCTCCTCGAGAACGTCAGGCTCGACAAGGGCTGAAGGCTCTGGATCTGTGTCCCTCTTTGCAGCCTGAATTGCTGCAAGTTTTTCTAGGGCCACCCGAATCTTAGTGCAGAGATCTGTGATTGACCGGCTCTCGGGCTCTTGCTCAACATTGGGCTCTTTATAGTCTGACTCAGATGAAGAAATGGGTGGAGCATAACGAGCGCGAAGAAAGTCTTGCAAGAGAAACCAATATCGACATAACTTATGATTGTTCTCTACCCAATAATATGGCTCTCCCACCAACTTCATTCGGGCATAGAGGCACTTTTGCTCAGATGTCAGAGAAAAATAATTGAAGAAAGTTTCAAGATTGTTCTCCCAGTCTTCATAACCGTAACGGTCATAAAAACCACGAAAAGTCGGGACAGCCGCATACATTTTCCATTCAACTTCCTTTGGATCACCATTAGTACGAATATATTGATCACAAAAATAAAATCCCATAAGGAAAATTTCAGTGCATAAGCTCAAAAATTACCCAAGAATCTCAAAGGCTCGAACTGGACCCAAATCGGACTGTTGCAGGACTTATAGCAGCACCAAATAGGGATTGTGGAGGTCGTCTCTGCTGCTTGAATGCTGCGAAAATCTATCTAGTAGCTCCGGGGCTCTGTCACACGAACCCAATGCTTCAAACAGAGCTCAAAACGGACTCCAAACGGGCGAGCTTTGGGTTTTTTTTTGTTGGGGGGGGAGATTTACAGGAAACTGGGGGTTACTGTTCACGTGAACAGTAATCGGGGGTTTACTGTTCACGTGAACAGTAATCGGGTGATTACTGTTCACGGAACAGTAATCTCAAAAAAATTTCTCTCTTTTTCCAAATCTAGGTTTTTTTTCTTTTTTTTTTGATTTTCAAGAACTAGGTTTTTGAGAATTTGTGGAAGTTTTGGTGGAGAAAAAAAGGTTTTTGTGGAAGTTAGGATTTTGTGAAAGAAGTGAAAAAAAAACCAGGATTTAGCTCTGATACCAAAATGATGGGGGACGAACTCTAGGAAATCTCAACCTAGGGTTTTTCTCCCAAGATAGGGTTTGGGAATCTCTCCTTAGGGTTTCTCACCCGAAGCACACAGGCTACTCAAAATGCTCAAATAGCAATTTTCATTATCAATCATTAAGTGAAGAAAACAATAGTAATCTCAGCCTTATATAGGCCTACAAAAAAAAATAACTCACACCACAACCGATGTGGGATAATACCAACCAACAATAATAACAACTAAAACAAACTACAATAAGAATAAGTCAACAACTAAATCAAACAAATCCTACTAGATGTCCCAATCAGCTTTACTATGCGTAATTTCAGTTGAGGCTTAAGGTATTGCAACAAAACTAAATTGTTATCATTTCTGGGAATTAGTTGAGGCTTCCTCTCCTAAATCATGTTATTACACTATACATTTTAGCTGCAGAACTATTCTTGAGCCAGTGTCTGAACTACTGTTGATGTTGCTTTTCTCATTTACCCATTGATGGCCTTTATTCGCTGGCAAATGATTTATCTTTTTGGTCTTGAAGGATGATTTCTTGAGGACAAATTGACTTTATCTTTTGCATCACATATCAGTGCAGATTGCGTCAATGATTTGAGTTGTCAAAAGGTGGTTCTCTCTTTTAATACAGTTAATACATTAATTTAGGTTTTTATGTTTTGTTTTAGTGAGCAATTCTATTAATATTGTAGGCGGTTTACTTTGGTTCAGTGATTCTATGCTACTTGTACTGAATTATAATGTCATAATCATGTGAGATTTTTGTTTTCATTTCTTTGATTATATGATCCTATCCAATTCATGCCTGGTTGTATTGTTTAATGCTTTGAATTTTTACAAGTGATTTTTCTAATTTTTGTTGTAACGATTCTTTTCCTTCGATTCATCCCAGTTGCCTTCAACTTTTAGGAGGCTCTGGTGATTTATCCATGTTACGCTTTTGGAGGATACAAGATTGACTTCCAAATGCGGTTTAAATTGTTGGAAATGGTTAATGATCTTATTTTGACTATCCCCTGTTAGGCTGTTAGTCAAAAGGTTTTCACTTGGATGTAATTGTTAAAGTACTAATGATGTCTTTATCAGGTGTTCATCTGATACCCCTGTTATTGACTTCATATTCCTCTATTTGAAAAAAGCAAACTGCATTAATTTTATAAAAAAGGGTCCCTTAGGATGTATCCTTTGGAATTTTTTTTTTAGAAAAAAAATTTAGTCCATCAATCCATCAGGCCTCATGCCTCTAGCCCACCATGAGTAAGCGGTGTGTCTATAATATCTTTGTTTGGTTGCCCATGAGTTTATGAGAACAGAATTTAGCAAACCCACTTTTAGTCTTTCTCAAAGAAAAGGAAATACTTGTTTTCCGGAGAACTCATTTCTTTCATGTTGTTTGGACCTGTTAATATCTGTTGTATTCCCATTGATATCTTCATAAGGGGAAATCTTCTCTTTGTTTTTTCAGTTTGTCATATTTTGTTGCATTCTTTTACAAGTAACCAATTTAAGATGTGTTCATTTATGGAACAGAGATGATGGTTGTAAGCTGGCATGGTGCATTATTATCCAATATCCATTTGTCACATTCATAGTTTTCTTCTGCTAAATTTAGATGGCCCTATTGAGGGCATTCCACCTGTAGTGGTCACTTTCTAATCCGCCCGAGATCGAGATCTCTCCGTCAAAATACCCAACTCCTTCCTCTGAAACTATCCAGCATGACCGACATGGCTCCATCGAGGGAGAGTGTCAACCAGACTACGGTCGACTCCGTTGTTTCGAAGAGAACGACGAAAGCGATAGAGGCGGCAGGACCAATGAACCGTCGGCCCACCCTATCAGACGTTCACATCTCAGACGCAGAGGACTCTCATCCTATTGTTGTGTCGCCACTCAAGAAGCAGACCGCCAAACCCGAGCCTCTACTCAATGGAGACTAACTTCTCCATATGCTTTTTTCCATGCGGAAGCAGATGGAAAATCAGCAGGCGGAGATGATCCGTCTCCATGAGGTTGCCGCCCGTGAGAAAGAGGCGGCAACCTGTGTCTAGACACGTTTGCTTAAACAGATCAGAGTTCAACGGGGGTCGCGATCTTCTTCTACCGCGGGAAGAAACCCTCGGGCCCCCTTCGCCAACGCGCACACATGAATCCGCTCACTCCCCCGGAAGCTCGAGGCGCGTCCGATCGGAGACCTACGAAGATGCAGAGGACTCCGAGGACACTCGATGTTCCCGAACGCCAAAGTTTCCTCGGATTGAGGACATAGCGGACCTAGTCCAGGAGTGACTCAATCAAGCGAGTCAACAGTTCTCAAAAGGGATGGAGTACAGCGGGTTGAGGCCCATTTACTCCCCGTTATTAAGGGAGGTCATCGCGCACCGCTTCCCAAAGAAGTTTGTGATGCCGTCCTTTGATCACTATCTGGGAATCTCCGATCCACTCCTTCATCTTTGCCAGTACCATGACAAGATGGCGGTCTACGCCCACCACGACCTTTTTCTCTGCTGAGCCTTCCCTTCCAGCCTCAAGGGGGTCGCTTACACTGGTTTTATTCGCTCTTGAGGAATTTTCTCCGGAATTTTCATTAAGTAACCGATGTGTTTTTCAACCAGTTTGCTTCTCGGAGAAAATTTCGGAGGAACAACAACTACCTCCTCACAGTTAAGATGAAAATCGGGGAGAGTCTGAAGAACTATGTTAATTATTTGTAGAGTCAAATGGCCCTGGTATATATCTATAACGAGGACTAAGCCGCCGCCTTCATCAACGGGCTGCATGTCACAATCTCTTCTATAAACATCTAGTGAAGAACGACATCAACAAGATGAGGGATATTCTTGTTCGGGCTCAGAAGTATTATCCAAATAGAAGAGGCGACTTGGATTACGTTCAGCCGCTCCCCGATATAAGGCCTCGAGGTTGAGAAACCGAAATCACAATTCCTCCCGAGAAAGAATCCTAGCCACAACTCCTCGGTCATCCACAAGCCATCAAGGCGCTACGGAATCCTGCAAGGGAGGCGAGTCGGAGCGCGACCTCATTCCATTCTGCATACCAATCGATCAGATCTTCAACGCCATTAATGACCAGCCTTGGGTCAGGCGTCCGGCCAGACCCCTCCCACCTAACCAAAGAGGGCTTGGATCTGGTGACTACTGCGCATTCCATGATGGGAGGGGCCACCTCACGGTGCACTACCGGATCTTACAACGGCACCTTCAGGACCTGGTCAATGATGGATACCTCCGGGAGTTCGTTCTCGATCCTGGATTGCCCTCCAGAGGTTAGAGTGCAGAAGCAGCCTGAGGCCCTAGTTGAGCACCTTGGCAGCACCCTTGTCCACTACCGAGAGGTGAACGCCATCTTCGACAACTCCTCGATAGAAGGCACCACCACTAAGGAGATGAGTCTCTACGTCAACGAAGCCCGCAGGGACAATCATCCAGCAATAGTGACTTGCCCTCCTACGTCTCCCGATGGGTCAGTCTTTTTCTCAGAAGAAGATTTATATGTTGTGCACTTTTCGCATAACGACGCATTGGTTGTAACAACACACATCAGATGTTGTAAACTGTCGAAGATCCTAGTGGATAGAGAAAGTAACGTCAACATCCTCTACAGTCACACCCTCGATCGAATGGAGGATACTCTCAAGCTGGTCCAAAAATTAATCATCCCCCGAACCCTGTTCTTTACAGATTCGATGGGAACGAGGCAAGTTCTCCTGGCACTGTTTAGTTCCCTGTCCGAGCCGATCCACTCAATGTCGTAACAGAGTTCTGCATTCTAGACGTCCCATCCTCCTACTGATCCACATGATGAGAGCGGTCCCGTCCATCCATCATCAGTTGCTGAAGTACCCTACACCATTCGGAATAGCCAATATAAGGGGTGACCAAGCGATGGCCAGAACAATTGCTGCAGTTGTCTGAAAGAGATCGGGCTGGATGCAAAAAGCATCCCGAGCAGACCCCAATGAAGACTCTCTTGTGGATAAGAAACAGAAGAGGGTTGTTGATCAATAGCAATCAAAGTTCGGTGAAAGCCCAAATCTCGACTCACCCACCGAGTCGAGGAATTCCGACAGTAGAACCGAGGAAAAGCTAGAGTTGTTCGGGGTAGATCTACATCACCTCGAACGAACCCTTCGAGTCGGCTCAAGCCTGCACCCGCGGGAGAAGATAATGTTCAAACAATTCATATCGGAGAACACAGACGTGTCTGCATGGTCTCCCACTGACATGTCGGGAATTGACCCTGAAGTTATCTGTCACAAGCTTTTCCATATGGGCAGACGCTAAGCCGGTAAAGCAGAAGCTTAGGAGAATGAACGAAGAAAGGAGTCGTGCCATCAGCGACGAAGTCGATCACCTACTCCAGGCTGGCTTCATCCGAGAAATATTCTACCCCGACTGCCTCTCTAATCCCGTCCTCGTGAAGAAAAAAAGGGAAGTATGGAGTTTGTATTGACTTTACGAATCTCAACGAAGTCTGCTCAAAGGACAATTATCCCCTCCCGAGGATTGATCAAATAGTAGAAGCTACAGTGGGACACGAGCTCCTTAGCTTCATGGACGCTTACTTCAGCTACAGTTAGATCAGGATGCACCCACCAGATGAAGATAAGACAGCGTTTACCACGGGTCGGGGAATTTACTGCTATAAGGTGATGTCCTTCGGACTCAAGAACACAGGGGCCATCTTCCAGCGGATGGTAAATAAGGTCTTCAAGGACCTTACTGGGAACACCATGGAGGTATATGTGGATGACATGTTGGTGAAAAGTGTACAACGCACGGAGCACTTCCAACATCTAGACAAATCTTCAATCTCCTCAGGCAATACGAGGTAAAGCTCAATCCCGAGAAATGTACATTCAGAGTAGCCCCCGGGAAGTTTTTAGGATACATGGTCACCTAACGAGGCATCGAGGCCAATCCCGACCAGATATCAGCAATCCTGAACATGAGGTCACCTACCTGTATAAAGGAGATCTAGATGCTGAACGGGCGTCTTGCAGCCCTCAATCGGTTCATCACCCGATCCACAGACAAATACAAGTCGTTCTTTCAAGCCTTGAAGAAAGGCAGCAGACTTCTGCTGGAACGAGGCATGGGAAATGACATTCCAGGAGTTGAAGAGATACTTGGTCTCACCCCTTTGCTATCGAAACCCGCCTCGGGAGAGACATTGTATCTCACCTCATTATCTCGGAGTCAGCAGTGAGCGAAGCCTTGGTTCGAGAGGAAGAAGGTGCCCAGAAGCCAGTGTACTACGTCAGTCACACTATGAACGGCCCCAAATCAGATACCAAAGGCTGGAGAAGCTAGTGTTGGCCCTCTTCATCATCTCGAGGAAGCTCAAGCACCACTTTCACCTTCCCGATCACAGTCCTCACCGAGCACCCCTTGAGGTCCATCGTGGAAAATTCGAAAGCGATGGGAATGATATCAAAATGGGCCTCGTACTTAGATCCTATGGGCTCAAATACGAGCCGAGGACAGCGATCAAAGGCCAGGTACTAGCCGACTTCAACCCGGGAATCACAGAGCATGCCGACTAACTTGAAGGATGGGTCTTGAATGTTGATGGAGCCTCAAACAATAAGGAGACAGGAATCAGAATCGTTCTCATCACCCTAGAGGGATCCATCATCGAACAGTCCATCCTAGGCTTCCCCGTATCCAACAATGAAGCGAAATATGAAGCTGTCTTAGCCGGGCTCTGAACGGCTATTACCCTCGGAATTATAGGGCTAGAGGTTCGCTGTGATTCCTCGCTGGTAGTTAACCAAGTCAGCAATGAATACGTCGCAAGAGGCTCTCGGATGATGGAGTACCTACAACTCGTTCTTAAATTGAAGTCCAAAATTTTTCGATGCGATTTCAAGTGGGTCCCAAGGTCCGCGAATAACCACGCATATTCACTTGCCAACTTGAGGGCAGTCAAAGAGTTCCAATTTAGACAGAAAATTCCCATCGAGCACATCACTAATCCGAGCGTCCAACAATCGATTGGAGAGGTCCTATGCCTCGACACCTCACTAGGTGGAGGAATCCCATTATTTCTTACTTGAAGGATGGGACACTTCCTAATGACAGAGCGGAGGCAAGGAAACTTCAACACTTGGCTACCCGGTATATACTTCTCGGAGACATACTGTACAAGAAATCCTAATCCAGCCTCCACCCCGATCTATATTTGAGATGCCTTGGCCCGAAGGAGGCTCGAAAGGTGATGCAGGGGATCCACGATGGAGATTGTGAAAACCACACAGAGGACGCTCTCTCACCCACATGGCCATCAACCAAGGGTACTACCGGCCCAAGATGTTCGAGACGCCAAGGATTATGTGAGGAAATACTCACAATACTAGATGTTCGCCCTAGCATCAATCCGGTCGAGCTCTGATCTTCACACTTTGCGCAGCCCGTGGCCTTTCATACAATGGGGACTGGATGTAGTCGGATCTCTCCCACGAGCACAACCCCAGCTGCGTTTTCTACTGGTGGCCACCGACTACTTTACCAAGCGGATCGAGACAATACCACTCTCAAGTTCCTCTGACAGAATATAGTGCGTCGCTTCGGGATTCCCCACACTATCATCTCCAACAACGGAACCAATTTCGTCAGCAAACAGGTAGCCAGCTTCTGTGCCAAATACAACATCGCCCATCAATTCTCCTCACCTTACTACCCTTACGACAATGGTCAGGCTGAAATTAGCAACCGTACCATTCTCGACAACCTATGCAAAAGCTTGGACAAAGTTAAGGGCAAATGGGAAAAAAAACTTATCAGAGTACTATGGGCCTATAGGACCACCAAACGCGTTCCGACCGGATAAACCCTATTCTCACTGGCATATGGGACAAAGGCTATCATCCGATCGACATCAACATGCCAACATTCTGGGTAGATGGAGTGGTCCCCGATCAGAACGACACCCTACTGTCAACAGGCCCAATTCTACATCGCGGCATATCAACAGCAAATCCGGGCAGCTCATTACAAGAAGGTGAAGCCCAAGGAATTCCTAGTCGAAGACCTGGTTCTGAGGCGCTTGATTCCGAGCACTCGACAGAAGGATCACGAAAAGTTGGGGCCCAACTTGGAGGGTCTTACATTATTGCTCGCGGAGGCAACGAGTCCTACACTCTAGCCGATCAGGGCGGGAACCAACTCAATAAGTAGTGGAACTCCTATCACTTAAAGCGATATTATATGTAAGTCATGTAACCTTTGCTTTTTACTCACGTTTCTCCCAGCTCGGGTATCTACCCTCAGCATAGTGTACAGTCTCCATAGCATATACGAGGTCCTCTACACCCTGACGGCACCCTCGGGGAGCCTCCTGAAAGATGGAGGCTCGCCCACGCCAGCTGTTCAGGTCCAGCCTATGACAGCTTAACACCCCAATGACTATCTGAATAGACCCGCAGCCTATACGGGTCCTCTACACCCTAACGGCACCCCGCGGGAAGCCTCCTGAAAGATGGAGGCTCACCTACGCTGACTGTTCAGGTCCAGCCTATGACGGGTTAACACCTCGATGACTGCCTGAGCAGGGGCGCAACCTATACGAGGTCCTCTACACCCTAACAGCACACCTCGGGGAGCCTCCTGAAAGATGGAGGCTCACCTATCCTGGTTGTTCAGGTCCAGCCTATGATGGGTTAACACCTCGATGACTGTCTAAGCAGGCCCGCAGCCTATATGAGTCCTCTACACCCTGATAGACACCTCGGGGGCCTCCTGAAAGATAGAGGTTTGCCCACGCTGGTTGTTCAGGTCCAGCTTATGACGGGTTAACACCCTGATGACTGCCTGAGCAGGCCCGCAACCTATACGGGTCCTCTACACCTTAACAGCACACCTCAGTGAGCCCCCTAAAAAATGAAGGCTTGCCTTGCTGGTTGTTCAAGTTCAGCCTATAACGGGTTAACACCCCGATGACTGGTTGAGCAGGCCGCAGCCTAAACGAGTCCTCTACACCCTGATGGCACCCCATTAGGAAACTCCTGAGAGACGGAGTCTTACCCGATAAACCTCTCCAAGCTCAACCTACTTGGGTCCCCTGCGCCCTGACGGTTACCTATCGGGAAACTCCTGAGAGACAGAGTCTTGCCCGATAAATCTCTTCGAACACAACCTACTTAGATCTTCTACACCCTAGCGGATAACTCCCCGAGAAACCCTTGAAAGATGGAGCTCGCTCCTAGCAAGCAGACTTCTCCCCAACTGAGAACCCCTAGCAGGCCCCATCAGGGGGCCAAGCACTAAGTCATTTCTAGTGTTACGAAGCTAGATAGCTCCCGAGGAGTAAGAAAATCACAACCATAAACAAGGCAAGATTCAAACAAAACTGTCTTTGATTATCTTTTCTATGTGTTACAAAGTTGCTGGATTACATCTCTCCTCTTACAAATGCGGATACTTCTAACAAATGTGATATAAATACAAGTTTTGGTTTACATATATGCGTTCTTCCTGAGAGAAAAAGCAAGGGTGCTCATTATCACATCCCCGGCTGTAACCTGGTGATGACTTCTAAGCAAGCAATCCCCCAGAGCTGGATGAGCGATGATATTGAGTACTCCCAGGAAGACCACAACAAGGAGAATCGCGACCAAATTGTAGACCAAAGCCTGCAAGGTGAAGGAGGATACCTATGCCAAAATCGTAGATCCGGAGCGAAGACGGATAAGGAGGCGACACCCCATAAGAGCACAGGCGATCGACCCTTGATACTAGAGCCGTCGTTGAAAACCTTTATGCTCCCTACAGCATGCTCGCTGTGAGGAAAGAAAAAGGGGACAAGCCTAAACTTCACCCAGTTTGCTCTGACCAAAGGTCAAAAATACAGACCAAGTAGAAGATAGTTCATTCCCTATCTATCCCCATACCTGGGCCTCGTCGCAAGAACTAAGACTGCTTGGCGAGCCCATCGCAAGAACTGAAACTCCTCGACAAATAGACTCCTAAATACTAGGAGTGCTACAAAAATCACCGCCCGTTCCATCTCATTTCTCCACCGAATGAAGAACGAAGTAGTCATCGTTGCTTGCAAAATAGAAGGCTTTAAACAATAGGAAATTTTTAGGAAGCAGACTAGATCGCTCTTGAAGAATCCCACCCAATATATAGGGGAAGAAGCCCAAGAGCCAGCCGCTTAGGCTCATAATTCCAGATGAAGATAAAACGCCACTTCAATTGGAAGCCTACACGTATCAAAGGAGAAGGGGCTTGAACTGTCGCGCCAGAGACGCCATGCCTTCCTCGAAAAGCGCCCACATTCATAAGAGACGATTACCTTCCCAACGTTGCCACTTGAGATATGCAGCACCCACCTCCAATACAGCGTTGCACGAAAGGTGGTAATTTGATCAGTGCTGCACCGGATGTGACACACATTTAAGGCTTTGCCAACTGTACTGCTGCGTACGCCACTATAGGACAAAATCTGAAGCAACAATGTACACCTTGAATTCAGGTCCAAAGAGTTCTCTTTTCATTCTGCTTTCCTATCTATATCGGAAACTCTGAGAACCTGAAATTCTCCGAGAGAGAGTTCTCGACCTCTTCCTAAAAGAAGGGAACAGAGGGGGCATTTAGCACTTTCTGAGCCGCCCGAGATTGTGACATGTGTCAATCCAGCCTCGCACGGATGTATGACGCGTGGTTACTTCTGGAACAGTTACTTCAGAACCATTGTCCAATTTGAATTACTAACGGGTCGGGTGATTAACAGAAGAATCAGATCCGATTACAGAGATCTTTATCCTTAAGTCAAATCCTAATTCAAACGAAGTTGTAACCTCTCGGGAGCAGTTCATCTTTATCTCCAACCGAGCGCGAACCACCAGATAAAGAGGGACTCTCTCCTACATCAATCAAACTCCGGCGTTCGGCTCGATCCTTAGCAAGACAAGGGATTTAGGTATTCAAACTGAGCATGACTCTATCTTTATCTATTTGACTTGACTTATATAAATAGATGATCCCTTCCAACGGGAAAGGGGCCAAATTCATGCGAATCCAGAGAACACTTTTATAATCACCATTCACATAGTGGAATCTCTCTCTGGTTTTCTTTTGGGGTTTTCACGTATTTTCATTGTGTTTGTGATTGATTTTTCTGTGATTTTGTTATATTCACTTTCTTATTTTAGTGTGTGGATTGATTCTCTAGGAATTACCCACTGCACCACCCAATTGTGACATTGGTAATGTGATTTTATAATTCAGAAGGAAGTGGATGCCGAGAGCATGTTTCAAGCTTGTTTACGATCTTATCTATTTGTATAGATTGTTCTTTTGGGTTCTTATGCAGGTGTATACTTGGTTTTGGTCCTTTGTTTGAAATTTTAAATATTTGGTAGGATTTACTCTGAACCTTTTTCTTTCTCTTCTTTGCCAGCTGATGCAACAATGCTTTTCCAGGTTCTCATCTTTTTAAGCTCGTTTTTATTTTTTATGGCTGTTCCAGTTTCTATCTTTTTAAGTTTAGTTTTTTACTAGAATACAACCCGCACCTCCGTGCGATGAGAAAAATACAAGGATGGATTTAGAGCACTATCATTATGTAAGTATTAGATAGTATGATTGCATGCAAAGCTATTACTTGTGTTACTTGTTTCTTTTCTTTTCCAAAGTAGTTTAAATAAAAGATTAACCTGTTGTGATTGAAAATTAGTCCATATGGACAATATATTTAAAAAATTGTATTAACCAATACTATTAGTTTTTACGCAGAGACCATTAAACTACCAATACTATTATTGGGAAGGATGCCAAATGACATGCGAATACATGTCAGAACTACTATAAAATCCTACGCGCACAGGTACCTGGTCATACCCTAGCGTAAAAATATGAAACATAATAGGTCATAATATGGAGAAAATATTAATAAATGGGATATTAATGAAATTGATATATACAATGGGCATATTTAAAAATCACTTTAATGACTCAAACTTAATATATATCTAGGGCATCATAGACTTTTTGTTTAATGATAAGGCTAACTACAATTTTAAACATAGTGATCTTCACATCAATGATAATTAAGGGTCATTATAATTAAGTTGGGCAAGGGTGTAGGTATTGTTAACTTTTATGGCGTTGACTATTAAGGAAAGGAAGCCACAGTATATCACCACCACCACTAAGTGTAGTTCCACTCTGTTCACCGGATTCAATTGCCAGAAGCTACCATTCAATGATGATATTTCTCACCATGCATCAAACATTCATTGCCTTATTTGTATTTAAACATATTATTACATATTTCTAAGTTTTTTACAATCTTACCTGAAAATATCATTAGAATTCTTGTTATCTCTAAACAAATCATTTGAATGAGTACAAAACTTCTATTGGTCCAGTTACGGTTAAAAAAAGAAAAGAAAAGAAAGAAAGAAAGTCATTGCTGGCATTGTCATACTGAAGGCCTCATAGTTGTTGTGGCGGACCAATAGTAGCCGCATCTAACTTCTACCCGACGATTTAGTCGTAAAATAGCAAATAAGAAGATAATCTTGTGGGATAGATTTCATGTCCCATTTTAATCCAAGGGTTTCTTTCTGTAAAATTTCTAATCAATCCACAATTTATATCTGTTTTGTTTCCAACATAAAATATTGAGCTTATTTCAATTCAAGTCATCATATTTTAGAGAAACCATTTCTTACACAAGCCAAATTCTTTTAATGAGCAAAAACTCTAACCACATTATTGATTATTCATATGTAGCCAATAAAATGGTTGCATTAAATATGTTTATAATATATCAACAAACCCAAAATACCTGTTAGACAACAATCTCTCAATAGACTAAATTGAGGATAATTTTCTTAATATTCCCTTAAACTTTTATGGTTTTCCCGGATTACCCCCCTCAAATTAGAAAATCCCAAATAACTACCTTAAATTATCTCAAAACTCCCTAAAAATCACCTTCCGTTGAACAACCACCTGGCGAACACTCACTTTGGTTGCACATGACTAATTATGTGTTGCCCTATGGATGATCAAAGGGTATTTTGATCATAAATTAGAGGCGTGCAACCCACGTGACTACTCCTCAGATGGATATTGGACAGAAGGTGGTTTTTTGAGAATTTTTTAGGATACATCAAGGTAGTTATTTCGGATTTCCTAAGTTAAGGGGGGTTTTCAGAAAAACCATAAAAGTTTTAAGGGAGTATCAAGAAAATTAGCCATAAACTAATGATATTTCATCATCTTCTAGAAAGTATAAATAAATAAAATATAGAAATAAACGAAGATTGTATATATGCCCTATTCACGTTAAATCTTTATTGTTTTCCTTTGTTTACTTGATTATTATTTTCTATATATATTTCGTAATGTTAAGCTTAACAAAGCTAATAAATCAAGATAAACTGACTACATGCCCATTTTTTCCAAGTCATAGTTGATTAAAGACATGGCAATTTGGTTTTCTTTTTTCACCTGAAAAAATTCAGGTTAGAATTTCATAATAGTCCAAAATTTGCTTAGAAAAGGTTTCAATTTTATATAATAACCTTATCCGTTTGTGGCCCAAAAAAGACTTTATTTTTACTTCCAAACTCGCTTTGTTCTGATGTCTCTCTAATGTTTTCTATGCTTCCGTGTTATTCCTATAGTTCACAAGGCAAGTATGTCATAGATTTTAACTTTCTTAACAATGGTTATGATCTATTGTTTTTCATTAACCACATTATTCATTTTAGCACATTCACCATTTATTACAGCATGAAGCTTTAATGCATATGTTAGAATAGTTATTGGGTTATTGGTTATTGAGCTATTGGGCTTATACCCATTAAACTCATACTCATCATTTTTATTATATATATTCTCTCTTTTATTATCAATCAATTTCATTTGAGAGTTTCTATTCTTTTACATGGTATCAGAGTAAGAGAAACCCTAACCCTAAAATTTACCATCTCAAAATCCATCTTAAAATTTTTCCTTCTAAAATTTGCCAAAAAAATTACTGTTCACGTGAACAGTAACGCGTCGGTACTATTCACGTGAACAGTAACAGGTGCCGCAAGTCGTCTATCTTCTCCAATAAGTACCGCAACTACTCAAAATTCATATTTTTAAATCTGATCTGGTTTTTGATGCTCTACAAGACCTATCGGTGAGATCTGATCTGTTCAGTACTCAAAAATCAGATTTTTACATCTGATCTGGCTTCTTTTATGCTCTACGAGACTTCTCTGGTGAGATCTGCTTTGTTTACTGCTCAAAAATCAGATTTTTTTTTTACATCTGATCTGGCTATTTATGGCTGTCGATGTTACTATCTGGTAACTAAGTTACTTGTTTCTCCTCATTACTGTCTATTTACTGCTACTGCTGGCTATCTTTCTGGTGATTCTATAATTGATTGCGATGTCGATTGTCTCAAGTACTTCATTCTCTCTTGTTCCTCCATCTTGGATCTCTGATGATACTGCTCATGTTTTCTCGGGTACTGTCTCTGACTCTCTTGCACCTTCTGATGCTCCTACTGTTCAGATATTAAAGGACGAGTATGACAGGTTACGTCAGCTCGAGTTCTATCAGACAGGTCATTCATCAACTTATCTATCTTCTTCAGGTATGAATGCTTATATTGCCTCTCCTCACATACCTTAGATATTAGATTCATGAGCTTCATCTCACATGATAAGTATTAAGGACAAATTCACAACTTTACATCTTTTCACTCAATTTTCTTCTGTTAACATTGATGGTACACAATCTCCTATCATTGGTGATGGGGTAGTTCAGGCTACTCCATCCTTGAATCTTAAAAATGTGTTACATGTTCCAAAATTTCTTGTAAGCTTGTTATCCATCGTCAGTTTACCAAACAACATAACTACAGTATAACCTTTTTCCCTTCTTACTTCAGGACCTGACAACTGGGAAGAGGATTGGTTCAGGTCGTGAGAGAGGCGGCATGTACTATTAGGATGACGGAGTGTCCCCTAGTGGCTTAGTTGCAAGTCAGCTTGATTCTATTCTACTCTGGCACTGACGTTTGGGTCATCCCTCATTGCAAAAGTTTCAGTCAGTAATTTCTGTTGAGTCTTCTTTCTCTACACTTGATTGTGCATCTTGTGAGATGAGCAAGCATCATCGTGTTTCTTTTTCGTGTCGAGTCAATAATCATAGTAATTTTGCATTTGAGTTAGTTCATTCTGATGTCTGGGGTTCTAGTTGTGTGCCTTCATCTAAAAGTTTTAGATATTTTCTCATTTTTGTTGATAATTTCTCTCGTACGACTTGGCTATATTTGTTAAAAGAGAGGTTTGAAGTTTTTGGTGTCATCGAACTTTTTCATAATGAAATAAAAACTCAATTTTTAACCTCTATTCGTGTGCTTCGTGCTAACAATGCCCTAGAATATATGAAAAATAATGTCTCTTTTTTGTTCTAAGAATGAGATTATTCATCAAACCTCCTGCTCCCATACGTCCCAACAGAGTGGTGTTGCTGAACGCAAACACAGACACATCCAAGATCTTGATCGAACCATGATGATTCATATGCATGTTCCGCAGTGTTAAACGCCTATCATTTGATTAATAGGATGCCCTCAGTTCTTCATGGTAAAATCTTTTTTCATGTCTATATCCTGATAAAAATATCTTCTCAATTTCTCCGCATATTTTTGGTTGTACATGTTTTGTTCAGGATTTGTCTTCAGGTCTGGATAAATTGTCTCCTAGGTCTAAAAATGTGTCTTTGTTGGGTATTCTCGAACTCAAAAGGATACCGATGCTATAGTCCATCAGTCAGAAAGTATTTTGTATCAGCTGATGTCACATTTTTTGAATTAATTCCCTACTTTTCTCCACAAGGTCCAGTTACTGCATCGGAGTCTATTTCTCTTTCACCGTCTGTTTCTTTGCTTGCATCTGCTGCTGTCCATGATGTCTCTTCGCCAGTGTTATTAAAATGCACTACATCACCACCTGCACTAAAGCCACCTCAGGGAAAAGATTTCAGACATGCCTACACTCATCGATAAAAAGTTTCTGCCTCTGAACCGGTTCCGGTCGCCTCCTCTCCAGTGGAAGGTCCACCTCCCTAGCCGTCATTACATTTCTCTAATCTTGATGTTCTTATTGCCCTCTGTAAAGGTAAATGGTCTTGTACTGATCATCCTATCTCTTATTTTGTTTTATATGATCGTCTTACTCCCTCTTTTCGTCAGTTTGCCCTGTCTTTATCCTCTGTATCTTTACCCAGATCGTATGAGGAGGCTATATTGGTACCTACCTGGAAGCAAATTATGGATGAGGAGATGATGCCCTTATTTCTCGAGGAACTTGGAAGTTGGTCTCTGCACCGAAAGATGCTGTTGTTGGGGGGTTGTCGATCCGTCTATGCCGTGGAGTATCGCCCTGATGGTTCAGTGGATAGGTATAAGGCCAGGCTTGTTTCCAAAGGATATACTCAGACCTATGGCGTGGACTACTTTGAGACTTTTTCACCAGTTGTTCGGCTGAACTCCATTCAAATTCTCTTTTCTGTTGTTAATATGGAGTGGCCCTTATTTCAACTAGATGTCAAGAATGCCTCTCTATTGGGACTTGAAGGAGCAAGTTTATATGGAGCAACCTCTAGGGTATATTGCTCAGGTGGAGAATGCTGTCTTAAGGCGATCTATGCACTCAAATAGAGCCAAGGGCATGGTTTGAGAAGTTTAGCATGGTTATATCTGGTATTAGATTTGCTCGTTGTCATTCAGATCACTCAATGTTTGTTCGTCGTACTAAGTCGGCTCAGTGATACTGGCTGGTGTATGTTGATGACATTTTGCTAACTGGGAGTGACTATGTGGTTTTAGCAGAAACAAAAAAGAGTATCTCAAACGACATTTTGTAACGAAGGATATGGGAAAGCCAAGATATTTCCTTGGAATTGAAGTTGCTTATCAAAAACATGATTTACTTCTATCTCAGAGGAAGTATATACTTGATCTCCTTGAGGAAACTGAAATGTTGAGGTGCAAACCTGCTAGCACTCCAATGGAAGTAAATGTGAATTTATGATGTGATAATAGTCATCTACTTGATGACCCTGGACAGTATAGGAGATTGATTGGGAAGTTGATCTACTTGACAGTTACTAGGCCTGATATAACCTTTGTAGTTAGAATACTGAGTAGGTTTATGCATCAGCCTAGAGAGGTTCACTGGACAGCTGCTCTGAGGATTCTTGCGTATATCAAAAGCTCTCTTGAAAAAGGTTTGTTGTACATGAAGTATGGACATGTTCGTATTTTTTGCTATTCTGACTCAGGATATGCTGGTGATAAGGGAGATAAGAGTCTATTACTGGCTTTTACACATTCGTTGGAGGAAATCTGGTGACATGAGGAGAAAGAAATAAGATGTTTTTAGATCCAATGCAGAGGCTGAGTATAGAGCCATAACACATACTACTTGTGAAATGATGCGGCTGAAAATCTGTTATTGGAGTTTGGTTTTCGTCATCTTGATCCTATGCTTATGTTTTATGATAATCAGTCTGTTATCTATATTGCACAGAATCGGAAGTTTCATTAGAGGATTAAGCATATAGAAGTTGACTGTCATTTGGTCAGAGATGCATGGACCAAAAAGGTGGTTTCTCTCCCGTTTACTACATCTTCAAAGCAGTTGGCATATCTACTTACCAAAGCAACTTCTCCAAAGGTGTTTTCTGTCTTATGTAACAAGCTGAGTATGGTTGACATTTATACTCCAGCTTGAGGGGGAGTGTTAAAATAATTAGTGGGCTATTAGTTATTGAGCTATTGGGCTTCTACCCAATAGACACATACCCATCATTTTTGTTATATATATGTATTGTTTCTCATTTATTATCAAACAATTTCTTTTGAGAGTTATATTTCTCTGCAGCATGTCCAATACGTTTATCACAGAAGTTCTAACACCCCTATGCATTTATTCTGAACTTCAACCATAATATGTTGTCGTTCACTTACTATTAGTAGTATACAATTTATATTGATTATTATTACTATTTAGCTACTATTATTTATTGTGTTTGAAGACAACAAGCAAACTAAAACAAGAAAACAATCGTAAGCCTCTTCTACTTTAGGCAACATGCCACATTAATGTCTACAAAATCCCCTCCCTTCTTTGCTTACCTCTCACTCTCTCTTTCTCTATCCTTACCTCCGACTCTCCTTGGGCGATGATGAAATCATTGTTCTCTGTCCTACTTTGCTATTTGATCTCATAGCCTTCCCCTCCTAGATGAGGGGGATGATGATCTTTGTTGCTTTTCATTAGTTGTCTTTGAACTTATTGCCTCCACCTCTATCAATGATGGCAGTGGCACACACGATCATGATTTAAAACTGCCTTATGCTTTTCTTTCTGTTCACTAAACACTGACAAGCGAAATTAATATTTCCTTTTTTGTTGCTTCGTATTCTTTTGCTTTGTTGCTTCATATTTTTCTTTTTATATTTTATATTTGGTTTTTTTTACTTTCTTTTTCCTTCAAATTTTCACTCAAGATAAAATGATGTCGTTGAGATGGGCTTCTATTTTGTAGCTTGATTTTTTAACTTTGTTGAACTTGCATATCTATGACCTTTCTACAAGTTTGTATTTGTGTAACACTTGGAATTGTTAAATTGCTTTTAAGGTGGAAGAAGCAGTGTTCTAAAAAACCCGTTATATAACGTTATAACTCGTTATATGACCTAACGCCGACCAATTGTTACGTAACAGGGCTAAAAAACACAATGTTTCATAACTATAGTTATTTTGCCCGTAACGTTCGTTACGTTACGTTATTAACGTAACGCACCGTAACTTACGTTACGGTACAAGTCGACTTTTTATAAAACACCCCAAATTCGCTCGGTCTAGGGTTAAAAAAATCCTTTCTGCAACCTCGCCGCCGTCTCTGCAACCTTGTCGTCGGCGCTAAGAAGAATAAGACCTACCTCTGGTGGTTCTCCGTCGTGATGGTTCTCGTCGGCGTCGTCTCCAAGCGGTGGTTCTCCGTCGTGGTTCTCGCCGGCGTCGTCTCCAAGCACATGTAAGTTCTCTCTCCCCCCTCACTAGTGTCTCCCCCTCCTGATCTCTCTCTGCTCTCTCCCAGGAGAGAGAGGAGAGAGAGATCTGGAGAGAGATCGGGAGGGAAAGAGCGGAAAGAGATCGGAGGGGAAGAGCGGAGAGTGAAATATCTAGGCGGAGAGAGCAGAGAGAGATAATTGCTAAAAATATTGGCTGAGATAATATTATCAAAATATAATTGCTAAAAATTATCATGTTGTAATCATAATTGTTATAATTCAATTATCATGCTTGTTATATTTTGTTATATTTGCGAACTTATTATGAAATTTGTTATATTTTCGAACTTATTATAACTTGTGAATGTGAAAAATTATTGTAATACTTGCTAAAAATTGTTGTAAGACTTGCTAAATGTGTGATATATTATTTTGATATATTTTTAAATTTTTTAAAATTATTTTCCTATTTTTATAAATTCTTAAATATAGTATATATATTTATTTTTATTAAATTGCGTAACCAACGTTATGCGTTACGTTATAACCTATATTAACATAACAAAGGAAAAACGTTATCATTGCGTTATCGTTATTTTAAACATTGGGAAGAAGTTAAGCATGTTATGTGATGTATTTTTTGTTTCCACCTAATAGTCATTTTAAATTTATGTGCAAGTTTTCTCTCTTTTTCCTTCTGTTTTGGTGCATGTCTTCTCTTTTTCTCTTAAGCCCATCCAAAATTACCCCCACACATTTGGTAAGGGTTTGGGTTGAATACGCATACCGGTCAGGTTCGAGCAAGTTGAGGGTTGAATGTTTGAATTAGGATAGAAATCTTAAATAGCCTCCATTTGCAGCCTTCAAGGCATATGCCATGTTTCCCATGGGAATAGGAGGATATGTCTATTCACTTTCACTCTGCCCACCCTTGTCTTCTTAACAAATACTCTTTTTCTTATGCTTGCAAAGATTCAAACCAACTATTAAAATACACTAAAAAGTTATATGTTTAAAAACTAATTAATATTTCAGATTCAATTTACCTAATCTTCTTATACACTATTCAGATCTTACATCTTCTCATCCACCAATCCTTCTCTTATGACCCATTGTCGCATCCCTAAGGCATACTTAGATTCATGAGGCATCATATTATAGAGGCAATAATAAATATGATGTTATTATTCACATTATTATCAACATATATTACATTAATTGCATGTAGACAAATTGTCAATGAAGAGAATTTATTGGTGGAGTGAAATTGTCAAAGAAAATTAATGTATATCCAATTATCAATAAGCATGAGCATTCAAACTTCATTATCAAAGAGCAATTAAAGATCATTCAAAGCTATAAGAAACACCCAGAAAGCGCCCCAAACCCACAAGCAACACCAAGTAATTACCGACCAATACAAATAATCCTTCCTCGAAACCTAAACAACCAAAAAAATAATCCTCCCTCAGGATCTAAACACCAAAAGAAAAATCCTCCCGCGGGATCTACCCAAAGTGATACTCCCTTGGGATCAAAGCAACTCATAAAAAAATACCAAACCCTCTAGTATCCAAAAAAAAAGTTTCATAGTTGAACAGAGAAAATAAGCAAAAGAACTTTTTTCCAAAAGAAAAGTGCAAAAAGTACTTTGAGACTTGAACCAACAATTTGTATGATGACAAAATAACTAGTGGACGAAGTAGAAACCCTCACATATACTAAATTTTAGCAATTTCAGGTCTTTTCCTCTTGGGGACCAAAACCTCCAAGTCATATTAGAATTAATAACATTATCCGAGTTGATAGAAAGACCATAAAAGACAAGCTCTCATACCACACTTAGTTCTCTTCTTTCATATGACAACATCTATCTCTAGGACTACCTTTCTAAAGGCCTTTTAGTACTTAACTATCGAGTTTACACCTTTCTTGGTAGCCTTCTCCTACTGAGTTCTTCTAATGAAGTAATTCATGATCGATAGAAACATCTTCATCTAGAACTTACGGATTATGACTTTCCTATTCTTTGACAACTTGCAAATGAAAATGTCACTCTCATCGTCTTTCTCTTGCTCTTTCTCTTCATGGGTTTAATTTTCTTTTAATTTGATAAATGAATTTATGAAGTCTAGAATGAACATCTTGCGTGTGATCACGACGGAGAGGCTGAAGCTTAGCTTCTCTAACGCTATAGACTGCACCATGTATTCAGTAGTTTCCTCTAGGTTTATATGGTCTTTAGGC
Source organism: Agave tequilana (assembly GCA_038442645.1). Lineage (NCBI taxonomy): Eukaryota > Viridiplantae > Streptophyta > Magnoliopsida > Asparagales > Asparagaceae > Agave > Agave tequilana. The sequence goes on from JAVJIF010002324.1 coordinate 267,676, forward strand.
AGTATTTTAAATGTCGGCCGACATTTCGTTTTCAAGCCCTCACCGTCACGATATCCCCACCCGCATTTGAAATGGCGTTTTGGAAAATGTCGGCCGACATTTCGGGAAAAATCCGATATGTCGGCCGACATTTTCCCGAAATGTCGGCCGACATTTCGGGAAAAACCCATTATGTTGATTGATCTTGAAAGTTGGAGCAATTGAGAAATTTTAACAATGGATTAGTGAATATATACAAAATGTTTAAGTTAAGAATAACTATCCTAAACATATTTATGTAGTTTTGCATAAGTTGTGTATGTATTACTTTGATAAGAATTTTAAAATTACATTGTTTAAGACATCTAGGATATATATTTGTTATCCGTCATGACGTCCGAAACTAGATGGCCTCGAAATATCTCCGAAATCCGAAATCCGACATCCGATTACGACATCCGACATTTCCCTGATATTCGACATTTAAAACACTGCCTTTAGGATCTTAAAAATGGTCTTTTTCAAACTTGTTTTGGGGTTTTTTAGTCCATTTCAAGGTTTTCCACTTCTGTCGTTGCTTAATCTGGAGAGATGAGAGTGAATATGAAACCCTAGAGAACAAGGTTAGGACACCCAAAAGAAAAGAGTGCTCAGAGCGTTGCACCAATCTGATGAGAGTAAAGAACAGTAGAGACGATAAATGCTTTTGTTGTATAATTCATCACAAGAACTATGCATATCAAATGGTCAGAGAGCCTCGACCTTTCCGTCATTGATTGCAACATGTTCGTTCAGGGAGTCATTGATTCCTTTATCAAATCAAAGAGAAAACCATGAAGAGAGAGAGAGAGAATATGGATGATATCCTCATTTGCAAGTTGTCAAAGAACATGAAAGTGACGATTTGTAAGTTCAAGGGGAAGACCTTTGTGTTGATCACAGATTACTCAATTAGAAGAAATCAAAAGCAGAAAGCTACCAAGAAAGGTGTAAGCTTAACAACTGAGTAGTGTAGGAAGGTAGCCTGATGAGGACATCACCGGTTCTTAGATGGCTCTATGCTTGGTTTATTTTCTTTGAGTTTAGTTGTTTCTTTTATTGAAATTTAGTCTCACATCAGTTGTGATGAGAAAGTTTATTTATAAAGAGGCTCAACTCAATGAATAAATAGACAATGAATAATTAAAAACTTTTCAGTTAGATTCTCTTAAGGGTGCTTTTAAGTATTTGGGTGTGAAGCGCATGGTGTAAGGAGTGTAAAGCCCGTGCAAAGGGTGCGAAGCCCAATGTTTATTTGGTTCTTTTCTCTAAACCCTAATATCTTTTCTATTTCTTCTTTTTAAACCCTATTTCTTTAATTTTTAGTTTGAAGGTGATTGTGGTTTTCTCGTTTTACATTAGTTTGGTATCAGAGCTTCTGGTTTCAATCTCTTTCAATATTTTATTCTCCATTTTCATCTCCACCACCTTGGGTCAGCCATGACGCATCAGTGTTGCTGCCACGACTATCACTTTGGCCCGATTGAGATACTTCGTGAGAGAAGCTCACTCGACAGGGTCGAGTTTCTCCCACCCCAGGGGAATTAATGAGAATATCACCAGTTCTTAGATGACTCTATGCGTAGGTTTATTTTTTGAGTTTAGTTGTTTCTTTTGTTGAAATTTAGTCCCACATTGGTTATGATGAGGAAGTTTATTTTACAAGAGCCTATATAAAGAGGCTCAACTCAATGAATAAGATGGACCTGAATAATTAAAAAATTTCCAGTTAAATTCTCTTGAGGGTGCTCTTAGTATTTGGGTGTGAAGCCCGATGTGTAAGGGATGTGAAGCCCGTGCAAGGGGTGCGAAGCTCAATTTTTATCTGGTTCTTTTCTCTAAATCCTAATATCTTTTCTACTTCTTCTTTCAAAATTATATTTCTTCAATTTTTAGTTTGAAGGTGATTGCGATCTTTCCATTTTACATCATAGCCCTATATATAAAATGTTGCCATCAATAAGGTGGAAGAGGACTGAGGGTGGTACAAGAGCTCCTATGGTCTTTCTATCAACTGAGTAGTGTAGAGACTTTAGGAAGGTAGTGCCAGAGATAAACGTTGCCATCAAGAAGGTGGAAGAGGACTCAGGGTGGTACAGGACCTTCTATGGTCTCTTTATCAACTCAGATCATGTACTTTATTGTTGATCTGACTTGGAGGTTGAGTCAGTTCATTAGGTGTTTTGTCACTCTCAAGTCTCAAATTGCTTTTTGCACTTTGGTTTTAAAAAAGTATCTAGTTGTTTTGTCACTCTCACAAACTGTTGGTCCAATCTCAAATTACTTTTTGCAGTATGGTTTTGAAAAGGAATCTTTTTTGTTATTTTCTTTTTTCATCCACAATTTTTTTTTTTGGGATATTAGAGGATTTGGTGATTTTGTATGAGTTGTTTTAGATCTCGAGGGAGGATTGTTTCTTTGGATTGTTTAGATTCTGAGGGTGGATTATAATTTTGTATTGATAATTGCTTGGTGTTGCTTGTAGGTTTGGGTCGTTAGTGACTACTTGATGTTGCTTATTTATTTGAGTTGGTGTTTGATTAGTTGTTAGAAGATGTCAGGAAGAACATACTTCATACTATCGTTATTGGAGACATACAACATTTTCCATAAGAACATTATATCCCTGTTTATTCCAAGTAAACTTTGAATTGCTCAGACAATATAACATCTGCCCTCTCAAGAAGAATGAGTTGGTCTAGGGATTCTGACATTCTACAAGAGCAATAAGCAAAGCTCAATTTTATGAACTTGTGGTTAAGGACACTAGCACTCAGCATCGAGGGAACTTAAGAATTCATGGTTGGGTTTCCTAAAGTGTTGTAAAAGTGTTTTAACCAATCTGGATTCTCAAACTCCCTGCGACGCTGAATAAGAGGGTTTTGCGACAATAAAAGAATAGTAGGCCAGGAGAATAAAAAGTAAATTTAATAAATAGCAAGTAAAAGAAGGAATGAGGAAAAGAAAGACACGAGCATTACACATCCATTTCTCAAATAGTGAGTGAGGCAGTTTGGCTGGTGACTCACGTTCAGCATAGTGTTAACAACAGACTTCCTGAATAGCCTAAGTGATATAGGAGGTAGACATAGATTATACTTTTGAATTCATGGGTAGGAGGAGAGATGATTGAGGTGTGGTTCTTGAATCCCTTGAATTTATATTGATCACAGTAAGCTCTGTGATCTCACAATTTGAGACCAAAGGTCTTTCAAACATTGTTAGCGGATAATTACATCACTCACGCCATTTTTTCCCAGCCAAGAAGTAAAGATGTGCAAAGAGGTACTTGAACTTCTGACAAAAGATGCCCTTGTTTTCATGTGGTAAATAACAATAATAATTAATATAATCATTATTATAAAAATAGTAGAAATCTTCCTTTACTATGGTAGGAATATATAATATATATAAAGAGAGAGAGAGAGGAGAGATAGACTTGTCATTCCGGAAAGTTTGGAGGCCGAATCCTTCCCACTCAAATACAACCCTATGACATCTAAATGGAAGATCCATTCTATTGAAGTTGATCTACATTATTTCAAGTAACCAAAAATAAAAAATCATGTATTTTGAATACTTTTTGCCCATCTATCAAGTTGGCGCAAAATAGACGGTCGAAAATAGCATATTGCTTAGATCTATATCTTTAGACATATAAATTCTCGATCCGACCATTTCATCATGATCTAAATACTTAAAAACCCTCACACCAATTTTTGTTAGATTTCAAATATTCTATACTGTTAAACTGACCAACTCACTATTTCGGCCGTTCATTTTACGCTTGCTTGATGGATGGGCAAAAAGTATTCAAAATACATGATTTTTTTATTTTTAGTTAGTTGAAATAATATAGATCAACTTCAACGGAGTGTATCTTGCATTTGGATGTCGGGGTTGTATTTGAGTGGGAAGGATTTGGCCTCGAATCCTTCCGAATGACACAAGTCTATCTATCTTTCTCTCTCTCTCTACACACACATATGTGCAAACTTATATGCACAAAATTTTGTGCTTTATGTTTATACAAATTGTTATTTTGTTTTACAGGTCCATTTCAAGAGAGAGAGAGAGAGAGAGAGAGAGAGAGAGAGAAGGGAGGAAGGAGCGGACTTCCCAGCTAGTCAAGACACTTTACCCTGGACAACAAATGGCTTGTAAGTTTCTTTAATCTTCTAGCCTCTTCATTAGTCCAAGTGGGAAGCCTCCTTGTTTTCTTATACATATTTGAAAAAAAAAACTTTCATGAGCTTAAGCTCCCCAAGCAAAATAAAAGCTCTGACAGAAGCTTAACAGAGCTCATAAAATGAAGCCTTTTGTCTCTCAAAATGAAAAGTTTATTTCAACTTCTTTTTTCTTGCATCATTTTCACACAAAATCCTTGGAGGAATTCATTTACCTTAGGATTCCTTTGTCTTTTTGGTTTTCTCAAGGCATCACAGTTCAGGGATCAACCTTAGAATCTTACCATTGCTCCCCTTTCTTTAGCTAAAAGGGTACCTCTCATAGGATCCCCCTCACCAGCTTCAAATTTGACTACCTGCGAGTCTTCATTTATGAGATGCTTATTATAAGGTTCCCTTTTTCTTTTCACTTTCAATCTTCATTGACATCACATTCTAAAATTCTTTCTTGGGAATCCTTATCGTGAAATTTTCTACTTTTCAAATTTATTAGACATCATGCCCTAAGAATCTTCACGATGAGGATACCTACACTAGATGCCTTTTCTATTCTGAGGCATTTCAATTCAGGAATCTTTTTAAACTTTGAGGATACCTAGCTCAAGATTTGTAAATTCCCTTTCAATTTCCTAGAAACTATGGTTTGGGAATCGGTGTCACTTGTCAACAACATACCTACTTCAGGACATTCTTTCCTCCCACTATCCAAAAGATGTCATAAACAATTAATTATATATACATATGTATGTTTGTATGTATGTATGTATGCATGTATGTCTGTGTGCGCGCGCGCGTGTATCGTCATGCACATGGATATTTAAAAATAGTAATAATGGCAATAAATAAGTACATACGAGCAGGTCAAACCTTGACTTGTTCCCGCTCATGGTCATTCCAAATATGTCGCTTTTAAATGCTAGGTAATTTAATATCTTAAATAATCAAGACATCAATATTATCCCAATTACTACCTCAAGAGATAACTTACTTTTATAAAGAGGGTAAAAAGAATTGTCACCACAACATATAAGGCCTCATAATACCAAAAAGATAGTAATTGTCATGATACTTTGTGGTAATTGGGATAACATTGATCTCTTAATTATTTAATAAATTAAATTACTTAAGATTTTAGAAGCATCATATTTAGAATGACCACGGGGGGGTTATCAATAGGGTGTTCGCTTGAGCATGGGAGGCACTGGTCGGGATGAAAGGGCGGAGAGAGAGAGAGAGAGAGAGAGAGAGTCGAGTAGAAAATGAACGAGGGATTGGGGGGCTCTACTAATGTTTGATGGTTTTCAGCACATGCATCACCTGAAACAATACTAACTATCCCTATCATCTCAACGAGTGAATTACAATTCTCATCGAATTCTTTTTGAGCCCTAAACACTCACTCCGCTCCTCTCTCTTGTTACTTCTTTCTACTCTTTGCAATCCCTATTTTTTCTCTCCCCCCTAACCCTTTCTATCTCAATTGGCGTCCCTTGAGCCTTAACAACCCGTCGAACTCTCCCTTCCTCTCTTCTCTCTTTAATCCTCATCCCTCTTTCTCCCCCCACATCTAGTTCCTTTAATTGCCTCCGTGAAATCTCCAACGAGGAACCCTAATAGACCCTTCTCTTGCGAGCACACACACTCACCTCCGATAAGGATCCAATCATCAAATTATAATATATACCTATGAGATAAGAGTGTTCTTTATATCTACCCAAAATTTGAGTAGGAAAGTAATGACAAGATGTCTTAATAAACTTTTTCATTATGTAGGTAATTTGGGACGATATATTTCCTTTAACTTGTTGATTATCATATCCATATTACTTCATGTCAATAAATCTATCATCATTTCTTTACTTAATAAGAAATTTTGCAGGAACGTTCAAAGAATCAATAGTTATTATAAATTAATTCTTTTAACCTATAAAGTGGCCAACTTTTGATATGATAATATAAGATAGCTTATTTGTAATTCTAATAATCTAGAATCAGATGCTCTGTGTATATGAAGCACCAATACCTATTGTTGGACTATTTGAGTATTTTGCTTATTGAGTATTGGGTATTTAGTCATCTTGTAAACCCCATATCCCCATCTGATTCTTTTATCATCTATATAAAGAGAGGCAACTCCTAATCTGAGGTTAAGTCATCTATTCTCTAAAACATAACATAATATAAGCGTGATCCCTCTTCCATCACCACCTGCGCCCCATCATCATCCATTAATTTTCTAACCCTAGTTGCCACCAAACCCCAACCATCATCTAAGAAACTCTAGCCACATTCTCTTCTTCTCTTCTTTTTCTTTCTTTTTCTTAGATCTTATTGTCTTCTGAATCTAGATTTGCAAAAAAAAAAGTTACTATTGCGGTATTGTTCACGACGAACTTTTTTGCAGTTTGAAATTTTGTTAATCTGACGGTTGAAATTGTTTTGGTTGTAGTTTGGTGTTTCGAAGTCTAATTTTGGTGATTTAAGAGTCATTCACTATGTTTTTGGGCGATCCAGAGACATTTATGGGTTTTGTTTGATCTGGTTCTACTTAAATTGGACATTTTTTACTACTGATTTGATGATCTCGCAAAACCTCCATTATTACTAGTTTGAGGATCTTTAAAACATCCACTTCTACTGAGTTTGGGAATCTCTAAAATTCTAACCCTATTCAAGCAGATGAATATTTAATTTTTCGTACAGTCTTCGCGCATAAGTGTTAGATTCAACTCAGATTCAGCTTGATTTGATTTGCAACTTCAGCATCGATATTAATGATTCAGCAATGTGGTAATTACCAATTTCACATTTGTTTTTTAGTTTAGGAAAACTTTGTTTAGAAGATGTTTTAGTAGTCTTTGTAACAAGCTGGGAATAATTGATATTTATTCTCCAACTTGAGGGGGAGTGTTAGACTAATTGTGTATTTTCCTTATTGGGTATTGGCTTTTTAGTTATCTTGTAAACTTATCCTTGCATTTTATTTGTTTATGGTTAATGCTTATTGTACTGCTAATTTTATATTATATTATATTACTATTAGACTGACATGTGAGGTCTACTCTCATTAATTGCTAGTGTGGCCCACTTGTCAATTTAATAGTAGTACAATATAGTATAATATTAGTAGTACAATTAGCATACTCTTTGTTTATCATCTATATAAGAGAGGCAACATTAATCTAGGGTTAAATCGTCTATTCTCTAAAACATAACGCCTACAAAACAACGTCGAACATATGTCCGACATGTATCGAACACTGATCCAAATCCAATACGGCATTGGTATGTGTTGGGTATGCCTCGATTGATTTAATTTTTAAAAATTTTGATACGATACTATACATTGCCGACACGGTATAAATATAAATATCGAGTTTTTTGTTTATCGGGTTTTTGTGCTTGTTAGAGAATATGAATTGTATATCGAGTAGAGTTATATTAAGAGTATAATAGGAATAAGAGTTGGTTAGGGTTTCTTGTATCATTAAATATAATTGAGAGGAGAGATCTAAGATTCTCTCTCTTCCAAAACTCTCTCTCTCTCTCAATCTCTGTACAACGTTGATATGGTATCAGAGCCCCAAGTTTTCTTTTTTCCTTTCATCTTCTTAAAAAAGCCAGTGTTCATCTTCTTGCTCAGATCCGCTGCCATCGTCGTCGCTTCAAACCCTTTGCCAAACCCTAACCAAAATCAGACCCTTCTTCTTCTTCACGTCATCGCCGCCATCTTCTTTCCAGCCACCCGCTGCCATCGCCTCATAGCCGTCGCCACCTCATCGTCGCCTTCAGACTTTGTCTTCATTTTTTGTCTTCATCACCACCACCGCCACGTCATGGCCATAGTCTTCGACTTCACCGCCGCTTCGTCTTCACTGCGTCATCATTGTCGTTGCCACTTCATGTTCTCGTCCACACCCTGCGATCTTCATGTTCTCGTCCACACCCTGCGATCTTCGTCTTTATGAAGTCTACATCAGACGTTGTCTCACCATCGCTCCTCGTCATCGTTGTCGTTGCCACTTCGTCATCGCCGTCACAATGACCTTCACTTTTGATCTTCATCACAACACTTCATCATCGCCAATCATCGCTTCGTTACAGCGATCGAGACTGCCATTCACGGGCGGTTTTGGGTTTATTCAAACCCCCATCACATCACCTTCGACCCGACCCGACCGATCTGACTCGATTGACCCATCAGCGGCTCCGAGCAGAGCCGATGCTGCACTGATGGCCACCCGAGCCGACACTGAGCCGACGACTCCACCTGTGCCGATGGCTCCACCCAAGCCGACTCTGAGCTGACCTCGAGCCGACTTAGAGCCGCTTACTACAATACAACTAGCTGAGCTTTGAGTTTGTTTTTTAGTTTTTTGGCCATATCTTTGATGGTCGGAGCCTAATTCGCCGGATTCTCGAGGCGTTGGGCCGTGGAAGATAAAGCTACATAAGTTTTCCCAAGGGTTTGTAACTAACCATGTCTTGTGTTTATGTTGGCAATTTGGATACCTGAGTTTCTGTGCAGGAACTTCAGGATGAGTTTCGAACATATGGAGTTATAACGCATATATGGGTTGCGAGAAGGCTACCGGGCTATGCTTTTATCGATTTGATGACCATAGAGATGCTTACAAAGCAATTCGTGACTTGAATGGTAAATGTAACTGGAGGGTTGAGCTTTCTTATTACTATAAAGGTGCTAGTGATTAGTGGTTGTGATCGTGGTTCTAGAGAACTTGACAGTAATAGCGACTGTCATTGTAGTCGAACTCATCCCAGTGATCGCAGAAGTCTAGCGAGCATCCCTATTTCTCTACCACTCTAGTTCAAGTAGGTATTCTTATATCTTGTTTTAAATTCTCTATGTCAAATACTTAAGTTGTACATTCAGGAGCTACTATTATATGACTGAGATCCGAGATATTATGTCAGCTTTTACTTCTACCTCATGTAGAAATAGCAGATGACTCTCGCACACCCATCCAGGGCATTAGTACTGCCCTATTCTTCCTTTAATGTTTGTGTTCTATTTACCTTGTTTTCCTTACAACTTATTATCAGTAAGTAAGATTATTAGAGTTTTAAATTGTATAGTGATATTTTTTCAGCGTATTGTGTGTTTTAGGAGCTTGGGACGAGAAAGACGATTGACACAAGACGTGAGCGGAATGGACTGTATGAGCTAGAGTGACATCCGATCAGGTGGCCTGCTTCAACACTTCTACAACATTAAACTACCATTGTCGGTTAAGTTATCCTTCTCTACCTACACTAAAACTTTTTTCCTAATTTAGGTCCGGTTTTATCCTTAAAATGTGAGTCTTGTTAGCTAAAAAAGAACCATCATGTGTCTTACCCTCATCAGGTCAATAAGAGGGCTAATAAACTATTTGATTTTGTACTTCTGATGTACAAGATCAATGTTTACTTTCAAAATTGAGATTTAGGTATTTTGTTAGTTTTGTGGATGATCATTCTCGAGTCACATGGATATATCTGTTAAAATCTCATTTTGAGATGTTTTTCACATTCAAAAGTCTTTCTTTCAGAGATAAAGAATCAGTTTAATTTTAGCATTGAAATTTTAAGATCTGATAATGCTAAATAATATTTGGACAAGACATTTAGTCAGTTTCTGGATCAAAATAATATCATTCATCAATTCTTATGTGTCTACTGTAACGCCCCGATTCCACGGATACGGGGACGCCACTGCGACGTATATACGTAGGTCAGAAAGTGCCCCCACGTATATACGCTAAGCATAAAAGTACAAGCAAGGAAGGATCAGAGTGCAACACAAAGCGTGGTATACACACATATGCCAACAAAAAGGTACAATACAAAGTCATCACAGTATATGATAAACATTACATATTACATATGTCTTTTATCATAACAAGTCCAAAAGTAACATATACAAGAAGAACACAAAAGGGCTCACGAGTAGGATGAAGATCCCGTGAGTCAAAAGGAGTCAGGTGCAAGAGCCGGAGCTAAGATGCCTGCTCGCTACGGAGGGCTCGATCTACGGTGGACAACTCCACTTCGATCCAAGCTCCGGAATCTGAATGTGCAAATCCAAGGGGTCAAGACATATAACCATAAATGTGCTACAGCCAAGTGGCTAAGAGACATGAATAGGGATTAGAACACAAGAATAGTATGTAAGGGCGGATATAACATAATCATAAGGCGGAAAATACAAGTAAAGCTGATTTCAAGCAAAAGTGATTGTATATACTTAGGTCACGGTCCCATGAGACTAGTACATCGAAGGAATAATCCAAACAAGGAAACCCTCATATATATACCTTTTGTCTCATGCCACAGTAATCCAAGCATATAGAATCAGAGTTGCAAATCATACTATAATCATAACGAGAATACAAAACAAGATGACAAGGATCATAATGGGAAAGACATAATCCAATAACCGGAATCATCACTGGAATCACGACAAGTAAATAATAGTCATAACAGGAACTAAGACAGGAATCATAGCTGGTACACATAACGGTGATTATAACAGAGAACACGACTGACATCTATTATTATTATTACTCGCCTAACCCATATATCTAGGTATGTGTTTCGGTATCGATCCCAACTCACATACATCCATATATAAGCTATTCGAGGTTTGTTAACGGAAGTAGATGGAGAACTGATATCACTTCTTATAGTGGCACTCATACACCGGGGACCAGTTTATTGGCCCAACGGTTCCCACCACCTGGGACCGGTTTGGAGGCCCAAAGTCCCCCTATAGGTAATCGTGTGGGCCCTAAGTCCCACTACAACTTTCCGCCGCATATATCATATCCATCACTATAAGCAAGGTATCATTCCGGCATCCATCACTTCCACCCATACCCCATACAAGTTGTAGCTTATTAAGGATTATCAGTTTACGGGAATAAGTGAACATGACAGTATTAGCCCTTCAGATTCAAGAGGTGGCCCCCATGGGTTTCAAGAGGTGGCCCCCACCGTGTGGTGTGGCACTTTGTTCCATGTGGCACTTTGTTCTGAGGGAGTGGATTCTAGAGGTGACCCCCATGGGTTTCAAGAGGTGGCCCCCACCGTGTGGCGTGGCACTTTGTTCCATGTGGCACTTAGTTCCATAAAAGCAAGGCAGGGTTCCCGTAAATAAGATAATCATATAGTCATATGTATCATGCTTGGTTTAAGGGATAGCATGACAAGGTGGTGATGTATAGCAAGCAATAAACCATAACAATGAATAGATAGTTGGCCGGGTCAATCGGGACATAACAATAGAGTCTAACAAGGTTGTGGCATGACAGTGGGTCAAGTGGTTACATATAAGGTGTTGTGTGATATACATGTGTTAAAAGGAAATAAATAACTGACAAGGCTATACTAAAGTAAGGCGAGTGGAAACATAGAACAACTTAGGGTTCAACGACCTCGAAGGGTCTGCCACGCATGCTATAAAATAAGGAGACAATAATATCACAGCAAGGTAAAATTACAGGAATAAAACAAGTAATTGCAATGGTCATACATAGGCATGATAAGGTGAGGTGACCGTGGTGATATACTACGAGTTATAGGTTATTTAACATGTCATGGGATGAATATACGCAATGGCCAGTCATGAGGTAATAGGAGGTACATCCATTCAGTTATATGTCCTATAGTGCTAGTATTGAAGTATGAACAAGTAGGAAATAATACACATGTAACAAGTATAGGTACCAAATTTAGAACAGAAATTAACTATGACACACAGCCAGAATTAGTCGACTAGGGGCAAGGGACTAGTCGACTAATATAGGTTTCAAGTCGACTAACAGGTACGCAAGTCGACTAAGTCTGGGATAAAGAGAATTGGGGTCACTGTTCCAGGAAACATTAGTCGACTAAGGTAAAATGGCTAGTCGACTAAGGCGTTCAAGTCGACTAATAAAATAGGCTTAAGTCGACTGGGCCGAGAGTTGGTTTCTGGTCCAAGGAGGGTTAGTCGACTAGGTGAATTCAGGAGTCGACTAATAGGGATTTCCAGAGAGTTGATCAGTCGACTAATATTTGGGGTAAGTCGACTAATACTGTGTTTTCCAGAAAAACTAAGTTTCAGCTAAGTGTTCTAGTCGACTAGGTCTTAGGGTAAGTCGACTAATAGTGGGGAAAAACAGTGCGCAGGACAGAAATCCTGGAAGTGTATTTGATGTCTAAATGCATGGTTTTGGGTGACCTTTGTGTACGAGAAGTGTAGTTACAAGTGCTCAAAGACTAACACAAGTCTTGGTGAGCAATATGCTTACATGAGAAGGCTAGATTTGAGTATGATGACCTAAAAATAGGATTTTTAGTGTGCAAGTGTACAAGGATCTCTACCCTAATCATATGGAGTGTTAACTAGGTCTTGGTGAGTGAGGTACTCACTTGGATGGGTTGGGTTTGGAGCTTGATTCAAGAAGAAGATGGTGGCTTCAATCCATGGGTTGTGGAAGCTTGATTTGAAGATGTTGAAGCTTGGTGTTGCCTTGAGGTCGATGGTTGGAGATGAAGCTCTTGTGATGAAGCCCTAGTGAAGCCTTGAAGTCTTGAGATGGATCCTTGAAGCTAGGGTTTTGGGGTTGAGGAAGAGGGAATTTTGGGGGATTTTCTCTTGTGAAGAAATGAGAAAGAATCATGGGGAAGTTTGCAAAAGAATGGGATTTATAGGTTGGGGATTTTGTAAAGGAGATGGCAATTGTGAAGAAAGGAGGGGTTTTGGTGTAAAAGGGAAAGCATGAGGTGTCACCCTCCATGCCACTTGGCCGGCCATGGGGAGGAGAGAGAGTGAGTGGGGTTAGGTGAGAGGGTGAGTGGGAAATGAGGTGGCATGACAAGGTGGAAATAAGGAATTTGCAATTATAAAAAAAAATGCCCGAAATTCAAGTATCTCGGAATGATCTGGAAATTTACCCAAAAATCAATAATAATATATAAAGACCAATAGTGAAATCCGTTTGAAGAAATACTTTATAGTTTTAAAACTAAAAATCCCGGAATCAGTTACCTACCGACTCCGTTTGAATTTCCATAAAATCATAAAATCCTCAGAAAAAGAATATAAGTAGAAAATGTGAATCCGAGAAATAATGTCTAAAGGACTTTCTTGAAATTCCTATCTGATTGGAAATTAAAATACTGGAATCAGTCTCCTACCGACTCCAGCGGAAAATCCATAAATTCGTAAAATCTCCAGAAAAAGTGTATAAGTAAGAAATAAGATTCTAAGCAATAAAGTCTAAAGGACTATCATGAGATTTTAAACAGTTTGAGAATTAAAAATCCGGGAATCGGTCAGCGACACTGGCCGACACCGGTTTTGAAGAAATTCAATTTAATCCGAGAAAAGTCCAGAAAATCACAGAAAATCTAATACATTGGAAAATAATATTTGGAACTGAAATCGGTCAAATCAGCATACCGGAAAGACTAAATTGAATAATATACTAGGATCGGGTCTTCGGTTCAGATCAGGCCTGACTCCGAATCCGGGGATCCAGATCCAAAGCAAATAATCGTACAAATAATTCATAATATAAAATAAATACAGGGAGTAAATCAAAAAAATACGATCGGAAATCTGAACACGTAACTAAGTACGTATTCCAGGAACGGGGTATTACAATCTACCCACCTTACAAAAAATTGCGTCCTCGCAATTTCGTTAAGGGGTAAATTGGATACAAGGAGGACGAAGGCACGAATAAAGGCATCATAAAACCAAAACAGGGAGGAAGATAATTACAAGAAGGTCCGGAATTAACAATGATAGAATGACAATGGAAATAATATTAAGAAAGATAACCAACTCAAATACAAGATCTGGGGTAGTGGTTACCATGAAATCCTAAGGTTCCTGGTCTGGATACTGATCCTCCCACTCTGCTGCAACACCTGAAGTCTCTGCTGTCATGGCATGAACTTGGCCTCTGCCCTGATCTGTTCTGGCTCTCATCCCCCTCTGCTGATGGTCATACCGTTGGGGTGGAAATGGAGCTCTCCGGTCAACGGGCCCTGGGTACCTCTTCAATGGCGGCGCTGGAAGTGCTGGGACTGGGCGTGCTGGAGCTGGAAGAGCCGGTCTGACTGGTGCCACATGTCCAAACTTCCTGTGTGGGCAATCCCTTAGCATATGTCTCCCTGACCCACATACTAAACATAATCCCTTGGCCGCTCGACAATCTCTCTTATAGTGTCCGGGCCTGTGGCAGAAATTGCATGTGATCTGGGGAAGAGGAGTTTGGGATGGTCTCTTCATCATCGGGCCATGGGTTGCCCTATCTGCATCCTCCTCATCCATCAACTCAAAAGGCCTCTTCTTGGCCTGGTTCTTCGTCTGGTTTGCCTGTTTCTTCTCAAACCCACGCTCCACCTCTCGAGCGCTGGTGAGAACCTCCGCATATGTCTTCAGATGATGGGGCATTAGGAACATCTGAATGTCCATCTGAAGACCCTGCTGAAACCTGCTTGCTCGCTTCTCCTCATCTGTCACCATATACGGAGCAAAGCGGCTGAGTCTCAGAAATTCCGCGGCATACTCATCCACGGACTTGTTCCCTTGCCGAAGTCTGATGAATTGCTCTTCCATGTCCTTCTGGGCTGTGATAGGGAAGAATCTGCTGTAAAAACTCTTGGAGAAGGTGTCCCAAGTGACAGGCTTCTCCAATCTGGCCTCCTCTGCTAGCCACCAAGTCCTGGCTATATCCTTCAATTGAATCTTGGCAACCTCCACTTGGTTCTCCTTTGGTACTCTGGCTGCATTCAACAAGTCTGATGTGTCCGTCAGCCATTGCTCAGCATCCAAGGGTTTCTCTCCTCCTGTAAATATGGCTGGCTGCAGCTTCCTGAAGTCTGATATGTTCCCCGGCCTCTGTTCCTTAGGTGCTGCTATCTCTTGCCGGAGAAGCTCGGTCTGCTGCTGCTGGTTCTCCATCATCATCTGGATAACCCTCAATATATCCACATTCTCTCCCGCTGCTCCATTCGATGCTGATCCGGAGTTGCTGCGACCCGATCTCCTCTCCATCGATACTAGGTATGGATAGACTGGAAGGAGCTGGAAAATGGAATGGAAGGATTTCAGGATGTGAAGGATGGAATCAAGAAGAACTAGATAAATCAAAAGGACTAGACAACTTTGTACAATGATGTTGGCATCCGCAAATTACTAGAATTTGCTACTTGTTTGTACTATAGAGGTAAGAGCCTAAGCTCTGATACCAACCTGTAACGCCCCGATTCCACGGATACGGGGACGCCACTGCGACGTATATACGTAGGTCAGAAAGTGCCCCCACGTATATACGCTAAGCATAAAAGTACAAGCAAGGAAGGATCAGAGTGCAACACAAAGCGTGGTATACACACATATGCCAACAAAAAGGTACAATACAAAGTCATCACAGTATATGATAAACATTACATATTACATATGTCTTTTATCATAACAAGTCCAAAGTAACATATACAAGAAGAACACAAAAGGGCTCACGAGTAGGATGAAGATCCCGTGAGTCAAAAGGAGTCAGGTGCAAGAGCCGGAGCTAAGATGCCTGCTCGCTACGGAGGGCTCGATCTACGGTGGACAACTCCACTTCGATCCAAGCTCCGGAATCTGAATGTGCAAATCCAAGGGGTCAAGACATATAACCATAAATGTGCTACAGCCAAGTGGCTAAGAGACATGAATAGGGATTAGAACACAAGAATAGTATGTAAGGGCGGATATAACATAATCATAAGGCGGAAAATACAAGTAAAGCTGATTTCAAGCAAAAGTGATTGTATATACTTAGGTCACGGTCCCATGAGACTAGTACATCGAAGGAATAATCCAAACAAGGAAACCCTCATATATATACCTTTTGTCTCATGCCACAGTAATCCAAGCATATAGAATCAGAGTTGCAAATCATACTATAATCATAACGAGAATACAAAACAAGATGACAAGGATCATAATGGGAAAGACATAATCCAATAACCGGAATCATCACTGGAATCACGACAAGTAAATAATAGTCATAACAGGAACTAAGACAGGAATCATAGCTGGTACACATAACGGTGATTATAACAGAGAACACGACTGACATCTATTATTATTATTACTCGCCTAACCCATATATCTAGGTATGTGTTTCGGTATCGATCCCAACTCACATACATCCATATATAAGCTATTCGAGGTTTGTTAACGGAAGTAGATGGAGAACTGATATCACTTCTTATAGTGGCACTCATACACCGGGGACCAGTTTATTGGCCCAACGGTTCCCACCACCTGGGACCGGTTTGGAGGCCCAAAGTCCCCCTATAGGTAATCGTGTGGGCCCTAAGTCCCACTACAACTTTCCGCCGCATATATCATATCCATCACTATAAGCAAGGTATCATTCCGGCATCCATCACTTCCACCCATACCCCATACAAGTTGTAGCTTATTAAGGATTATCAGTTTACGGGAATAAGTGAACATGACAGTATTAGCCCTTCAGATTCAAGAGGTGGCCCCCATGGGTTTCAAGAGGTGGCCCCCACCGTGTGGTGTGGCACTTTGTTCCATGTGGCACTTTGTTCTGAGGGAGTGGATTCTAGAGGTGACCCCCATGGGTTTCAAGAGGTGGCCCCCACCGTGTGGCGTGGCACTTTGTTCCATGTGGCACTTAGTTCCATAAAAGCAAGGCAGGGTTCCCGTAAATAAGATAATCATATAGTCATATGTATCATGCTTGGTTTAAGGGATAGCATGACAAGGTGGTGATGTATAGCAAGCAATAAACCATAACAATGAATAGATAGTTGGCCGGGTCAATCGGGACATAACAATAGAGTCTAACAAGGTTGTGGCATGACAGTGGGTCAAGTGGTTACATATAAGGTGTTGTGTGATATACATGTGTTAAAAGGAAATAAATAACTGACAAGGCTATACTAAAGTAAGGCGAGTGGAAACATAGAACAACTTAGGGTTCAACGACCTCGAAGGGTCTGCCACGCATGCTATAAAATAAGGAGACAATAATATCACAGCAAGGTAAAATTACAGGAATAAAACAAGTAATTGCAATGGTCATACATAGGCATGATAAGGTGAGGTGACCGTGGTGATATACTACGAGTTATAGGTTATTTAACATGTCATGGGATGAATATACGCAATGGCCAGTCATGAGGTAATAGGAGGTACATCCATTCAGTTATATGTCCTATAGTGCTAGTATTGAAGTATGAACAAGTAGGAAATAATACACATGTAACAAGTATAGGTACCAAATTTAGAACAGAAATTAACTATGACACACAGCCAGAATTAGTCGACTAGGGGCAAGGGACTAGTCGACTAATATAGGTTTCAAGTCGACTAACAGGTACGCAAGTCGACTAAGTCTGGGATAAAGAGAATTGGGGTCACTGTTCCAGGAAACATTAGTCGACTAAGGTAAAATGGCTAGTCGACTAAGGCGTTCAAGTCGACTAATAAAATAGGCTTAAGTCGACTGGGCCGAGAGTTGGTTTCTGGTCCAAGGAGGGTTAGTCGACTAGGTGAATTCAGGAGTCGACTAATAGGGATTTCCAGAGAGTTGATCAGTCGACTAATATTTGGGGTAAGTCGACTAATACTGTGTTTTCCAGAAAAACTAAGTTTCAGCTAAGTGTTCTAGTCGACTAGGTCTTAGGGTAAGTCGACTAATAGTGGGGAAAAACAGTGCGCAGGACAGAAATCCTGGAAGTGTATTTGATGTCTAAATGCATGGTTTTGGGTGACCTTTGTGTACGAGAAGTGTAGTTACAAGTGCTCAAAGACTAACACAAGTCTTGGTGAGCAATATGCTTACATGAGAAGGCTAGATTTGAGTATGATGACCTAAAAATAGGATTTTTAGTGTGCAAGTGTACAAGGATCTCTACCCTAATCATATGGAGTGTTAACTAGGTCTTGGTGAGTGAGGTACTCACTTGGATGGGTTGGGTTTGGAGCTTGATTCAAGAAGAAAATGGTGGCTTCAATCCATGGGTTGTGGAAGCTTGATTTGAAGATGTTGAAGCTTGGTGTTGCCTTGAGGTCGATGGTTGGAGATGAAGCTCTTGTGATGAAGCCCTAGTGAAGCCTTGAAGTCTTGAGATGGATCCTTGAAGCTAGGGTTTTGGGGTTGAGGAAGAGGGAATTTTGGGGGATTTTCTCTTGTGAAGAAATGAGAAAGAATCATGGGGAAGTTTGCAAAAGAATGGGATTTATAGGTTGGGGATTTTGTAAAGGAGATGGCAATTGTGAAGAAAGGAGGGGTTTTGGTGTAAAAGGGAAAGCATGAGGTGTCACCCTCCATGCCACTTGGCCGGCCATGGGGAGGAGAGAGAGTGAGTGGGGTTAGGTGAGAGGGTGAGTGGGAAATGAGGTGGCATGACAAGGTGGAAATAAGGAATTTGCAATTATAAAAAAAATGCCCGAAATTCAAGTATCTCGGAATGATCTGGAAATTTACCCAAAAATCAATAATAATATATAAAGACCAATAGTGAAATCCGTTTGAAGAAATACTTTATAGTTTTAAAACTAAAAATCCCGGAATCAGTTACCTACCGACTCCGTTTGAATTTCCATAAAATCATAAAATCCTCAGAAAAAGAATATAAGTAGAAAATGTGAATCCGAGAAATAATGTCTAAAGGACTTTCTTGAAATTCCTATCTGATTGGAAATTAAAATACTGGAATCAGTCTCCTACCGACTCCAGCGGAAAATCCATAAATTCGTAAAATCTCCAGAAAAAGTGTATAAGTAAGAAATAAGATTCTAAGTAATAAAGTCTAAAGGACTATCATGAGATTTTAAACAGTTTGAGAATTAAAAATCCGGGAATCGGTCAGCGACACTGGCCGACACCGGTTTTGAAGAAATTCAATTTAATCCGAGAAAAGTCCAGAAAATCACAGAAAATCTAATACATTGGAAAATAATATTTGGAACTGAAATCGGTCAAATCAGCATACCGGAAAGACTAAATTGAATAATATACTAGGATCGGGTCTTCGGTTCAGATCAGGCCTGACTCCGAATCCGGGGATCCAGATCCAAAGCAAATAATCGTACAAATAATTCATAATATAAAATAAATACAGGGAGTAAATCAAAAAAATACGATCGGAAATCTGAACACGTAACTAAGTACGTATTCCAGGAACGGGGTATTACATCTACACTCCTTAACAAATGGGGTAGCTGAACTAAGAATAAACACCTACTTGACATTGATAGGATTCTTTTGTTTCATAAACAAGTACCAAAAGAATTTTGAGTTGAGACCATTTTGACTGCTTGTTACTTGATAAATCAAATGCCATCTTTTGTATTACAAAATAAAATCTCATATTCCATCATGTACCCTGATATTGACTTGTTCCTTTTACCTCCTAAGATTTTTGAGTTTCTCTGTTTTGTCTATAATCATAGTCTTCATAAGACAAAACTTGATTCTAGATTTCTTAAAGAAATTTTTCTTGGCTACTTTAGAACTCAGAAAGGTTATAAATGTTTTTGTTCCTCTATAGGTCAATATATTTTGTCTGCAGATATAACCTTTTTTGAGTCTAAATCAAGGATTTCCACATCTCCTTCTGCGTCAGAGGATGACTATGATTACCTATTCTATCTGGAGATATTATTCAATAGTGGTAAGTCCACATCTGAAAATATAACTGGTAAAGATCCACTTCGGTTTCAGGATCCACTTCAGACTTATATGTGATGAACAACTCCTGCTCCTGTGCCACTGTCAGTCACCAAGCTCTGCGCAAGCATGGAGGGAAACTGTCACCGATCAATTACCTAGTAATTATATTACCGATGATCTTCCCATTGCACTTCAAAAAGGCAAACACAGTTGTACTCAACATCTTCTTTCCAATTTTGTTTCTTATTCTGATTTATCCTTTTTTTGTTCATTTATTTCTTTTTTGGACTCATGATCGATTCTCAAGAATGTATCAGAAGCATTATCTATTTCAGGTTGGACTTAGGTGATGCAGGAGGAGATAACGATTTTAGAGCAGAATGTGACTTGAGAGTTGGTTACACTTCCACTAGGAAAGAATGTTGTTGGGTGCAAATGAGTTTATACTATCAAGTTAAACCCTGTGGGTCTCTGGCTCGCTTAAACGCGAGATTGGTTGCCAAAGGTTACTCACAAGTTTATGTACTTGATTATGTGGATACATTCTCTCCGGTCGCAAAGATGACATTTGTGCGGATTATAGTGTCATTGGTAGTAACTTACCACTGGTCAGTGATCGAAGTATCGGCCGAGTCGTATCCGACTCGGCCACTCCCGATCTGACTCGGAGGCCCGAGTCGACCGAAGGGCGCCGAGTCGACCCGAATCGGGTCCGACTCGGACTCGACTCGGTCAACTCGGCCGAGTTGTTCACGACTCGGCCTAGTTGACCGAGTCGAGTCCGATTCGGACCCGATTCGGGTCGACTCGGTGCCCGTGATAATTCGTTTAAAGGGGCTGAGGGAGAGAGAGAGATCAGATCTGATCTCTCTCTCTCACTCGCTGCCCCTTTCCTCTCGCCTCCCCCCGCGTCGCTGTCGCCGTCGCGTCGCCATCGCCTTCGCAGAATCGCAGGTAATTCTCCCTCTCTCCCTCTCTCTTTCCCTCTCTGTCTCCGTCTCTCTCTCCCGCTGTGTCTCTCTCTCTGTCGGACTCTCTCCCTCTCCCTCTCAGTCTCTCTCCCTCTCCCTCTCCCTCTCAGTCTCTCTCTCTCTCCCCTCTCCCTCTCTCCCTCTCTCTATGCCTCTCCCTCCCTCTCTCTCTCCGTCTCTCTCCCGCTGTGTCTCTCTCTCTCTCTCCCTCTCTCTGTCTCTCTCTCTGTCGGACTCTCTCCCTCTCCCTCTCAGTCTCTCTCTCTCCGTCTCTCTGTCTCTCTCTCTGTCGCACTCTCTTTCTCTCCCTCTCAGTCTCTCTCTCCGTCTCTCTCTGTCTCTCTCTCTCTCTGTCGGACTCTCTCCCTCTCCCTCTCAGTCTCTCTCCCCCCTCTGTCTCCGTCTCTCTCTCTCCCTCTGTATCTCTCTCCCTCTCTCTCTCTCTCTGTGTCGGACTCTCTCTCCCTCTCCCTCTCAGTCTCTCTCCCCCTCTCCCTCTCTCTGTCTCTCTCTCTGTCCCTCTCTCTCTTCCTCTGTGTCTCCATCTCTCTCTCCTCTGTCTCCGTCTCTCTCCCTCTCCCTCTCTCTGTTCCTCTCTCTCCCTCAGTTTAATTAATTTGCGTTTAATGTAATTTAATTTAGTTTAGTTTAGTTAAAGTTAATTTAAGTCAATTTAATTTAATAAAATTTTGTAATTATAATTAAGTTAGGTAATTTAATAATTTTATTGAAGTTAGGTAATTAAGTTAGTGTAGGTTAATCTAGTATAAACTAGTTTAGTTTAATTTAATTTAGTTTCATTTAATTGAGTTTAATTTAATTTAAATTAGTTTAGTTAACTTAATTTAGGTTAATTTAATTTAATAAAGTTTTGTAATTAAGTTAGGTAATTTAATAATTTTATTGAAGTTAGGTAATTAAGTTAGTGTTGCTTAATCTAGTATAAACTAGTTTAGTTTAATTTAATTTAGTTTCATTTAATTGAGTTTAATTTAATGTTGTATTAATTTAGTTAATTTTAGTTTTAATTTAATTTAACAGATAATTTTTTTAAATTTCAGTATGGCTCCAAGCAACGCGATATTGGATGGGAACATGGTACCCCTGTTGGTGGAAGTAGAAAACTTGTGAAGTGTAATTATTGTGGGAAACAAGTCCATGGTGGTATCACTAGATTGAAGCAGCATATATCACATGTACCCGGTCAGGTGGAAGGATGCTTGCGAGTATTAAAAGAGGTATCTCAAATAATGAGACGACATCTTTCTGAAGGTAGCAAAGAAAGAGCGGCCATAAAATCTAAAAAAGAGCGACTTATGAGATCTTTAAGTGAGGAAGATTTTTATGATGTGACCGAAGAAGATTCTGATAATGAAATTGAAGAAGTTGGTGATTTAGAAGGAGTTGAAAGAAGACAACTAAAACAAGCTATGAAAGAAAGTCGTGAAATGGCTTGGAGATCGGCAGAAGGAGTTGATATTAGTGGCAGTAGTTCGCAGCCTTCAGGATCAGGGAGTAACCGTGGATTGCGTCGGAGTATGACTATGAGAAATTCCAGCTCGTGGTATTGATCCTTACATGTTCCCAACAAAACAGAAATCAATCAAAAGTATGTTCTCAACTGAGAATATGAAAAAGGTTGGAAAATCCGTGGCGAAATTCTTTCACTACAATGCAATACCATTCAATGCAGCTGATAGTGGTCCTTACTACCAAGCCATGATTAATACTATTGCGGAGGCAGGCCCAGGTGTAAAAGGCCCTACAGGGTACCAGATTGGCAATTTATATTTAGAGGAGGAAATGAAAGAAATTGAAGTATATATTACTTCAATAAAAACAAAATGGCCGCAGTATGGTTGCACGATCATGTGTGATGGATGGAGTTCTCATAATAGAAAGCGTATTGTTAATTTCATGATTTATTGTGATAGAAGCATGATCTACCATACTTCTATTGATACCACTAATATCTCGAAGACTGCTGAGTATATATTCTCGCTAATGGATAAAGTTGTTGATGAAGTTGGTGAAGAAAATATCGTGCAGGTTGTAACAGATAATGAGGCAAGTTTCAAATCAGCTGGTCACATGTTGATGGAGATGAGAAAACATTTGTTTTGGTCTCCCTGTGCAGCACATTACATTGATTTGATGCTTGAAGATATTGGTTCTTTGAAATCAGTCAAGGAGACATTGGATGATGCTAAGATGATCACATCATTCATTTACAATAGCCTCAAAGTGGTGAATTTAATGAAGCTATTTACCAGAGATAGAGATTTGTTGAGACTAGGTATAACACGGTTTGCCACCGAGTTTATTTCTATTGAAAGCATTATTCGCTATGAGCAAGATTTGAAAAGAATATGTACGACTACCGAATGGCGTGAATTCAACAAGGAAAGGAGTAGAAGAAGTGTGCGAGATAAGGTTTCTAATCTCATTCTGACTGACCGGTTTTGGGAGAAGGCAAGAGAGGTCCAAAATATTATGGATCCTCTTGTTAGAGTCTTGAAGATAGTGGACCAGGATAAGAAACCTACACTATCTATTATATATGAAGCTATGGATAGAGCAAAATTGGCTATAAAGGCATCAAATAAGAACTGAAAGAAGTACCGGGATATCATTGATAGAAGATGGGAGGGACAATTGCATAGACACTTGCATGCTGCTGGTAATTCATTTGCCTAGAAATCATATTTGCTGACTAGAAATTGAAACTGTCATATCATAACAATCGTGTGCTTACATTATTGCAGCATATTTTTTAAATCCAGCACTCCAATATTCAAAAAACTTTTCTACACATCCAGAAGTGAGAAATGGACTAAAGGAGGTCATTAAAAGATTGAAGCCAGATTTGAATAAACAAGCAAGAGCTATTAATGAGGTAATAATAATTTATTTATTTCATCGATATAATGTTATGCAAATATTAACACTTGTGATGTGTATTCTCACAGATAAAATAATTTGTGGATGGAGTTGGAGAATTTGGAAGCTCCCTAACTAGAAGAGCAGTGCAACAATCTCTTCCAGCTGATTAGTGGATTAATTATGGCGAAGAAGCTCCCAATCTGCAGAAAATTGCCATCAAAGTTTTAAGCCAAACATGTTCTTCATCGGGTTGTGAAAGAAATTGGAGCACGTGGTCGCTGATTCATACAAAATTGCGCAACCGGTTGGCAATAAAAAAAGTTGCATAAACTAGTATTTGTGCATTACAATATGCGGTTGCGAGTAAGAAACTTGACATGCAAAAGCAACACTGATGATTATTACAACCCAATTGATCTGAACAATATTTTCAATGATGATGATATTTTGGATGAGTGGATTGGTGAGGGAGAACAGCCGATGTGACCACCAGATGACTTAGGTTGGTTGGATGAAGGTATTTGTCGTACTGACGAAAGTGGCGGTGATGGCGGTGAT
Source organism: Agave tequilana (assembly GCA_038442645.1). NCBI lineage: Eukaryota > Viridiplantae > Streptophyta > Magnoliopsida > Asparagales > Asparagaceae > Agave > Agave tequilana. Next base: position 291,991 of record JAVJIF010002324.1, read on the forward strand.
GATGGTGATGGCGGTGATGATGACAGCGGTGATGATGATGGCGGTGATGGTGGTGAAGGTGATGGCGGCGGTGATGGTGGTGATGGTGGTAATGGTGAAGAAACTCATGGTGTTGGTAGAAGCCAACGAGGTGGTGCTTTAACATGGGATTCAGAATATTATGCCACACAAGATACAGATCATGGAGGCCGGGCGGGGATTTCGCAACAGCGTAGGCATTTAGATCGGTTGGTCGAATTCAGTTCTAGCGATGATTATTCGAGTGGACATGATAACTACTCACATGGTCATCATAGTCTTGAAGGTCATTTACAGAGGTTGGGTTTGACATCTGGCCAATATTCTGACACTGATTATTCTAGCACTGGTGAATATTCTACTAGCAGCACTGAATATCGAGGTTTTGGGTATTATCACCATGGAGCTGATATTGCACAACCCCTACCGCCATATTACTCTGATAGTAGATCCTCTGGCCAATCATCTCAGCCTACAGGATCTCACCCACAAACATATTATTATCCTTATGGAAACTATATGCCTGGTTTCTATACTTATCTCGGGGATGATGATAATGATGATTTTGTGCCTCATCGTATTTCAATGTGGAAATGACTATATTAGCAGGTACTTATGAATTATTTTGTGCAATTTACTATATTATGCATGTATTTTGATATTTTTCTACGACGACGCTTGTATTTATGCTTTCACGTTATGTTTTGAGTGTTAGGTGATATGTTTTGAATATGTGATGCATGAATTTTGATGTTTACATTTTTTTATGATTTGTCATGATTTTTTCATAATTTTTTTGACATTCTATGTAGCGTTTTGCGCGTATCGTCCGAGTCCGATTGGAGTCGCCGAGACCGATCCGTCTCGGTGCCGGCCGAGTCGGCGGCCGAGATTGAGACTTTGAACCATGCCACTGGTTACTTCATCCGTTAGACATCAAGAATGTATTTCTCAATAGTATTCTTGATGATGAGGTTTACATGGAGCAACCACCAATCTTTGTTGTTCAATGAGAGTGTGCACAGAAGGTTTGCAAGTTGAAGAAGTCACCCTACAGTCTGAAATAGTCTCCAAGAGTCTGGTTTGGGCGCTTTGCTTCAGTGATTCAGGAGTTTGATCTTTGTCGGTCAGAGAAAGACTACTATGTATTTTGGCAAACACAACATAAGAAGAGGATCCTGATAGTTGTATATGTAGATGATATTGTGATAAAAGAAGATGACATAGAGGGAATTGATAACCTAAAGTACATGCAAAAACAACTACGGTCCAAGAATCTTAGATCTCTGAAGTACTTAGGCATTGAGGTGGTCAGGCTAAGGACATTCTTCTGCCACAGAGGAAATATGTACTTGACTTGCTTTCAGAGTCTGGAATGCTATGATGCAGGAGAGTTAATACAAAGTTGCTACCAGATCAGGATGAGCTTCTTGAGGATGCTGGGTGGTACAGGAGATTGATGAAAAAACTGACCAACCTGACGGTGACCAGACCGGACATCACATTCACAATCAATGTGGTGAGTTAGTTTTTATCAGCACCGAGGACTACTCACTTGCAAATCGTAATGAGAATTTTGAGGTTCTGAAGAAAGCTCAAGGAAGAAGACTTCTTTATCCAAATCATGGGCACACTCTAATAGCAGGTTTCTCAGATGCGAATTGGGTATGGTGCCCTTTTGATTGGAGGTCGACCATAGGATACAATGTCTTTCTTAGAGGAAATCTTGTGTCATGAAAAAGTAAGAAGTAGAGCGTGGTCTCTCGGTTCAGTGTAGAATCATAGTACAGGACAATGACAAATGTGACATCAGATCTAATTTGGATCAATAATTTATTGACTAAGATTGATTTTCCCACAGAGTGTCCCATGAGACTATATGGTGACAACAAGGCAGAAATACACCTTGCTGAAAATGATATATTCCATGAGATAACAAAACACATTGAGTTTGTTCTTAAGAAATCACTTAGTAAAACAATAGTAGATTTTATTTATGACAAGCTGGGCATGCATGATGTATATGCTCCAGCTTGAGAGGAAGTGTTAGAGAATATGAATTGTATAACGAGTAGAGTTGTATTTGGAGCAGAATAGGAATAGTAGTTGGTTTAGGGTTTCTTGCATTTATAAATATAATTGAGAGGAGAAATCTAAAATTAACTCTCTTCCAAAACTCTCTTTCTCAATCTCTGGTACAACATTGACAGTGTTAAAGGCCGACTCTCATCTCTCTTGATACGAATCCATCTCTCATCTCTCTCGTCTCAACAGAAAGGGGAAAGTTTTCTAGGGCATAACCTTTGCTCGAATTCAGGTCACCTCTCTCCGGCGAAGATCCCTTCGCTTTAGCGATCTCTCCTCTTGATGATGACTAGCGATGACTCCTTTTTGATACCCAGCTCGTCACCATCCTAGGCACATTGTTTCTCACACAAAAAAGGGGAGAGGAGGAAAACTTATAAGCAATTTGATAAGTATTACATAGATTTGCAAAAGATATTCTATCTTAAAAAGGCGTAACAAAATTTGATATTTATACGAGGCCTTGTCAAAAAATAATAATAAAAAAAGGAGAAGAGAAAGAAAGGAGAGGAAGGACCAACAACACACTAGATAACATGTCAAAGAACAAATTTTTTATCATAAAAAGAAAATAAGAGTGCAAAATGTCTTTCTAAGGTGAAAGGAAAAAGAACAAGCAAAGGAGAAGGGAGGTGGGGGGGAGGCGCACCCTCATGGAGCCTAAAATAGAGAGGAGGTGGGTAACGTCATGGAACCTAAATAAAGATGACCTGCCATGGTAACATGACAGTGTGGACTTGTGTTCAAAAGATACAGAAGAGAGAGAAAATGAGCTCCCCAACAGTAAACTCCTATTGAGCACAGTTAACTCCTATAGCTCAGCAAGTTGATGGCGGGGAGCATGCCCTTACGTATTGGACTTATGAACAAGCTGGGGAGGTCTAACTTAAAAACCTTATATTATACTCTATGACCCCTCATCTTCAAGTCACTAAAATTTTCTATAGACAGCACCCAGCTGCCCTTATGTTCATTTTTCTACCGCAATAGTTTTTATAGTACATCAATTTGGCTTTTTGCTCCCTATATTACGTGTAGTCCCAACGTTGGTCTAGACAAACCCTAGTGAAGGTAGTAAGGTCCAAAGGAATTATGCACATCTAATAGCTCCAGATTTGTGCCATTATTCCTCGATGTTATAGGCAAATTTGATAAACAAGTGAAGTTTGCCCGTGGTGACTAGTTTTACCTCTATCTCCACGATCGATCGTCGTCACCACCAACAATTAGAGTCAATCGGATCACAAATTCAGAGAAGTTTTTCTTTGCTCTCAATCATTCACGTCTTTATCATGCATGTTATTACCTTTTCTTTTACCTTAATTTTTTTTATTTTAAGAACATCACATCTTGAAACATTCAGGAATTAATACTTAAACATGAGGACTACAGGAGGCCCCTTGTTCAAGTGTACCTAAAAATCTGTCCTTCTCACATGCTAACATAGCGAATCTATTTTTCATCTTTATTATTACTTCAACAAAAATAATTTTTTTAAACCCAATACTTCAATCCAATCACACCAGGAAGGTAAATCCCAACTCCAACAACTGGTGATCGTGATGGGATCTCCTGTCTCGAGCTTTTAGTAACCTTGTACTTGTCCTTGCAAGTTTATTTTTTTTAGTATCTGTCTTTTTTTTTTATACAAGTTTTAGCATATTTTTTAGCTTAATAATAAGACTTAATTCTAAAGGCTATAATTATAATAAATAAATAAATAAATATAAACCCATAATTTCTAGTATTTGGAATTCACAAGAGGAAATTTATAAGAGCGAATTCAACTTCTCATTCCCCACAACACGAAACACAAATCAGTGCAAATGAAGTAGGTAACGCATCAAAGGAACTTGATGACGAAACCGAGAGGCTTTATCTGGATGTCTCAAGAGAAATTCGTGATCATATTAGGAACTGATATAGTAACATCAGAGATTGAGAGAGTTGAGATCTATATCTCATACTCTAGTCTATATATAATAACCAATGTGGATACATCATGAGCTAGTCTCACAGGCAATGTGGGATTAAAATAACACAGTCTCTCTCAACACTTCCCCTCAAGTTGGAGCATATAAATCACACATGCCCAGCTTATTACAATTCACAAATAAAATCTACCCGTGTTCTAACAAGTAGTTTGGTAAGAAGATGTGCTAATTGGTGTTCTGTGATGCATGCTTTGCCACAACAATCTTTTCCTCGAGCTCCTACGAACTATATGACAATCAGCCTCAATGTGTTTGGTTCTCTCATGGAACACGACATTTTCAGTAATTATCACTGCCTTGTTGTCACCAGATAGTCTCATGGCATACTCTGGAAGACATCTTTTATTCAGATTAGCTCTATTGTCACATTTGTTATCGCATTGTACTCTGAGTCTATATTAGACTAAGAGATCACATTCTGCTTCTTGCCTTTTATAACACAAAGTTTCCTCCAAGTAAGACACAATATTATGTGATCGATCTCTTATCAAAGGGGCACCCTACCCAATCTGCATCTCTGTTGTGTCTATGAATTGAACGGAGAAACCTTCTTCCTGTAACTTTCTTTAGGTACCTCAAAATCCTCAATGTCGTCTCCAAGTGGGTAGTCATCGATGTTGATAAAAACTGACTCACTACACTGACTGCAGATGAGTCCGGCTGGTCACTGTCAGGTAGTTCAATTTTCTCACCAATCTCCTATATCTCCCAACATCCTCAATAAGTTTCCCCTGATCTGGTAGCAGTTTCGTGGTCATGTCCATCGAAAAATCAATACTCCTGCATCTTAGTATCCCTGCTTTTGAAAGCAAGTCGAGTATATACTTCCTCTGTGACAGAATAATGCCCTTCTTAGACCTGGCCAACTCAATGCCTAAAAAGTACCTCAGAGTCCAAGATCCTTGGTCTGAAAGTGTTTTCTTGAAGAGGAGGAGGTGTTTGTTGAATAACCCCCGGGTTTGTGGATCCTACACATCCAGATTTTATTTTCAGACTAGAGAAAGCTTTATATGGTTTAAAATAAGCTCCTGGAGCTTGGTATGAAAGACTTTCATTATTTTTATTTCTAATGGTTTTGCTAAAGGAAAAATAGATACCACTTTGTTTACTAAACATGTTGATAATGATATTCTTATTGTTCAAATATATGTTGAAGATATTATATTTGGATCTACTAATGAAAAACTTTTGCAAAGATTTTGAATCATGTATGAAGGAGGAATTTGAGATGTCTATGATAGGCGAACTTAACTACTACCTTGGACTCCAAATCAAGCAAAGGAGTGATGTGATTTTTATAAATCAAGCCAAATACACGAAAGAACTCATCAAAAAAAATTGGGCTTGAAGGGGCAAAGACAAGCAAAACTCCCATGGCTACCACAACAAAACTTGACAAGGTATAAATGTAGACATTAAAATCTATCGTAGTATGATTGGTAGTTTATTTTATTTAACGGCTAGTAAGCCGAATATTATGTTTAGTATTTGTCTATGTGCTAGATCCAGTCTTGTCCTAAAGCGTCTCATTTGATTACGATAAAACGCATTATTAGATATCTTAAGGGCACCATTGGAATGGGTTTGTGGTATCCGAAAACCGGACAATTTTTCATAAATTTTTCGGATGCTACTATGCGGGTTGTAGAGTGGATAGGAAGAGTACAAGTAGAACCTGTCAGTTTCTAGAAAATTATTTTATTTCATGGTCTTCTAAGAAGAAAAATTCTGTAGCCCTCTCAACCGCCGAGGCGGAGTATGTTGCGGCCGGGACTTGTTGTGCACAAGTTCTTTGGATGAAACATACTCTCCTTGATTATGATTTACATTATGACCATATTAAGATATTTTGTGATAATACTAGTACTATTCATATGACCAAAAATACAAATCAACATAGTAAGACAAAACACATAGAAATTCGATATCACTTTCTTCGAAATCATTTTGAGAAAGGTGATATTGAAATTGATTATATTTTCTCTGATTTTCAACTTGCGGATATTTTCACTAAACCACTAGATTACAATAGATTTTCATTTATTTGTGGTGAATTAAATGTTTGTATTATGAATTCATGAGATTTTTGCAAATAATCTTCAAGAATGTTTTGTTGGCTTGACCCTTTTTATGCATGACAAAAAGGGGGAGAAATATTTTGAGTTATTTCTTTTCCAGGCATACTTCCATCCATTTTTGTTATAAGTTGTAAAGTTCATTTTTTTGTAAGGTACATATTCTTTTCTTATACTTGATAGATAACATAATTTAAGGGGGAGATTTTTCAAGCTCTTTCACATTTTTTTCTTAAATTACTCATATGTTTTGTCATTATCAAAAAGGGGGAGATTGTTGGCCCAAGGTTACAATCACCCGGTTTTATGGTTTTGATGATAACAAAACATATATAGTTATTTGTACTAATCAAGTTTAAGTGTTTAAGATTATTTCAGGGTTCTAAAAATTCAAGAAGTTTCTTCCTCTAAAGGAAGGTGGTGTTGACTCAAGAAGACACATACGGGATCAAGAACTCAGTACACTCAACGATGCAAATGAAAAAGCCCAATTGAAGATCTTATTGTCACACAGACCCTTATAAGATTTTAGTATGTTAAAGAGTAGAATATGATAGAAATGCTCAAGAAGTTACACACACAAAAATACACTTTTCAAAAATACAGGTTTTAGGTAGTATTGATTTTGTTGCATGTTTGGTATTAATACATGTTTCATAATTTTTCAAATTTTTATATCAAGTTTAGAATATGTATTCTCTCTTATACTATGCTACATAACCCTCAAACCAATACAAAATATTTTAAAAATTGTTCAAAGGTCAAAAATCTATTTTCATTTTATTTCAGGCCATAACGGTCGACCGGCCGGTCGACCGTACGTATTACAGGCCAAACCGATCAACCGGGCCTTTTGGCCAAGGGCGTGCACGTCTGTGCACGTTTGTCGATCGACCGACTGGTCGACTGACTGAAAGGGCCTTACTCTCTGTTTGTGTCGGTCGACCAGCCCGGTCGACCGACAGTTCAAAATTTTCTTTGTAAAATGACTTGCGGTCGACCGGGCAGTCGACCGGAGCCAACGGTTATTTTTTTAAGTGACGTGCCAGTCGATCGACAATCGTCCAGGTTGGCATAACGATTACATTTTGAATTTGTTTTGATTTTAAAAAGCTCTAACGGTCATTTTCTGTTTCCAAGAGGTCTATCTCACCTCAAATCATCTGACTTCACTCTTAAATGTTATTCATCCTTGCCTATAAATAGAGGGCATGGGTTTTGGTTTTTCACATGAAAAAATATCCAATTTTCAAGTGTTTTCAAGAGAGAAGTGTTTATACCTTTCCATTTTTAAAGTTCTTTCTATTGCAAAGTTTTTCAGTTGATTTTTTTAAGTCTTCTAAATCTTTGCTACTGAAATTTTTCTCTCACTTAACTTCTTGAGCCTCAATTCATACTCCACTCTATAAGAAGTTGTAAGAGAGTATTTGTGGTCTTCCTAAATTACAAGGTGACTTGTATTCCATTGAGTTGTGATTCCTCTTGTGTGGAGGATAGTATTGTTGGAGTTGGTACTCCGGTCTTGAGTATACCAAGTTGTAATCCCTTGAGTGTAAGGTTCCTTTGTGGAAGTTTCCTTAGTGGATATAGTAGAAATCCTTCATAGTAGTGAAGGCGGGGACCTAGAGCCGTGACTCGAACCTCGAAACAAATTCTCTTGTGTTTGCATTTGTTTTGATCTTTCTCTTTATTACTTTACAATCATTTACTTATGATTTTATTTATCTTACTTTTCATTATAGCACTTATTCCATCACTTTGCGTTTTCGGTCTATACTCATATCAACAAGGAAGCAATTAAGCACCTCAACTCATCATCTAGAGGAATCAAAGAGGAGAAGTTCTGGAGCCCTTTACTGGGAATCCGGCTTCAAATCCTTGTTTCGAGTGATCGCTTGCATATTTCAGCTCAACTAGTTTTAAAAGTGCATTTGATTAGCATAACACCTATTCACCCCCTTAAGTGTTTTTAAAGCGGCAGCGTAGAAGATCTACCACCAGCAAGTAATCACCACACAACCAAGGAACACAAGATTTAACGTGGTTGACAATGTGCCTACGTCCACAGGGAGGAGGGGAAAAATATTTATTGAAGAAAATACAAGAGTTACAGTGAGATCTCTTTTACAACTCTCAATGGTGAAATTCTATAATTTCTCTTAAATTCTTGACACTTCTTCAAAAGGCCACCCCTGAGGGGTTTATATAGGCACCTGGAATAGTCCTAGTCCAACACGAGCTCAAATCAGCACCTCCTTAGAGAAATAGGAAACCCGTATCCAAATCAAAATAAAAGACAGATCCATATTATGGAACTTCCAAAAACTTAAATTCTTCTCCAATGAATATGACCCACTCCAAATACTAACAATCTCCACCTTGACTCATGTTCATTGAGTCCCTCCGTAGAAATTGGCCTCTGCTTCATTCGCCTTCCTTTCTCCCCCCTTTTGTAACTTCACATGGCTCCCTCCCAAGAGCCCGTTCATTATTTTATCTTTAGAGAACCTTGATGAAGTTCAGAGATGCTCTGATCTTCTCCACTGGGATAGTCTTTGTCATCATATCTGCTGGATTCTTCTTCGTGCTGATCTTTATCAAATCGACCACCTTATCATCCACGACCCACTGACGTATCGTGTGAAATCTCACATCAATGTGCTTCGTCTGCTTGTGATACCTGTGATTTTTAGCGAGATGAGTAACACTCTGGTTGTCACAATAAATCCGAACTGAATCCTATATGATACTGAACGTCTCAACCAATCCTCTCAACCACAAAGCTTCATTTGACGCCTTAACTGTAGCCATGTACTCCACTTCTGTCGTTGAAAGAGCAATTGTAACTTGCAACTCTGCCTTCCAACTAATGATGCACTCAGCTACTACATAGCCCGTCGTAGATCTTCACTGATCAAGATCTCCTGCATAATCTGCATCAACATAGCCTTGTAGTAACCTAGGCTTCCCCGTTTTCAATCTCTGAAACACCAAGCCTAGTCTCGCACTCCCTCGCAGATATCGTAGTACCCACTTCACTACTTCCCAATGTTACTTTCCTGGTTTGACATAAACTGCCTTACTGTACTAACTGCATAGGCTAAGTCATGCCTAGTGCAGACCATAGCATATATGAGTGATCTCATTGCACTAGCATATGGTACTCGAGACATCTCTTCCTCCTCATCCGGTGATGTGGACACTATTTGGAGGATAATTTGAAGTGACCTGCCTAAGAAGTGGTGACTAGTCTTGCTTCTGTCATGTTAAATCTTTTTAACACTTTGAGAATATAGTTCTCCTGGGATAGTCAAAGTCTGTCTGTGTTCTGTCTCGAGTGATCTCCATACCTAAGATCTTCTTGGCTTCTCCCAAATCTTTCGTGTCAAATTTCTTCTTGAGCTGAGCTTTAAGCTTCTGAACATGAGTCTTATTTCTCGCAGCAATCAACATATCATCCATATATAACAGCAAATATGTCAGATCATCACTCTGCTTGAAATAGACATAACTATCATACTCACATCGATTGTATTTGGCCTTAATCGTGAAAGAGTCGAATCATTTGTACCACTGCTTGCGAGACTGCTTAAGTCCATAGAGGGACTTCTTTAGAAGACACCTCTTATTTTCTTTACCTTCCTGAATGTAACCTTCAGGTTGTTTCATGTATATCTTCTCCTCCAGCTCACCGTGCAGAAGGCACACTGGTTCTTCAAATGTTTAAAATCTGGCATGGACTTCGATCTCCCGCGATTACCTTTGCCCTTCCTATTTGAACATCTGCCTCTTACCGCTAACGCCTCTGCTGATGTACTCCATTGAGAAGATAATCAATCTTGCCCCCTTCATAGTTTACAGGAGCAGCCGACACTTCATTATAGTTAAGTGTTTATCTACCATTGATCAAGGTAAGACTAAAGGTCTCATACCCTTTGTCTGGAAGAGAATTCAAAAGAATCACTGTCTTATCCTCTTCATCAATTTTGACATCCACATTAACTAGATCTGTAAGAAGCTTGGTGTAGTTATTCATATGTTCATCAACGAAGAGTCCTCTTCATCTGGAAGCGATAAAGCCTCTTCTTCAATTGTAGCCGCGAGTTAATGCTCTTCGTTAGATACTTCTTCTTCAGGATCTCCCACAACTGCCTTGCAGATATTTCATGTAACACATGGTACTTGATGTCTTGTGTCGAATAAGACCTAATCAAATCACACGCTATTCGGTTCATCTTGTCGCAATCTTCTTCAGAAGTAGAATTGCGCTTTTTCTCCAATCGTAGAGTGTCCTCGAGGTTTGATGCCGTCAGTGCATCCATCACCTCACACCTCACATACCGAAGTTGTTCTTACCATTGAACTTTACCACATCGATCTTCAAAGGATGTGGGTTCATGAATTTCACTATAGATGTACTATCTTCGGCCATCTTCTCAATGATTCCCTCAAAGCAATGTGAAAAGCAAACGGAGTTAAATCAAACAAACTAGAAAAAAATAGGATCTTTACCTTAAAGTGAAACCCTAGAAGAGTTTCCAAAATGATCTACTCCAACGAATCTGATTACTTGAGCAATGCAAACGCTGTTTTGAGATCGACACACGATCCCACAGACAGTCCCAACGTTACTCCGAGATCAACACACGATCTTCGCTAAACAGCAACTAATGCTTTAAGAATCGACACACGACCCCACCACGAACATAGGATGCTCTGATACTGCTTGTTGCGCGCGAGGCAAAAACCAGCGAGGAACCCAATAGATGCAACAGAGAAGTATCCCAAGAATAATAAGAACAAGAAACAAGAGAGAAAGCAAACACAATATTTAACGAGGTTCGACAATTTGCATACGTCCTCGGAGTAAGGGAGAGAGATCTTATTGATTCAACAACCAATACAATTTGTACCTTGCATACAATTCAAGAGGGCTGCCCCTTTATTTATAGCCAAATAGACCCAGGAATTTAGGAAACCCCAAGTGGATTCGTCTCCAATTCAGAAACAAAGTTCGAATCCTGAAAAGAGAGACAGATCCGCGCCTAGATACGCCTATCGGTCGACCGGGCGGTCGACCGACCCAAGCACCCGGTCGATTGGTCGGTCGACCGTATCCAACTGAGAGTTTCTTCATGTCAGTCGGTCGACCGAGGGTCGACCGTTCTTCTGCTACGGTCGACCGGCCCTGCTTTGTGCACGTTGTGCACACTGGTCGACCGAGTGGTCGACCAGCCCTACTGCTGGCCTGATATAAGCTCCGTTCTCGCGTCATTCTCGCTTCTTTTGGCTTTCGATCTCTGCACTATATTTTCTGATGAGTTTAAAAAACTCCATCTTAACATTTTATCTCTTCTCTCCTTACAACTTTGCAATCCCAGAGTAACAAAACCTGGGGCAAAGATTTGTTCTTCCTTGATGATACCTTGTTTGCTTAATGTAAAACCAGCTTGCAATTTTCTTACCATCCAAACCTCTTGGAAATCTGGACATAACCTAGTTTCTTTCCCAATTGATATGAGCGTGGCATTATATCTTGATTGTCTTCTCAAAATGGCTCAAGTCCAGCAAGACTTCTTGCAGTCCAATCTACCACGTTCACCATCTAACAATTGCAATAGCAACCAAGTACTGGTAACACGGATTTGGTTGGACTGTCTGATATAATATAATTTTCTAAAAAGACTAGGAAAATGCACATGCTACGCATGTGATAAATCTAACTCTTGTTTATATTATTTCATAAAATGAAAGAAATAGATAAAATAAATTAACAACCTCAAAGGTCAAGAAAATTTGATAGTTATTTATAAGAAATGTGTCATATGTAACTATGATAATAGAAAAGATTGGTCGAAACTTTGACTATAGATCTATATCATGGGAATAACAAGGAATGTGGGGAGAAAGAAGAGTAAAAAGTTGCGGATAGAGTTTTTTAAAGAAAAAGGCACAGGACTATCGACATTTCTTTTGAGCTATCGATAGTCAGAGACATGGATATGTCTGCAGGTGAAACATACTGTCGACAGCAGGCAAGTTGCGTTGTCGACAGCGAATGTAATGGTTTGTCAGAGTTTAGGTTTGTTGTCGACAGGGTCGACAGCGTTTTGCTTCTGGGCGAATTCGAGATGGGTTCTGAATTTGTTTATGATCCAGAGTTTTTGGTTTTCTTTTCTTCAGGGACTCCATGCATATATAAAGAGGGGTTATTTCTCATGCTATTGTATCCTGTACTCGATTAATTTAATGAGATCTCTCTCCCTTTCTGCCCTGAGTACGTAAGCAATTGCCGAACCTCGTTAAATTCGTGTGTTCTCGCTTTTTTTTTTCCTTTTGTTTGCTTGTTCGTGCGATTGGTGACTATTTTCTAGTGTTATTGTTCTCTGTTGCTGAGATTCCAACGAGGAACGTAACCGAACCACTGCCATGCACGATCAGGCTCAACAATCAACATTTCCGATCTCCTCCACCTGAGAAGTTACCAAATAATAGGAAAAGAGCTTGCTCTGTACCTTGAGAACATCCAAATCTGGATGAAAAGCTAAGATTAGCGCTTCTTGATTTTCAATTGCCTCAGCACCAAGAGAAGAAGAAGGAACACTGTGAAATATAATCTACCCTTTTGTATTGAACTCATGTATTACTTTCCTCATTCATTTTCTTTTTGCAATCAAGCTGTAAATATAATCTGTAACACTTGTTACGTTTATAACAATACCCATGCTTTCTAAAAATAAATGATCATTCTAATTTGGTGTACTTTCTAAGAGAGTTGAATTTAGGAATCTTGAACCAGCGGCGACGAAACCGATCCAATACCTTTATTCTGATTCGCAAGTGGATCCTCTTGATCTGATTACTAACAAGAGCTGCACACTTCTTTTGCAGTGCCATTGACTTTGACAATCTCTTCAGATTCTTCACACAATAGCTACCTGCATTTATTACAAACGAACATAATTACCACATCAAAGAGAATTAATTCGTGCCCAATATTAAAGACATAGATTGATTACAATTCCTTTCCTAACTTATGTTTCACTTAAAACATTGTAAAATGGTTGTTCTTTTTGGTTGTAATTTTTGTTTCAATCTGATAACTTAGGGTGCCATGTCTGCATTCGCTCACCTTGGACTTTCTTAGTGGCTCCAGTTCTCCCTACCCTCGCATTTTGCACCACCTACAGTTCAGGACATGTTAGCACCAGAATGCATCTAACCTGTTCCCAAATATTGGTAGAGAAATTCCATAATGGTATGCTTTATCATATTCTATAATCGAGGATCGTGTGGCTACAGTGAACATTTGAATTTAGCATCAGATAGCATTATTTCAGGATTAATATTTCTAAAACTGTATGGATGTATACCTTAGAAGTTAGAATCTAATCGGAAGCTCAAATTTTGTCCCACTGACATCCCATCTAGAATGTCCATGATACAAGTGTTGACAAAGTTGATAAAGGTTCATTACCTCGACTAGGCTTTCCATGCGCTGCCTCATCTTTCTTTGTATAAAACCTTTGGTAGACTGCTAACAGTTTTGACAGGTTTTAATATGTAGTGACATAGAATAATATATGACGGTAATAGCATCTGTGAATGCATACCTTTACATGGTATTTCACATATGCATCAAAATTCAGTAGAATCCAAACAGTCTTGTCTGCTCTTGCCCCTTTGACATGACGAGGAAGAATGTCTGTGGATTTGCTAATCAAAATTGTATTAGACCTTTTTAAATGCACTAAACATTACATTTTTGCATCTTGCACCTTAAAAATTAATGAGATTAGCAATTACATAATACATGCTTAAACATGTTTCAGGCTTAAGTTGTTATGTTAGCAGTCATTTCATTCCTTTGTTCTTCAAGCAAAATGTAGTTTTGTTGTTTATTGTTTCTAGAACTGGAAACTACATGTTATTATCATGTTTCTTTTTCATTAACTGCCGATTGAATGTGGAATTCACTCTTCTCTTATTTCCTTTTAAGATTTGCTTCTTAAGGTTATTCTCATACTAAGCAGATAGGAATCAATTTTAGTTACCAAAAGATACAAATCCTCCATTTGTAGTTAAATGTTGGAAAGCCTCTCCTCGCAACTCTGGTGGAGGGATTGGTGACCAGGTGCAATGTGGTGCTTTGGCCAAAGCTGCGGAATACCCCACATCCATGAGTTCCTGTTATCCAAATGTAATGTATTTTAACAGAACTCTTACTTTTAACTTCATTAGATTGTAAAAAATCCTACCTGAAAAAATGAGGTTGCAAGAACTACATCTGAATCCTCTTTGAAACGCATGGGAAATATTGCAGTTATCTTTTCTGGCTGTACAATAAACATGGTGTCACTTTCTTGAGTCTAAATCTTTCTTGAGTCCAAATCACTTGTTATTGGTAAATACATGAAATGCTTTAAACAATAAACACGGTGTCACTTTCTTGAGTCTAAATCTTTCTTGAGTTCAAATCACTTGTTATTGGTAAATATATGAAATGCTTTAAGCAATTTATTGTGGGGAAGTCATTGTGGGTATGCATGTTCATTGTTATATTTAATTCCTGATAGATCTAGAAGTGATAGTTATCATATGTAGGTCAAAATTAATACAATGCTCAAAATCAATTTCCTAGAAGCAAGGAAAATTTTGACACAATCTAGAAGAAAGTAAAATAATCAAGAATTTCAGTTATATCCAATAATCCTATGTTGTTTTGAAATCTTGACCGAAACGAAAATTAAGATTGAAGACTAATGATAGATTTCAAGCCATAAAAATGAATTTTATACAATCTGAATTTGGAAAAAGGAGTCCATGAATTTTTTAGGCTGGAGAACAATCCTACTCCCTTCCATTCCAAGGAGGAAATTCCTCTATGCTGCCTGAGTCATGTGTTGAACCTGTGGCCTCTTCCCTTTTCCCTTATGTTGTCTTCTCTTTCTAACCAATCTCCTATTGCTTGGTAAGAAAAGCCATAAAGTTTCTAGAATGGAAACAAATGCTTCAGTGACAATGATATTAGCACAGGTTTTGCATATATTGATGCAGATGCGAACTACGTCGACATGGAGCATAATGCCTGGACCAATAAAAATGGCATTGTACCACTTTTTTGTAACTCTGATACACACATGTCAACTATTGGCCCTTACCTGAAAATCAAGTAGACATGCAGTTTTGATTTTGTTAAATATTGGTAATACCTTTTTTGGTTAAGATCTATTCCTGTTATTCAAGACCCCATATTGCAAGCTCCAAGTGAAGTCTAATTGATGGGCTAGTTTACGAGGAACTTGGAAGACCAATTTGAGAGAACTAGTTTAGTAGTATTTTTATTTTATTTTATTAGTTTTTTTTATTACTTTTTTGTTTAAGACACGAGTAGTGCACGTGACCTCTTTTCTATTTATACTCTTTTAGTTATTTTACTTGAAATCAATGGACTAGTGAAATTTTGAGACATTGAAACCCAAATTGGGATTCTTTGAATCTTTTATTTGAGAAGTATGAAGTGGGAGAATGATTCTCCTGGGTGTAAAGCCTAAATTTAAATCTCTGTGTGTAGTGCATGGAGTGAGCGAGCAATTCACTCGGGTGAGAGGCTTGAATTTTTAGCTTTTCTTTAATTTTTATAAACTCTAGGTAAGTTCTCCTAATCCCACCACAAACCCTAGCTTTTTCCTTCCTGCGTCACTTGTTCTTCTTTAGACAAGCATCATTCATTTTCTTGCAAATATTCAATAGAATTAATACTGAACAGTAGCACAGAAACCAACCAAATTTAAATAAAAGATAGCTGAATATATTCCCTTTTCGAGTGTTAGTGAGCTAGTAATGCATGATCCTAATTAGTCCATTGATACATTAGTGAAGAGATGGATTCAATCTCTTGAGGAAATAATAGATGTGTGAAACTGTACTTTACATTTAACAGTTTCTTCTTTCAAAAAAAAAAAATTTTGGTAGTTGCAGGATTGGCTCGCAGGAAATTCCCCACAGGTACTTGATAAGAAAAATGAAGAAAAAGAGAAATTAAGTCATATCGAAGGTAGAGGATTATGCTCGTCTGGTCCTCACATGAAGTTATGCCACATTGATACTCACTTTGAAAATTCAAATAGGTTGTTGACTGTATAGGAAATATAAATGAGACATGTAGAAGTTGAATGGTTGAATAGAATATGAAGCTACATGAAAGGAATGTTTCTAGTATTGTACAGTGATGTAAATATACTTATAATTGTGAACAATTTTGAAGTAACGATGAAGATAAAAGGCTGAGGTCAATCCTTCATGGGAAAAAAAAAAGTAACTGATAAGGTCAAGGACAATGGTTTGGACCCTGGGAACAGCATGAGGATTTTATGTTTTGAAAGCAGTATGGTGATATGAAGAGTGAAATTAAAACAAATTGTGAATAGAAGAAGAATATCGGAGATAATTTATCCGTTAGAAATGTGGCAAAATAGAAAGGGTGGAAAACATGTTTTGGTTTATAGGCATGTATTAGTATCATACCAAGTTAACTGTTTCACCGAATCTTAATAGCTTTTTACCATTCCATACGCTAAAAGCTATTAAAATTTGAAAAATTCCAACTGGTCTATGTGTTACATAATGTGTACGTGCAAGTTATAATGAGAGATAGACTATTGATTTTTTATTCATGTGGAGTAAATTGAAAATTAAGTTATGCGCCTCGTCATTAAATTTGAATAACTTCTTATATACGTTCACTCTGTCTAGCGATATTTCTACAACAGCGTTTTTTGGGCCGAGTACACAATTAACAAAAGGATTGCAGTAGTGCACAAAGAAGTACCAGTCTGATGACAAAGAAAGGCTCTCTTGGGTGACACACGAGTTTGATTGGCTTGTACACTCCATTATTCATATCTTGGGAACCAACGTTCCACAACATGTCTTTCAATTGGGAGGTAACAAGGACTGCTTGTAGTGAAGATATCTCAGTCATGGCCTTGGTACGAACTTCTGAAACAATTCAGCGGAAAAAAATGGTCTTCTGTTTATAATTTTGAAAAATTAACAGTTTAATGAGATTCTAGTAAATTGCAATGTGTTTGACATAAAGCAAAAAAAGACCAGTGTATGTTATCCAGGTTCAAATATGTAATATTATCAATTTAAGCCTGACAAGTATTAAACATTCTATAAGTATCAGTATAGAACCTTCCATCCGTACTTAAGAAGATTGAGACCTAAATCCGTAGTTCCAAATTCCCTGACGAGTATCCACAATCAGAAATAATACTCCACTTAGTTCATGATGCACAACCCTAGAAACCAAAATTAAATGTTCTTTGGTATCTTCTGTATACACTTTATTGTTATATAAGGATTGATATGCTAGATGTTGGTTCATGTTTGTTGAATAATTATCAGTAACATGAGTAGTATCGTTTCTTTTTGCAGTAAATAGATAAGAGAACTACACATCATTTTATTTTCCTTTTAGGCATTTAGATATTTCTCGTTGAAGATTCATGAGATGGATTCTCTAAATTGGTAAACTGGTGATGCACACACATTTATTAAGAAATGGTATGATTACATATCTGCAATTGGCGTGCTAACATGCCAAAGATTTCTGAGGAAAATTCTACTTTTCATCTATGCGAATAATAATTCCTGACATCAGGATTTACATTGATTTATACCATAATTATGATTTTTGACCCTTTTAGATGTGAGTTGACACAAACTAACAACTACTAGCACTGTTATTTTGCATCACAAATCAGGCAAGAAATCATGCATAACGATCTTCTGAGAGATTGGAGTTCTTTTAAGATAATGTAAAATTAGAGGCGGAATTAGTCAAGTTAGCTCGTTTTGTCTATATAAGTGGTCATTCGCGATATAAGACTATAGTTTTGATTAATATAAGTTATCTTTCAACACGCTACAGTATGAATTACTAAGGTTTTTTTATACTTTTTGCATGTGACAATTCATTTCTAATTCAGGAACAGTTGAATAACTTTTTCACTTTTGGCACCATATTCATAAAATTCCGAAGTGTCCCCAGAAATTTATGTTCAGTGAAAAATGCTTTGGGAGTTGTATGAAACTTGGTGTGCTGAAAGGGGAAAAGTTGAAGTATGCCGAAATTATAAAAAAGAATTACTGCCATCTCGATAGGGTCAAAAACACGATCGCTACATGTCGATACAATTAATATGGGCTGTTGTAGAATGCATTCCATGTAGTGTTCCAGCAATGTTGTAGCATATTCCATTTTGTATTTTATATGATATGATATTGATTGATGCTCTTTTTTTTTACAGTAATGCGGGAAGTAATCAGTGCACATGGAGGAATTATGAGGTTTAACTGTACTTTTCCTGAAGCATATTTTTGCAGCTGTAGATAAATTCAAGTTGATTTCACTGTTGAAGCATCGGTGGCAAAGGACATGGTCCACATTCTACTTACTCAAGTTCAACCCTTGAAGAAAAACAAGGAAGAGTAATAATTCCATACCTTTTCTGTAGGAAATTTTAGCAAAATTAAGCCTCAGAGTAAGTAAAAATCCAGTTCTTGGAGGGGCAACAATTTCTGCGAAACCAGTGTACACTCTTTTAATATTCTGCAAGGTAGCTTCAGGAATTCCATTGGAAAGTGAAGCCTCTGGAGATAGTGGTGGCATAGAGATTGACAAGTACGCAATTTGTGGATGTGATGCTGAGGCCTGTGCAGAACTACTAAATGTCACAGCTGGAAATGTATAAACATGTGAGTATGATTATTACTGTATTTTTCCTGACAACTCTGTGATGCTTATTCAGATTACGATACTTTCCATAAAATGCTGGAGCTACTGCATTTCCTACAGGGACTGTTTTCGTTTACGCAAAAATGCTAGCAGGAAAAGAACACAAAAGAACCAGGTTTGCGATCTGAACTTCTATCAATTGAGATCATATGAATTTCAGCAGCAGCCAAAATTCTACAGATAATAATCAGAGTGTTGGGTGCTGTGTGAATTGCTGAATTACCTTCACATGGTACCGAACTGAACCAAATTCATATATGTCGTGGTCAATATCTGTTGGTTTTTCAGATCTATCAAGAACAAACAATTAGAGGGTATGAGTTAAGTATAAAAAAAAATAAACTTGTGATGTGAATGCAGTGGAGTGTGTGAGACGAATAAATGGATTTTGCACAAATGCAGGACGCGTGATTGCAAGAGTTCATACAAATAGATTATTAGCAGCGTACTAATCACACCTTTTATGAAAATAAAATGCATATATGTAATTCATTGTCTTTTCTAGTTGAACACATGAGCCATGCTTTGATGTTAGACAAAGTGTGTTTTAGTATAATGCAATTTCAGATCCAATTTTTATGTCACAGTTAGTGGCAGAATTTGCATCGTAGTTCCTGATATCTACGATTCTGTGTGCTAAAAATGTGGTAGTTGCAGTATAGACACAGGTCAGTCTTACTTAGTCAAGTCCTTTTTAGGTCTAGAGCACTTAAATCTCAAACTTCTTTAGCTCCCACCTTCCCCCATTTGACTGTGGATCCTTCAAGGATGAAGGTGACGCTCCATTGTAGTGTCTCTTTTGTGGTTAAGTTCTTTAGCCTTTACAGTAATTCATGGCACATTCACATATCCAGATTTTAACGTCTACATTTATTCGGACACAAGATCAGTTCAGGCTCTCAATATGTATTTTCTTCCCACATCACTTTAGCTTCTAAGCAGCGAAAGTTCACTGCGTTCCGGTTTTGTGAAAACATGCACTTGGTGATTTTTACCATGTGTATTGGTATAAGCTCGAAGTGATTAAAAATGGATTGTATTAACCATGATTCCAAATGTCGGCCAATTTTGATATATATAAGTAATATCGTATTAGGTTTTGAGGTACTCTATACGATATTATCCTAGTAATATCAGCCGATATTGGGGCAGATATTGTTGATATTGACAGTTGTGTTGACGATATTGATACCAAAAACTATTAGCCGATGTCAATATTGAGATTTTAAACAATGATATGATATGAACATTGACATGCAATACCTACTTCAAAAGCATGCTTCGTTTGAAAATAGATAGATTCTAGTTTTAGGTTTGCATCGCTTACCTGTCTAACTTGTTCAGGATTTCTAAGAGCGCAGGAGATGCCCGATTGAGGCTACTGAAGCGTGCCATTTTTTTGAACGGCCATTGAGATCCTTGCAGAGTCCTATATAAATGAATTCTTGGTGAGAAGGCCTTGTTGCTTTAAGGTGAGCCTTGTCTGGATTTTCAACAACTGGAAAAAGAAATTGAATGCTGATTTCCTTTTCCAAATAATGTCATCTCTCTTTGAAGCAAACTCTACTTTGTTCACTACCTTGTTTCAAATACACTCGATAATGATGGTTCCTCCATTCTTTGTCTAGGAGAATTTATGATGGTGCTATGGATACCACTTAATCATTGAAAATGACCTCTGAGCTACTCCAAGCAAGCTCAAATATTTGGCAGAGATGGAGCAACATGGAACAGTAATTGCAGTATGATAAGGATGGAGAAAGGGAAATTTTCTATATTATTCACAAAGCAATTACATCAACATATAGATACGAGAGAGAGAGAGAGAGAGAGAGAGAGAGAGAGAGAGAGAGAGAGAGTAGTGAGGCAGGGAAGCGACTAGTAAGATAAGGGTATTTAACACCCATACAAGATAGAGTGGTTAGATAAGAAAGCGAGTAGTGAGATAAGGGTATCTAACACCCCCACTCAAACTCACGGCGGATCAAACATCAAGAGTTTAGACAAAATACACGAAACTAATGAGAGTTTTGTGCCTTGATAATGGAGATCGGGACAAGATGGCGTAGCTACTGCATAGAGCAGAGGCGATGAAGGTTTACGCGTGCATACAGGACGAGGATGTAGGCAAACGAGAACTGGATGTCGACGAACGAGACAAGAAAGATGCGGACAGAATCAGCCATGCAGGGCAGAGGCGATGACCGATGACGCGTGCAAAATGAACGAGGACAGAGATAGAAGAGCTTACGGGAACTCGACTACGTGCATTGTCTAGTAACTTGAGATGACGGCGAAATCTGATGCAAGCAGCGATGACAAGATTTTGAGATCCGGGAGGGCGAGATCCGAGAGGACGGTGAGATCCGAGGTTGTAGGTTGTTTTAAGGTTACTGAAGACTAAGCCTCAAATGTGGGCTTCATGCCAAATGCGAGAGTCGCGTTTCAATCGAAATGCGGACCTCGCGTCCTCTGTCAAATGCGTAGTTTGCATTTCCAAAACCCAAAAGCGGACCTCATTCTCAACGCGAGGATCGCGTTTCAACTCAAACGCGAATGACACACCTCAACAAACATGAAGCAAGGGTCGCGTTTTTATGCCAAACGCGATGGTCGTGCTGCTCTTCAATACACGGATCTTAAGGCAGTGTTTCAACATCAAAACGCAAGGTCCACGTCTAACGGCAAGCTCCGCGTCCAATGAGACCCGCGTTTCTGATGTTAATAGATAGCACTTACTGGGTCAATCAATATCAACTTTATCTCCACATAATGGGGTATAAATACTCATTAAAGCAATCAATACGCACTTTCTCTCTGCATAATGGGGCAGAAATCTCCATTATGGAGAAATTTAAAGGGGCAGTTATCCCCTGAAAACCCCCATAAATAGTTATGAAAGTTAGGGGCTAAAGGAGGAGGAACCTATGAACTCGAGAGGAGGCACCCAAGGAGCCGAAGGTTAGAGGAGGAGAATCCTTAAAAGACACACTTGATGTTTGAAGCTGGATAATCACAGAAGACTGAAAGCAAAGCACAAGGCTATTGAACACACATTGTATTAGTGGGAAAAACTCTATAAACTTGCTGAGTTCAAGTTGAGGTTTTAATCTCTTTGAGATTTTAGCCACTGATTAAGATTTCATACCTGACCAGTGTGCTTCCAACGAGAGCAAGAAGTAGATCTAGAGACAAGCTTCCGGTTCGACTCGTCAACGGAGAACAAGAATCACTCTCCACCGCTATATCAAGAACCCGACATTAAATAAAGAGGAGATCTAGACATTCTCCCCCTTTTTTGTAATCAGAGATTTTGATCTGGTGTAATCTTCGTTGCAATTAATTAAAGATTTTACACACATCAATTTTTTCGGGGAACAAAAGATGGTGACTCTGCTGAGTACTGTTTTCTCTACTAATGAGAAGGTCGTAGTGCAAGCCAGCATCAAGCTTTGCAGATCGACGGTCGAGTCACTCGTCATCGAGTCGACCAAGAGAAGTTCGAAGAGCTTCTCTCCTCGGGCTCTATTAGTCCCAAATTCTGAAACGAGACCCACTCTCAACTCTCTTCGGAGACTTCTCAAAGAGAAGCCCATATGCTGTTTGACAAAGCAAGTGGCTCAACCTCTCTTGAGGATCTGACAACCTCCCGTGGAGCCAACATGGCTTGCGACAATGTCTCTCAAGAGATCTACAAGGCCAGTGTATTGGCTCACAGCCAACACAGTGGCAGACGCCAATCTCACCGCCAAACTCCTCCCAAGGCTCAACAAACTCAGTTTGCAAGGAATTTGCAACAACTCCTGCAAGCCAAACGTATTGTTGATCGACGACGAAGGCATCAAGCTCGACATTAGCAAAAAGAGGTTGAAGACGGTGTTATTAGCACTAAACGCGAAGCTCGCGTTCAGCCCTACATTTCTGCAACAAAAATGTGATGCTTGCGTTCATGAGTTGTGCGTTCCAGCATCAAAACGTAAAGTTCACGTCCAGTCTCAAGCTATACCAAAACGCGAGGTATGCATCTCACTTCAAGAACGCGAGACCCGTGTTCAGCCTAAGGTCGTGCCATAGTGCGACCTTCGCGTTTCAATTATAAAACGCGAGAGTCGCGTTCATCAACAGACAGTGTCAAAACGCGACCATCGCGTTTCTCTTTAGAAGCGCGAGACTCGCGGTCAGCAAGAGGCTGCGCCAGAACACGGCCTTCGCGTTTCACTTCAGAAATGCGAGGCTCGTGTCCAGTCCTAAGAGTACAAGTTCAAATGTGAACTGGGAAGTTCTCACCCCGATGGGTTTGAGGCTAATTCTACAGACACTCCTGCAGCGAATCTGAAGACTATTTGGAGAGAAAGTGGAGTGCTCATCAAATCGCTCATCAGTGTCATTGTGAGCAGCTCATCTTGGTGGTGCTCTCTGATTGTCACTACAACTTTCAGATGATTAAGCCATCAGTTTTTAGCCGATTGTCAAAGGCTTCAAACTCAAACTCCACCAAAGGGCGACAGTCCCGCAAGAAGAATTCGCTCTATGAAGCTAAGTACTTGAAGGTGACTTCCAGCATGGTGGGTCCAGGCATCACACCAAGCAAGTCAAAAGGGAAGCAACTTACCCTTAGTTTTGTAGAGTCGGAGACTTAACGTTCTTCAGGCTTGAAAGAAATACTGATCGAGCCTGAGAGAATTGACCGACGTACTCGAATCTGAACCGGACCAATTTCTCCAATTGACTACAATTTACTGGCTAGAGAGATTAAAGCGAATGATGAGCACTCTGCCATCGTTGAATCCCATTCATCCAACTCTTACATGGAGACAGAAGCATTCGTGTCAGAAAATTTGAGGAGCAAGATCGAGGGCAACAGGCGCAACCCAAGATGCTTCAAGCCCAACAAGAGTCTATCAATGATCTAAAGAAGATGATGGCTCTTTTACTTAAAAAGTCGAAGAAGAAGACGAAGAGTCTGAAGACTAAAGCTTCTTCCCACAAAAGTAAGGGTAAAAATGAGGATGAAAACTCTACCTCCGAATACTCTGATGGCAAAAAGAACAACTTTGGATATGAAAATCCTGAGTCTTCTTCTTCTGAAGATCCAGAGTATCAGAAGTTACCATGTCAAGAGAATGAACGAGCTCGAGAAACGCCTAGAGGCTATCTCAAATCGAAGCAATCCTTAAGAAGTGGGGGGTGGTCAGGGCATATCCGGCTGAGTGGGATTCAGCTCCCTATCCTCTCAGGTTCAAGGCACCAACCTTACAAACCTTTGATTTTAAAGGTTCCCTGAGCTAACATATATACTACTTCAAATCTCAAAAAGGGAATGTAGATCAAACGATGACATCCTGGCTTGTTTATTTATCGGTACCCTCAAGGGGGTTGCCTTTGAATGGTTCATGAAGTTCATGCCAGCTCTATCAAGAAATAGGTCGACCTCGAGAAGCTTTTCCTGGCGCGATTCTTTGAAGTATCCATGCCAACTCTCCTTTCTGTAAAGCAAAAGAAATAAGAGTCAATCAAAGCGTTTATGGAGAGATTTCAGAGTATGACGCTCCAATGTCCAAGTGGCATGATACAGTCTTCACTGTAGAAACTTGCGGCCACAACCTGCAAATCGCTGCTAACTCAGATAAAAGTAATTCAAAGTCACACCTGAAAGCAACTAATCTTATTAGGTGAACGAGTGGAAGACATAGTTGCAAGAGTAAGCCAAGAAGATTACAAGAGCTTGTAGCATTGACTCTACTGGGCAACGAGGTGATTCGAATTCTATGACTGTCACGTTCAACAGTTACCTCTGAACTGTCTAATCATTCCATTGGTATAATATCAAAGACTATTTGTGCTTGTGTCACGCCCCGCTTCCCAAAATACGTGAAAATAGAGTCGCGACGAAAATCGGCGATGTATATACGCGAGGAGAATCCCCCACATATACACGCTAAGCCTAAAGTAACCTGAACAAGTTATATAATCACTATGAAGAATCAAGATCACTGCAATAATACATATAATGTCTACACATGACCTCAGATGAATAAAGAAATAAAACAAGCAATGAGTGTGATATATATGGAATCAAGAAAACTATAGAAACATGAATAAAAAGGAAGAAAAGAATACTAAAATAGGTAGAGAGAAACTCCAGCTTCTCGCAACATATCTGGTCTTATCGAACACCTGATCAATAAAATAAAATATCCAATATCTGAACGTGCAAATCCAGGGTCGTCAGAAAGTGACCCGATGAGTGTGTAAGATAAAAGGGAAGGTGCATGTGCATATGTGACCATATGATGATAATATAAACTGGAATAAGACTGAAATAACATACAAATCATAAATGGACAGTAATAATGACAGTCAGTAACAGAATCAGATATCCATTCAAGTGTCAGGTGTCTATCACAGTCTATATATCAGGTGGGTAGTGTCAGTCAGTTGTAGAGTCCAGTGTATAATCAGGTCATGAGTATAACCAGGTATCCAACAAAGTATAAATGTATAAGGCAAACTCAATCAGTACAGTACATTATTATTTATTATGTCAACGAACACCAATTACCACATGTAATAGACGCATCCCATAATACGCTTTTTACACGTGTCAATCAGGGTTCTAAGTTATTGAAACTAATTGGTTGGAGATATTATCCATGCTTTAGGTGGGTCCCATACATATCCGGGACTACAACCCAGATGTTTGGCTCTGAACCAGGCTGTACCGCCAGGTACTACAATAACAGTATAACAGTAACAGTATGGTACGTCAGTCATCCCCGGGAACCCTGCAGTAGAACCCTTCTCAGTTGCGCAACATGTATCCTAGGTCCACCCAAAATACAGACGTTGTATCCTCCATCAATTTTTTCAATCTCAGTATAAATTATCCATTTAAATTATTATTTAATTCAGTTAAAACAATCAATAGACATGTTACCTAACATACTGAGACAATACAGTGACAGTAACAGCATAGTAACAGTAATCAGTAATCGTATACACGGTAAACAGTAATAAGAACAGTAGATAGTATCAGTAACCGTGTATACGTGAACAATAAGACTGTATAAGGTATTAAGGTCTAATAATACTTTCCCAGAAACTTTCAGTAACATGTCTAGACACTGATTCCTTACGCTACAGTCTCAGCTAGAATCAATCAAAATCTCATTCATCAGCATTATATCTGTAACTGATCCATCAACTCATATCTCAATAATCACCGTGAACATCAAACATTGAATCCAAGTCAAAATATCCGATACAGTAATCACCATCTCAATGAATCAATGATCAGTTCTCTCATTTATATCAATCTACACTACCCCTTTAGGTTATTAATAACTGAGATCAAATAATAACTGTTATCAAACTCTGAATATATAATACGGTTACCGATATCAATGAAATCACTCCCACAATAACTCTATCTTTATAACTGAAATAGTCAAGAACCAATCATGAAGTACTGAATATATCCTCGAGATTAACTAAAACAATGAATACTAAAATCACAAATAAGGAACGGAACATCCTCTAAACCAAAATTATCCAACTATAATCAAGATCATAACCAAGCAGTGCAACATCCTCGATAACATGACATCTCGATCATCTCTGCATCTAATATCCAACGTTTATAAGATCATCAGTACTCAATCAATATAATCAGGGTAAATTCAAAAGTTCTTATTTCAATAATCCAAAACCAAGATCAGGTTACACATCGATATCAAAGATAACATATACGCACAACACCTGATGACAATCTAACAAGATCAATCTTCTTATAAACTTATCAAGGTCTAATGTAAAAAATATATATCACAGGTCAACTTCAACTCTAATTAAGTCCATATAAGTCCAAGTATCAAGAAGATCAGTCATCTTAATAAAGTAACATCATGTTTATTCCACCCTCAATATCCAAATAAATTTTCGTCTAAATAATCACCAAATAAACGTCCAATAAATACCTCAAATAAATATGTTGTTTATCCACTAACATGAACCAGGCCAATCAAGATTAATCTAAGTCACAGTCTAAGGTATACTACAATTAATCTCAAATCAAAAGTGGTAATCCTTTACACATGAAATGATGTTGATAAATACTCATACTAACTAGATAAATTAGGTGAACGCTCATTGATACCTCATGAAGTAATACAGGTAATCATACTTGAAAAATATATCAGACGGTCACATGATATAATACAAGTAACATATAAATAATACTGACAACGATAATAAGGAAATGACACAAGAGCAAATAGTCACATGAAATGACTCGATTTTGAATCTGAATCGCCTTCTGGTCTTCACTGCACGAATCGGTATGGATCTCCAGATCATCTCATGGCTCGGTCTTCGAATCGCCAGTGTATCTGGTCCATAACGAGCACAAATTCAAATCTCCCGTAACGGATCTGGATCTCACCAAACGGGTCCGAAACACTGTACCATGCAACCATGCACACATAGACACACATACACATAAATACACGGGTAAACACCCATACACACACACAACACATACACTTATACATGCACACACACTATATATATACGTAACAACACATACATACACATTCCAATCACAACATACTCACATTATATACATACACATTATTCATAATTACACCCACACATAATAATCCATGCACACACATATTAATACACACACTAAATAACATATATTACAGAGAGAAAGAGAGCTAAAGGGACTCACAGCCAACGTCGTCGAAGCTCCGGCAGATCCCGCGGAGGATGTCGGTGACTCCGAGGGATGCTCGCGGAGGAGATCAGGTTACCGGAGGCGCCCGGGATTCACCGGGGAAGAAGGATGGCCTGGTATGCTGCGTGGATCTGGGGCTGGCTCGGGTGTGTAGGGGAGAATGCTGCCGCAGGGGTGGAGGATGAGGCAGGGCTGCCGAGGGCTGGATGCAGGGAGGTTGTGGGTGAAGGTGCATGGAGGAGGAGTATGGGTGGCATGCGGGCGGTGAGATGCTGTGGGAGGTGTAATATCCCCTATTTAATAATACCATGTTATTATTTTTAAATATTTACCTAATTCTACCTATTATCTTATTATTATTAATTAACTTGATTTAGTATCATTATTTGTATTATTATTATTTATGACTTGTAGACTTTTATTGCTTATATTTAGTTATTTTAAA
Source organism: Agave tequilana (assembly GCA_038442645.1). NCBI lineage: Eukaryota > Viridiplantae > Streptophyta > Magnoliopsida > Asparagales > Asparagaceae > Agave > Agave tequilana. Next base: position 320,150 of record JAVJIF010002324.1, read on the forward strand.
TTATTATTAATGGGTAGTTGTTCTTGATTTCAATTATTACTACTATTGTTATTATTATTGTAATTATTATTATTGTTAATTATTATTATGATATTGTTAATCACTATTGGTAGTATTATTATTTTCATTCCAAGCCCAATAAGCTAAGCTCATTCTTCTTTTTCTTTTATTTTATTTTCTTTTTATACGAAGCCCACATGAGGCAAGCCCACTTCCTTATTTTCATTCATTTTCTTCTCATTTTTCTATTTTTCTTTAAGCCCAAAAACTAAGCCCGCAAGTCAACTCTCTATTTTTCTTATTCTTCATATTACTTATTTCTTTTAACTAAAGCCCAATAATCTATAACTCAAAACTCAATCCTAATCCTAATCCAAATTCTATTTTCAAAATCATGACCTTAATAAATCCTAATCCTAATCACTCAATCAAATAATTTAAACCTAACTAAAATTCTGATTTTTAAATTCTTAATAACCTATAAAAACCATAAACTTCTTCTCTTTTTCTACCTCAAAAGAAAATCATGCCCTAACTCTCCCCACCTCCTTCTTTCTTTTCTCCTCAAGCGGAGCATGAACAAAAAGGATCTTGAAGTGCAGAGATTGAAGAACATGAGAGGGAGATCATAAATACAAGTAAGTAATTTATTTTCTCAAAATTTATTTGATATAAATTGTTTATTAAAATCATGTTTATACCATGATTTCCATGAATTTTTTTATACATCAAAAACTCAATCTAAAATCCAACTAAAATACATGTGAAGATATACCAACCCATATTTTAAATTACAAACTTTTTCGAAATTTTTACAGCAAAAGATTTAAAAAAAAAACCTGCAGTCCCAGGTCAGCTGAACCAGGCCTGGGCTGGTCTGGCCTGGCCTTGGCCGGGACTGGTGGGCAAGCCAGGCCCGGCTGGGCCACAACACAGGCCAGGCCCTGTGCTGCCCCAATAAAAAACAAAAAACAAAAAAAATGAAAGAGAAATTCAAACCAGGCCTGGTCCGGCCTGGTCTAGCCCGGCCTAGGCTGTTGCATATAAAAAAAAAAAGAAAGAAAAGAAAGAAAAAGAAGAAAGAAGAGAGAAGAATTTCATATTAAAATAAAAATATCAAAAAAAATAGAGAAAAATATAAACAATAATATACAATTCTTCTACTTTCTATGTTAAAAATTTTAGACAAATACCAACATAAATCAACTCAAACTACCCATTTTAAAACCATATTCCTTAATGGTAAATTCCAACCCATTAATTATTTTAATTGTTTAAAGTCTACTAAAAAAATCCAACAAAAATTAGAAATTGGTTTAAACTAAACCTACAAACTTTATTAGACCCAGAGGATCATATTTCTAACCCCCAAACTAATTAATCAAGATTAAAACCCATTATAACTCCCAAGTAAAATATTCTTTTAAAAAAAATCTAACCATTTCTATTGAAATGAACCATGTAGATTTATCGGGGCCTTATGATTTCAGTGCTTTAGACTTGGGATCGAGTTCTGGTGAGTATTTCTTTTCTTTGTTTAATTTTATTTAATTTTGTCGTGAGTGTTTTTCTTCTTTGTGTAATTTTATTTAATTTTATCGTGAGTGTTCTTTTCCTCCTTCAGTTAAACAAGAATTTTGTAATAAATAATTTTATATTGTTGTGTAATTATGTTACTAAAATTTACTGAGACGATACTTGTAAGTATTTGCTCTTGTATTATTTCCTCATTCATCATTGTCAGATGTGTGTGTGTGTGTATGTATGTACACACACACATATACATACATACATACATATATATTACTTGCATTATTTCATGTGATCGTCTACTTTATTTTACCTGTATGAGTATCTATATCAGTTCATGTGATCATCTAACTTATTTTACTAGTGTGATTACATGTATTCCTTCACGAAACATCGGTGAGTGCTTAACCTATTTAGTAAGTTCATATGAGTTTTTATCAGCATCATTGCATGTGTGGAGGATTATTATTTTTGATTCTAGGCTAGTTGTCGTACACCTTAGACTATGACTTGGATTCATTTGAGATTGGCCTGATTCATATTTGCAGACTTATTTAAGATATTTATCGGACATTTATTTAATGATACTTCAGACGAAAATTCATTTGGACAATAAAAATAGATTAAATAAGATGTAACTTATTTAGGAGATTATTTTCTCTTGATGCTTGGATTTTAACTTAAGATTTACATAGGATCTTGATTTATATTTAGATGAGATCAATAATAGTCGGATTCTGATCATATGGTAGAATATCTTACCTTGATTTTTGATCTATCACATAATACTTATTTTGGATTATTAGTTGCAAGTATTTTATTTGGATATATTTACTAATCAATTATCTGAGTAATGATGTTTATTGATTTTGAGGTTTAAGTACAGAGACTTTCTAGAATTTCATGTATCTTGAGGATGTCCCACTCCTTAGTTCTGATCATGATTGGGATTGGAACTATTTAGGATGAACTTTATACTATAATCTAAGTTAGATCTTAGATTTGACTGGTTTATGATGGTAGTTGTATGAGTGATATCTGAATGGTATTATCAGTAGATTAGATTATTCTTATTGATGGCAAAATAGGTGAGAGTTTAGTTGGATATTGACGATTAACTTGGAGATTCTTTATTAACAGAACGAGATATTAGACTTGGATTTGTTAGTAGACTCGATTGAGTTGGAGTTGACCTTAGATTGAGGAATAGACATAAATTGGTTTGACCTGACCTGGTGGCGTGTATATACATAATTGACTAGTTACTTGAATTTCTAGATCTTATGTTTGAACTTAATAGAAGTGAGAGTGTATGATGGTCTTAATTAAGATTGGTTAGTGATGATTGGTTGGATATAGTATGTATTTTATATATTGAGACTTGGATATATCGATGACTTTGAGAATCTGAGTTGATTAAATATTTTGCCTGGATTATTCTATCCATGCCAGCAGGTCATTACTTATTATGAATATCATGATTTACCTAAAGAACTTGACTGATTATACATGACATTTACCTGATAACTATAATGTCTATGTTACCATAATTGCTGAAAAAATATTATATACGGTAACAACACTCTCATGTTATACTTGTTACATGTCCTGTTATACCAGTATCCCATTCACTGACATTATATATCCTATTATACCGATATCCTGATTACACATGTTGATGTTGTTACCCACCGAGTTATCCCAATGGTCTAGGTAACATGCTCATTAAATAATCTTAATAAACTAATAGCATGACATTAAATAACTTACGTTGGGATTGAAGAAATTAATGGAGGAGATATCGTCTGTATTTTCGGTGGACCTAGGATATAGGTTGCGTAGCTGAAAGAGGGTTCCACTGCAGGGTTCCCGTGGGGTGATTGGCACCCTATCCTATTTTTGTTCATGTTATACATGTTCCTGACTACCTTATGGTAGGGCCTGGTCCAGCGCCAGGAGTCTGGGCCGTGGTCCCGGGTATGTACGGGACCCACCTAAAGCATGGACAATATCTCCAACCGATCAGTTTTAATAACTTAGGACCCTGATTGACATGTGTAATAGGCGTAGTATGGGATGCGTCTATTACATGTGGCAATTGGTATTCGCTGACAATTGGTATTCGCTGACATAATAATAATAAACTGTTCATAATATACTGTAATTGATTGTCTTTGCCTGATATATGTATGTATGTTGGACACCCGATGTTACACCTGACCTGATTAGACATCTGACTCTAATACTGACTGACTCTACCCACTTGATATATAGATCGTGATAGACACCTGATTGAATACCTGACTTGATACATACTCTACTGTATGCTATCTACATTACTGTTTATTTACTTTATTCGCGTCATTTCTTGTTGCAGTATATATATTTTCTTCATTTGCTCATTTACATGCATGTGCATCTTTTCAGTTTATTCTAACATATTCACTAGGAGTTCTGACTCCCTGGATTTGCATATCCAGATCTATGAATGTTTATTGTTGATCAGGTATTTGGAGAGGATTACATGCATTACGAGGAGCTGGAGTCTCTCTTTTTTCTTGATTATAGATATTCTTGCTCTTTTATTCATGTTATTCCCAGATTCTATCTATCTATATATATCATGTCCAGTTGTCATTTCTTTCCTTTATTCATCTGCTAGATATTTATATGTCATATTGCAGTGATATTGATTTATCGTAGTAGATTTTATAGTTTGTTCAGGTTATTTTAGGCTTAGCGTGTATGCGAGGGTATTTTCCTCACTTATTTATGTCACCGACTCTCGTCACGACTCCGTTTTCACGTATTTTGGGAAGCGGGGCGTGACAGGAGCCTCCGGCGAGGCGGTGTTGGAGGTCTTGCCAAGGAGGGAAGGAGGAGGAGGGAGTAGCCTTGTGGGAGTTGGAGGATGGCACGACCAGCATGATGATGGTAGGTGCTCGGCAATGGGTATGCTCGGCAGCAGGTCATGCCATGGGGAAATGCTTGGTGGCAAGATGAAGAGGGGGAGGAAAATAAATGAAAGAAGGTTAGGTTTATGATTAGAGTTTGGGATTATGTTAAATAGGGATTATATAGGAGGTGGTGATAATGGGTTATTGGGTATTAAGTAGGAAGAATGGGTATAGGATTTAGGAATAGGGAATGAGTTTGAATAGATAATGGGTTGGGTTTAATGGGTAAAGGAAAAAGGGATCAAAGAGTAAGAGGGTAGGTTATGGGCTAATTGATTGGGCTTAGGGAAAAATCAAAGAGATAGATATAGAAATGATATTGATAATAATAACTATAATTAGTAATAATAATAAAAGAATGAGAAAGTTAGATAAATATTTAAAAAAAAATACCAATACAGTATTATTGACTAGGGAATATTATAGTTTGTCATTCTCATGGAATAAAAACTCCCTAGAAGTATATCATGTACTACTCCAAACAAAAAGTACTATCCATGATAAAGTTAACACCACACCTCTAATTAAATAAGTACTCATAGAAAAGGCCAGTTTCCCTATAAATTCTCCATGGAGTTTATATTTCTTTAATCCCTAGCAAGATTTTAGAAGTTATCTGTGGAATAACAGTCCAACGCCTCCGACGGCTAAAAGATAGAGGAACACATTGGCTTTTAAGTCCAATACAAAGTTCTCGACAACTTATCATGCTAAGGCGAATAGCATGTCTAGCTCAACTCAAACGACAGTTGATAAAGGCATACCAAATCCGTTAATAGCTGAGGGTTTGCTAAAATTTCTAAGGGACCTGATCCAGCCAACCCCACCAAAATCTCTTACCAGTTCCCTTCCATAGAATGGTAAGACCACAAAAAACTGTATTCATTTTCCTAACGAAATGATTACAGATAAAACCTGTCACGTTAATATTATACCTCTGACAGTAAGGCTTCAATATATCCCCAACGGGTATAACTTCTACTTGTCAATTCTCTTCAATAGAATGATGAGTGCACCAAACTTGCTCAAATCGCAAGACAAATTCTGGTCAAGTTAACATCACACCTCTGACCAAACTTGCTAACATGCAAGACAAATCCTTGTCAAGTTAACATTACACCTCTGACAATTCAATTTGTTCAAATCGCAAATTCATCTCACTGTTAAGTTAACATTACACCTATGTTAGTGGTCTTCATGATTTTCTCAGTGAAAATGAGACATTTTGGTGCTAAGTTAACCGTTACCTATCAAGTTAACATTATACCTCTGATAGTAAAACTTCAATATATTCCCAGTGGATATAACTTCTACTTGTCAATTCTCTTCAATAGAATGACAAGTCCACCAAACTTGCTCAGATCGCAAGACAAATCCCTGTCAAGTTAACATCACACCTCTGACAATTCAATTTGCTTAAATCGCAAATCTACATCCCTGCTATATTAACATCACACTTCTAACAATTATCTTCTTGATTTTCTCAGTGAAAACAAGATCTTTCAGTGCTAAGTTAACATTACACCTCTAGCACACATCCCTATTATGTTAACATCACACCTCTAACGGTTATCTCCTCGATTTTCTCAGTGAAAATGAGAACTTTCAATACTAAGTGAATATTACACCTCTAGCACACATCTCTGTTATGTTAACATCGCACCTCTAACAGTTGTCACCTCGATTTTCTTAGTGAAAATGAGACCTTTCAGTGCTAAATTAATCGTTACCTCTAGCACACAAAACAAGTCCCTGTCAAGTTTGTTGGCCCAAAGGCCCATCACTCTAGTTTTGATGGTGATTAACTCATGTAGTTATAGTACTAATGATCTTGTGTTTAATTAGTCTCAGATTCGTGATCAAGATCTTAGTAGGTGTTTAGCTTCAACAAAGGATTTCAAGTCAAATTTTGGAGCTAGTACGTGTTGATTCAAGAGCTTGTGCATCAAGACCACATCAAGTACTCAAGAGGAATCTAGCTCATTAGATCATGGTTTGGACGAAGTCAAGAAAGAGAAGAAGATTTTCAAGTGAAGACCTTCAAGAGAAGACTTGTGTCTAGGTTTGTTTTTATTAAGATTTTGTTTTTAGATAAAATGTAAATGATAGAATAGTTGGTGGATTGCTCAAGTACATTTACACTCACACACAAAATTTATATGAGTTTTTATAAAGGAGTTTTCATTTTGAAAAAATACCGTTTTGATTTTTGGAGTTTCATATGTACATGTATTTTAACCAAAATCATTTTAGAGCTTAATGTCAAAAAAATAGATATTTCTTCATGTATGTGTAGTGGATCATATCCATACACACTAAGCTTTAAAAGTATTTAAAATATCTTATTTTTGTATTTGGAGAAGTTTTGAAAAAATCAATTTAAAAAAATACGGTTTTTATATTAAGCGAAAATTTTTAAGTCACAAAAATAGTTCAAAATATTTGTAACATGTTTTGATTTTTACTCAAAGATGTTTGTATATCAAAGTATAATACTGAACTTATTTTTGTAGATTTTTAAAGAATTTATGGGATTTTATTATAGTCAAAAAGACAAGTTTTTAAATCCCCAAATTGCCTGGACTGACCCTCTGTCGGTCGACCGGACGGTCGACCGAACAAGAAGTCGATCGACCGCTCTGGTCGATCGATATGCACAGACGTGCATAGGTTGGGCCGGTCGACCGCACGGTCGACCGCCAGAGAGTGTCTGCTCTCTGGAAATGGCCCGGTCGACCGGGTGGTCGACTGCCGGTCGACCGACCTTCCCAACGGTCAGAAATCCGACCGTTGGCGGTCGACTGTCAGCAGCCAAAGCTGCTGAGTTGGCTTCCAACGGGCAGATTTTTGGATCCTATAAAATGGGGCTTCCATGGACTGTTATCTACAAGATTTGAAGTGGGTTTTTGAGTTAGTTTTTCCTACTCTATTAAATATTTATCTCCACTTGTTTTAGAGCCAAATACTTCCATTCAAAAGGAGAGTTTATCAAGAGTTTTCAAAAGGGATTTCTTGTGTTTTCCACCACAAATTCAATCCTTGTCTTTCTCACACATACTTGAGCTTTCCATTGCTATATCATTCCTATAGGAGAGTTGTTGTGAGAATTGTTTTTAGGTGATCAAGTGTTTAGATCACCAAGAGTTCTTTCATTGTATTTGAGGAGGCGGACTTGTGGGTTCGCGGTGTTTCGAGTTCTAGTGAGAGCTCGTTGTAGAGGTGCGGCCTCGGCAAGTTAGTGTGCTTGCGGTGTGTAGTTCTTACTGGAACAAGAGAGGGACTAGAGAGTCCAAAGGAGTTCTAGTGTGAACTCACTTGTAGGTGTTGCGGCACCGAGTGATCCGGTGGGATCGGTTTATAGTTAAAATCCTTTATAGTGTTGAAGGCGGGGACGTAGAGCAAGTGTGCTCAAACCTCGAAACAATTCTCCCGTGTTTACGATTGCTCTCTCTATCTTTCACTTGTCTTTATATCTTGCTTATGCTTATTGCTCATATCTCTTATATGCTTGATATATCGTGTGCTTAATTGATATATGCTTGGGGATTGTTTGCTCACACTTGTATTCAACCAAGAGAGCCAAAGCGGCACCTCAACTCTTATCTAGAGGAATCTTGAGGAGATAGTCCAGAGCCCTTCACGGGGAATTCGGCTACACTCTTAGGTTATACCTTGTGTGTTTAGCTTAAGATTTTTAGTTTGCATAAATAGTTTTAATTCCGCATTTATTCACCATTAGATTAGCTAGTCACCTATTCACCCCCCTCTAGGTGATTTCAATTGGTATCAGAGCTAAGTGCTCTTGATTTGGGTCTAACAACCTAGAGTTAAAGATTTTCTTTTATAGCTAATCACAATATTTGTTTACACACACATGGACTTCATGTCACCTCCCACCTTTGACCTTCTTAACATCCAAACTTGGAAGGTTAAGATGTCTTTATACCTCAATGCCCTAGGCATTCATGTTTACTTTGCCACTATTGAAGATTCATATTGTTTAAATGGCAAACATTTAGAGGCTAATGCAAAAGCCATCCATACTTTGAAATCTACCGTAAATGATGAACATTTATCTAGGGTTTCTAACATTGATTCGGCTTTTGTAGTATGGAATATTATTGTCTCCCTTGGCGAACAAGAACAATACTATGCAGGGAGTGACTCGGATGTTAGAAGTAAGGCTTCCAACGTATGTTATATGGTCCAAGGGGATAACCCCCTTGAGGTAAACTCCAAATCCGAGTTAGAAGAGGATATTGATATGTCTTATAATGAGCTTGAATCATTTTGTCAACAACTTCTTGAAAAATATGAATTGCTTAAAAAGGATAATAAGAAAATGAAAAACAAATTTGATTCCTTATTAAAAGAAAAAGATTCTTTTCAAAATAAATTAGAATACATTTCAAAAGAAAACAAATTTTTGAAAAATGAGAATATTTCCTTGTCTTCTAAATTAAATGATCTTTGTGAAGGAAATACCTCTTTGAAAAATAAGATTATTTTGGTGAAAAAGGAAAAAGAAATTGCTTTACAAGAAAACAACTCTTTAAAAAGAAAAATTATTTCAAAAGAAAAAGAAAATATTTCTAAAAAGAAAAAGAATAATGATTCTCATTCTCATCATGCTTTTCATCCAACCATTGATAAAAATGAGATTAAAATTTTGAAATATAGAATAGATTGTTTGAGCTCAACTTTGAGCAACTGTGCATTCAATCATAATAGATTGGAAACCTTGTTTTCAAAGAAACAAGCTCCACATGTACATGCACATCACCCACGGAATACATATGCACACTTTGCACATCATGATCATACTCATTCTCATGTGCATCCTAGAGTGTACAAGTGTACACATTGCGGCCGCAAAGGCCATTTAGCAAAATTTTGTTATGATAGAGTAAATTCTTTTAATTTTGCTAATAAAAATGTTTGGGTTCCAAACAATGCTAACCCCCATGGACCCAAAAGAAAATGGGTACCAAAATCTCCACCTTTTGTATTTGATGTAGGTGTGGGCTCTCACATAACGTGAGAGGTTTGGTGCCTTGGTGGTGGATGCATGGGCTAAATGGACACACAAATTGATGCAACGCTATCAAGGGAGTTTGATGGGAAGACCACCATGTTTTGGAGAGTTGGAGTATAGTTCATAAGTTTTGGTAACTATCTCTAAACTCCTATTTTAGTTTACATACTTTTACATTTGATAATTTTTAGCATGTTCTTGGTTTTGTGCTTCATGTGGTAAATACTAATTTAGATGTAGTTTTTGTCAAAACTTGTGTATATACATGTACAAGTAGTGAGAAACTTTTGATTCATATATGTTTGCACTTCATTGCTCATTTGTACTCACTACATGCACATGTATAGCTTAGTTTTGATGATTTCCTCATTTATACTTGTTTTGCCTATCTTTGTGCATGTTTTTGCTTCATGTATATTTATTTTTGTCCAAATCTAATAAATATACATGTATACCCTTGAGTCACTTACCTTCATGAAATTTACTTTATGGACTCTTTTTATGTTTGGGATATGTATGTATATTGTTAGTTTTGATAAATCATACATATACCTTGAAGTTTTATTTTTTAAAAGAAAAATAAATTTTCATGATTTTCATATTTGTTTGATAAAATGATATTCATGTTTCCTTTAAGCTTCATTTACTATCTTCATGAAATTGCTAATTACATGATTCTTGTACACTCACACTTCATTTGTTTACTCATGACATTATTTTCATGAGAATTTTTGAGCTATATAGACTTTGAGTGTCAACTCTTGTGTATTTAGTATAATTCAGGAGATACACATGATTTGTTTTCGTGTTTGAAGGATCTTTAACTAGTTTTTTAAAAATTACTTTAACTAGTTATTTATTATTCATTTGGTAGTGTTTTCACTATAAAAATATTTTCAAACTCTTATTTTTGAAAACCCTTACCAACCCCAATAAGGGCGGATGGATGGGCGACCATGCCTTGTAAGCCTTATAGAAAATCTTTTATCTTGTGCATGAAAAGGGTGGATTTTATGAGTTATACACTTGATTCACATCATAATTTCAATTGGTATCACAATTGACATTTTTTTTTATATGCTCATATTTTGTTTCTATATATGTATGCTTTAAATTTCAAATAATATCAATTTCTATTGGTATTTTCCATTGTTCTAAAAATCGGATTAATCGACCGATTAATCCTATTCAGTGGCAGCCCGCTTAATATTACATTAATCGCTCTGATTATGCGCTCAAGCGATTAATCGGGTCCAAAGTGATTAATCTCTGATTAATCCCTAATTAATGTGCAATTAATCCCCGATTAATCCGATTAATCCCCGATTAATCCGATTAATCCCCGATTAATCATCTAGGTATTTCATATGTTTTTTATTTGAAAAACTTATCACTTTTGTGAGTTGGATCGCTAAGTAGTTTATGTTGTGATGTTGATTTAATAATGATCTTTTATTAAATAGTAGATGAACTGTTATTTATTAAATAGTAGATGAATTATGATATTTTATTATTGTATATTTTGCATAAAGTGATACTTATGTTTTATTATTTTTAATTACTTTTTAAATTAACTTATTTAACAATCTTTCTCCATCATTCTTTAAAGCTTATTATTTTAATTGATAAATTGATTAATTTTTTATTTATCTTATTTTGCAAGTAAGTTCTATGATTTATATTTATGTTGCAAAATTTGAAATCTTAGATTACTAATGTGAATTTTTTTTACTATTTACTCATATTGTCTTGTTCATCATATCATGGTTTATAACTTCACATCTAGATATGTCTTGTATAATATTTAAGTATTTTCAATAATTAACTGTATATATTCATATGTAGTTGTGTATAAATATAATTAAATATATTAAAATTTTCAAAAATGATTTATCCCCGATTAATCTCCGATTAATTCGATTAATCATTATTCAGTGTTGGACCGCACGAATAATGAAACCGATTTTTAGAACACTGGTATTTTCTTTTCGTACATTTATATGATTTGATTGTACTTGATTTACAACATATTTACATCTTAAAGTACAAATTATGTTTATGTTAAGTTTGAATTAAATCTTGTTTTCAATTGGTATCTCAATTGGTATTTTTAGAAGCTTATGCATTATTTTCAATTGGTATTTTTATTGTTATCAAAATTTACAGTATACTTCAATTGGTATCAATCTGTTTTAATTTCAAATTGGGCTTAAATTTCAATTGGTATCAATGTTTTACCTATTTGGTATCAAAATTTACCATATATTTCAAGTGAAATCAAGATATAAAATATTTTCCTTCTTTGGTATCAAAATGTACAAGTGTTTCAATTTCAATTGGTATCACAAATTTCCTATTTTATATGGTATCAAAATTTTGTGATATCTCAAATTGATTTGTTGATTTAAGAAAAATTCAAAATTTGTATTGTTTATTTACAATTGGTATCTTAAAAATTTGTTTATGTACAAAGGTATCTCAAAATGTGTTTTATTACCTTGAGTAAATATCAAAATTTATGTTTAAAAATATTTTGATATGTATTGTCTATATGCAAGGGGAGCTTGACATCTCTTCTACATATAGATTCATTTGAGTGTATCTTATATTGAGGAGCTTGACAACTCTTCTTTATGTGATACACGTGTGTAGAGGAAGCTTCACATCTCCACTAATGCATTGTATATTATGCGTTATGTGAGTTAGGGCATGTCATCTCTTCTTCATGTAATGCATATATGCAGGGAAGCTAACTCAGCGTCTTCCTCTTCATGAATGTATATCGTATATACATCCTTATTATTGATTTATTTTATTTTACTCCTTTGTTGATGATTGACAAAAAAGGGGAGAAAGATTTTGAGTTTATATATGCATATTTGAGTTTTTGCATATATTGAGTTTATGCATCTTATGTTTTACAAAATGGGGAGAATGTTTTTGAAAGTTTAAACAAAAAGGGGGAGAAGGTTTTTGGGAAAAGGATGTTTGCATGTTTCTCTCATCTTATTGATGCATAATATGTGTTTAGTTTCATGTACTTCATTGAATATCTTATTGTTTATTGCTATGCATGAGTTAAGGGGGAGCTTCTATGAAGCTTAACTTTAATATATAACTCCATGAGTTTTGTCATCATCAAAAAGGGGGAGATTGTTGACCCAAAGGCCCATCACTCTAGTTTTGATGATGATTAACTCATGTAGTTATAGTAATAATGATCTTGTGTTTAATTAGTCTCAGATTCGTGATCAAGATCTTAATAGGTGTTTAGCTTTAACAAAGGATTTCAAGTCAAGTTTTGAAGCTAGCACGTGTTGATTCAAGAGCTTGTGCATCAAGACCACATCAAGTATTCAAGAGGAGTCTAGCTCATTGGATGATGGTTTGGACCAAGCCAAGAAGGAGAAGAAGATTTTCGAGTGAAGACATTCAAGAGAAGACTTGTGTTTAGGTTTGTTTTTATTAAGATTTTATTTTTAGATAAAATGTAAAGGATAGAATAGTTGGTGGATTGCTCAAGTACATTTACACTCACACTCACACACAAAATTTATATGAGTTTTTATAAAGGAGTTTTCATTTTGGAAAAATACCGTTTTGATTTTTGGAGTTTCATATATACATGTGTTTTAACCAAAACCATTTTAGAGCTTAATGTCAAAAACATAGATATTTCTTCTTGTATGTGTAGTGGATCATATCCATACACACTAAGCTTTAAAAGTGTTTAAAATATCTTGTTTTTGTATTTGGAGAAGTTTTGAAAAAATCAATTTGGAGAAATACAGTTTTTGTTTTAAGTCAAAATTTCTAAGTCACAAAAATAGTACAAAATGTTTGTAACATGTTTTGATTTTTACTTAAACATGTTTTTATATCAAAGTATAATACTGAACTTATTTTGTAGATTTTTAGAGAATTTATGAGATTTTATTATAGTCAAAAAGACAAGTTTTTAAATCCCCAAACTGCCTGGACTGACCCTCTGTCGGTCGACCGGACGGTCGACCGGACAAGAAGTCGGTCGACCGCTCCGGTCGACCGATGTGCACAGACGTGCACAGGTTGGGTCAGTCGACCTTACGGTCGACCGCCAGAGAGTGTCTACTCTCTGAAAATGGCCCGGTCGACCGGGCAGTCGACCGCTAGGCCATTGCCCAGTTGGCAGTCGATCGGCCGGTCGACCGACCTTCCCAATGGTCAGAAATCCGACCGTTGGCGGTCGACCGTCAGCAGCCAGAGCTGCTGAGTTGGCTTCCAACGGGCAGATTTTTGGATCCTATAAAAGGGGGCTTCCATGGACTGTTATCTACAAGATTTGAAGTGGGTTTTTGAGTTAGTTTTTCCTACTCTATTAAGTGTTTATCTCCACTTGTTTTAGAGCCAAACACTTCCATTCAAAAGGAGAGTTTATCAAGAGTTTTCAAAAGTGATTTCTTGTGTTTTTCACCACAAATTCAATCCTTATTTTTCTCACACATACTTGAGCTTTCCATTGCTATATCATTCCTATAGAAAAGTTGTTATGAGAGTTGTTTTTAGGTGATCAAGTGTTTAGATCATCAAGAGTTCTTTCATTGTATTTGAGGAGGCGGACTTGCGGGTTCGCGGTGTTTCGAGTTCTAGTGAGAGCTCGTTGTAGAGGTACGGCCTCGGCAAGTTAGTGTGCTTGCGGTGTGTAGTTCTTGCTGGAACAAGAGAGGGACTAGAGAGTCCAAAGGAGTTCTAGTGTGAACTCACTTGTAGGTGTTGCGGCACCGAGTGATCCGGTGGGATCGGTTTATAGTTAAAATCCTTTATAGTGTTGAAGGCGGGGACGTAGAGCAAGTGTGCTCGAACCTCGAAACAATTCTCCCGTGTTTGCGATTGCTCTCTCTCTATCTCTCACTTGTCTTTATATCTTGCTTATGCTTATTGCTCATATCTCTTATATGCTTGATATATTGTGTGCTTAATTGATATATGCTTGGGGATTGTTTACTCACACTTGTATTCAACCAAGAGAGCCAAAGCGGCTCCTCAACTCTTATCTAGAGGAATCTTGAGAAGATAGTCCAGAGCCCTTCACGGGGAATTCGGCTACACTCTTAGCTTATACCTTGTGTGTTTAGCTTAAGATTTTTTAGTTTGCATAAATAGTTTTAATTCCGCATTTATTCACCATTAGATTAGCTAGTCACCTATTCACCCCCCTCTAGGTGATTTCAAAGTTAACATAGCATCTCTGACAGTAACTTCATCTACTACTCAGCTTCCCCAGTGAAGTTGTCCAAATTTCAATTGCTAAGTTAAACATTACCTCTGGTAATTAAAACTCGTCACCTTTGTATGTCTTGACTTTTCAACAGACTTGCTGACTGAGACCTGACTGCTGCAAACAGTTTAACAATATACTGGTAGAAAAAGTCAACAACTCAACCGGTTCAATAGTGCACCGACAAGCAAGTCAAAGCTCAGAAAAGTTTCAGACTTCGCTTCTGGATACTTACAGTGATCTTTCCTGGAGACTTCAAGCAGTTCAACAGTATATTCACGAAGACCAGAATCTAGACAAGATCAAACTCAGGGCATTTCAAAAGATTGCCAGTCCAATCATGAAAGCCCAAGACAACATAAAATTCAAAGTATTTTGAAATCTGTACCAGTCAACTACAGGGTTTTCGAAAACTTTAGAAGGGATTCTTCATGCCAAATGCAAGAGTCGCGCTTCAATCCAAATGCTGATCTCGGTTCTTTGTCAAACGCGGAGGTTGCTTTGCAAAACTCAGACACGGACCTTATTTCCAACGTGAGGGTTGTGTTTTAAGTCAAACGCAGATGTCGTACCTTAACACATGCGAAGCGAGCATCGCGTTCTGTGCCAAACATAATGGTCATGCTTCTCTTCAATACGTGGACCTCATTATAGCGTTTCAACATCAAAACGCAAGGTCCGTGTCTAACGGCGAGGTCCGCGTCTAATGAGACCCGCATTTCTAATGTAACATACAACAGTTACTGAGTCAATCAATACCCACTTTCTGTTGGCCCCAAGGCCCATCACTCTAGTTTTAGTGATGATTAACTCATGTAGTTATAGTACTAATGATCTTGTGTCTATTTAGTTCTAGATATTTTATCAAGATCTTAGTCGATGTTTAGCTTCAACGAAAAGATTCGAAGTCAAGTTTTGAAGCTAGCACGTATTGATTCAAGAGCTCGCGCTTCAAGATCGCATCAAACAATCAAAAGAGGAATCTAGCTCATGGATCAAGTTTTGGACCAAGTCAAGATGGAGAAGAAGATTTTCAAGAGAAGATTTTCAAGACTTGAGTCGTGTTTGTAAGTGTTAATATTTTGTGTTTTAGATAAAATATAAATGATAGATTAGTTGTAAATTGCTCAAGCTCAAATACACACACACAAAATATTTCAAAACATTTCATATTAAATAGTTTTGATTTTAGATAATATAGCTTTGGTTTTGAATTTCAAAGTATACATATTTATGTTTCATAACTATATTTCATCAAAACATGTTTACATGATTTATATGTGTATTGGATTTCATCCATACACATTGTTGCTTCATATTATTTAGAAAAACTTATTTTGATGTTTCTAATTCATGGTTTTAAAGTTATGTATTTATCAAAACTTATTTTAGAGCTTATTGTCAAAAATAAGTATATTTCATCTTATATGTGTATTGGATTATATCCATACACACTATACTTCAAAAGTGTTTAAATATCTTGTTTTTGTATTTGAACAAGTTTTAAAAAAAAATCGGTTTCCATTTCAAAGTTTGTTTTTGGAAAAATAAAATTTTTGTTTAAAGCATAAATTTCTATGTTGCAAAAATAGTTCAAGTTGTTTGTAATATGTGTTGATTTTTATCACACATATTTGTACTTCAAAGTATTCAATGGACTTATTTTTGTAGATTTTATGGAATTTAAATAGAATTTTTAGAGTTTCAAAAGTCCAAGTTTTAAAACCTTAAAACCCTATTTCTGGGCTTCTGGCGGTTTACTGACCGGTCGACTAAATCAGAGGTCGGTCGACTGAGCAGTCGACTGATGTGCACAGCAACGTGCACAAGCCCTGGCCATTGGGTCGGTCGATCGCACGGTCAACCGATCCAGAGCTTGCTCTCTGGATCTGGCGCCGGTCGATCGACCAAAGAGCAGTGCTCTGTAGTTTTGGCCACGGTCGACCGAGTGGCTCGGTCGACTGATAGGTTAATGACTGGGTACGGTCGACCGGGTGATCGATCGGCAACCCCAATGGTCTGAAATATAACCGTTGGCCGTCGACC
Organism: Agave tequilana; assembly: GCA_038442645.1. Taxonomy (NCBI): domain Eukaryota; kingdom Viridiplantae; phylum Streptophyta; class Magnoliopsida; order Asparagales; family Asparagaceae; genus Agave; species Agave tequilana. The sequence continues at coordinate 336,975 of JAVJIF010002324.1, forward strand.
AGCCGGTCGACTGACAGGTCACTTTGGCTTTTAACAGCTAGTTTTCTTATGCCTTATAAAAAAAGGTGTTTTGGCCAGATTTTTGTTAAGATTTTTTAGGGTGTTTTCAAGAGCTCTTTTACAGAGTTTCTCTTCAAGTTTTAGAGCTTCATTTTTATATCCAAATAGAGTTTTTCAAGAGAGATTCTCTTGAGTTTTCAAAAGCAATTCTTTGAGTTTTTCCACCTCCATATCTATCTTATTTTCTCATATAAACTTGAGCTTTTCATTGCTATATTTTTCCTCTATGAATCATTTATTATGAGAGTATTTTGGTGACCAAAGAGGAGAAGATCACCAAGCGTTCCACCCTCTTGTATTGGGAAGTTGTAAAAGAGTGGCCTCGGCAAGCTAGTGTACTTGCATGTGTTGTTCTTGCGGGAACAAGTTAGGAGCTTACAGGTCTAAGAGTTCTTAAGAGAGCTTGTTGTAGGTGTTGCGGCACCGAATGATCTTGTGGGATCAATTTTAGTGGAAATCATTCATAGTGTTGAAGGCGGGGACGTAGAGCAAGTGTGCTCGAACCTCAAAATAAATCTCCGGTGTTTGCGATTGCTTATCTCTCCCCCTCTCACTTGTGTTTATATATCTTGCATGTTTTTATTGTTCATCTCTATATGTTTGATATATCTTGTGTTCTATTGATATGTATGCTTTGGTTGTTTGTGTGCTCATTCTTGTATTCAACCAAGAGAGTCATAGTGGCACCTCAACTTTTAATCTAGAGGAATCTTGAGGAGATAGTTCAGAGCCCTTCACAGAAAATTCAGCTACACCCTTGTGTTATACTTTGTATGTTTAGCCAAATATTTTTAGTTTGCATAATTAGTCATAATTTCGCATTAGTTTTGCATTTGATTAGCTTGTCACCTATTCACCCCCTCTAGGTGACCTACAATTGGTATCAGAACTTGGTGCTCTTGATTTGGGTCTAACAAGCTTGAGTTAAAGATCCTATTTTTTTTGCTAATCACAATATTTGCCCACACACACATGGATTTCATAACACCTCCTATGTTTGACATTCTTAACCTCCAAGCTTGGAAAGTTAAGATGTCTATGTACCTAAAAACCCTAGATATTCATGTTATTTTGCCACTATTAAGGACTCATATTTTATTAATGGCAAACATCTTGAGGCTAATGCAAAAGCTATCTATGCACTAAAGTCAACCCTAAATGATGATTATTTATCTAGAGTTTCTAACATTGAATCGGCTTTTTTAGTTTGGAACACTCTTCTCTCTTGGGGAACAAATACCACATGACAAAGAGAGTGACTCGGATGAAGGAAGTATTACTGCTAACATGTGCTACATGGTCTAAGGGGATGACCCCCTTGAGGTAAACTCCGAATCCGAGCTTGATGAAGAAGTTGACATATCATACGATGAGTTTGCATTATTTTGTCAACACTAAAAAATATGAATTGTAAAAATGGAAAACAAATGTTTGAAAAATGAAAATGATTTGGTTATAAAAAATATTCTTTTTAAAATAAATTCTTTTTAAATAAATTTGAAATAGTTTCAAAAGAAAATGACTCTTTGAAAAGAAAATTATTTTGATTGAAAAAGAAAAGCATTTTGCTTTAAAGGAAAATAACTATTTGAAAAAGAAAAATGTTTTGAAGGAAAAAGAAAAGATTTCTATTTCCAAAAAGAAAAATAATTTTGTTTCTCAGGCTCATATTTCTTCTTCTAAAATCAATGATGATATATGTATTTTGAAGAATAAAATTGATTGTTTAGGCTCCACTTTGAGCCAATGTGCCATTAATCATAGTAAATTGGAATCTATGTTTCGCAAGAAACATGTTCTAGACATTCATGCACATACCCCATGGCATACACATACACACTATGATCACACCCACACTCATTTGTATGCTAGAGTGTACAAATGTACACATTGTGGCCTCAAAGGCCATTTTGCAAAATTTTATTTTGATAGAATAAATTCTTCAAATTTTGCAAATAAACATATTTGGGTTCCTATTGCTACTAATCCCCATGGATCCAAAAAGATATGGGTATCAAAATTTTCACCTCTTATTTTTTATGTAGGTGTAGGCTCTCACAAAACGTCAGAGGATTGGTACCTTAGTGGTGGATGCATTTGGAGCTTGAAGGACACACCCAATTGATGCATCACTATCAAGAAAGCATGGTAGGAGGACAACCTCGTGTTTTGGAGAAATGAATTGGCTTACATCAGTTTTGGTAACCATTTCTTTCTCCACTTTAAAATAGTTTTGCATGCTTATATGTCCATATCATATGTTCATGTGCATATTTTGTTAAAACTTGTGCTATACATGTACAATTTTTGAATTACATGCTATACATGATCTATTTCTATTATGTACTCATTTGTTATTTGATTGTACATTGTATGTCCTTATTTTGATGATTCTTGCATGATTATATATATTATACACACACACACACACACACACACACATATGTCATGTTTATATAAAAAAATTCATATGAGTTTTAATTTGAGCTTCATTGCCTTATCTTTATGAATATGTTATTCACATGATGCTTGTGCACTCACATTTCTTTTGTTTACTCATGACCTTGTTTTCATGAGCATGCATGAGCTTTGTAAATCTTGAGTGTCAATTTTTGTGTTGATATATATGTTTTGATTTCATATTTGAAGTATCTTTAACTAGTTTTTCAAAAACTATTTTAAACTAGTTATCTATTCTTCACTTGATAGTGTTTTCAATCTACAATTAATATCAAAATCTTATTTTTGAAAACTTCTACCTTTAAAGGTAGGTTGGTTGGGTGGCCATGCCTTGTATGCCTAAATGAAAATCTATTTAAACTTGTCCATGATAAGGGTGGGTTGTTATGAGTCATACACTTATTTATCATGAAAAATAATTTTTGTATACTCATACTTGCTTTCGTATATATGTATGCTTTAAATTTCAAGTAGTATTTTCAATTTCATTCTTACATATATATGATTTTGAATGTGCTTATTTTATATTGACATGCATATTTTAAAACACAAACTATTTTATGTTAAGCTTGATTTAATTCTTAATGTTAATTGGTATTTTTACAATCTTATGTATGTGTTTTGTTATTACTTCAAAAAAAATTTACTTAAAATGATTTCATGTTGATATAAGATAATAATTATGTTTAACTACAAGTGATATTAATATTTGTTTTGTCAACTACTATTTGCTTTCAATTGATATCAAAATTTATTTGGTTGACTACAAGTAATTTCAAAATTTGTTTTGGTATCAAAATTTTCTTAAACATTTATTTGATATGTATTGCTTATATGCAAGAGGAGCTCAACATCTTTTCTATATATAGATTCATGATGAGTATATTTTACATATTGAGGAGCTTGATCTCTCTTTTTTATGTGGTACACGTGTGTAGATGAGCTTAACATCTCCGTCTATACATTGTATGTTATGCTTATGTGAGTTAGGATCTAGTCATCCCTTCTCCATGTAATACATATATGCAGGGGGAGTTAACTTAAGGTCTATCCTCTTCATGAATGTATATTACATATAGATTTATCTTGTTTATTTTTCTTTACCCCTTTGTTGATAAATTGACAAAAAAGGAGAAAAGAATTTAGAGAGTTTATATATGCATGTTTAATATTTATTGTTTATGCATATATATATATATATATATTTGTGTTTTGTTTATATGCTTTATTGAATATCTTTATTGTTTTTACTATGCATGAGTTAAGGGAGAAGCTTATCTTTAATCCATACATACATAACTCTATGAGTTTTGTCATCATCAAAAATAGAGAGATTGTTGGCCCAAAACACCATCACTCTAGTTTTGATGATGATTAACTCATGTCGTTATGTACTAATGATCTTGTGTCTATTTAGTTTCAGATATTTTATCAAGATTTAGTCGGTGTTTAGTTTCAACGAAAGATTTGAAGTCAAATTTGAAGCTAGCATGTGTTTATTCAAGAGCTCGCTTTTTAAGATCGAATTAAGTACTCAAAAGAGGAGTCTACCTCATGGATCAAGTTTTGGACCAAGTCAAGATAGAGAAAAAGATTTTCAAGAGAAGATTTTCAAGACTTGAGTCGTGTTTGTAAGTGTTAAGATTTTGTATTTAGATAAAATGTAAAGGATAGATTAGTTGTGAATTGCTCAAGCTCATATACATACACATAAAATATTTCAAAATATTTCATGTTAAATAGTTTTGATTTTAGAAAATATAGTTTTGGTTTTGAATTTCAAAGTATACATCTTTATGTTTCATGAATAGATTTCATCAAAACAAGTTTACATGGTTTATATGTATATTGAATTTCATCCCTCACATTGATGCTTTATATTGTTTAGAAAAACTTATTTTGATGTTTCTAATTCATGATTTTAAAGTTTTGTATTTATCAAAACTTATTTTAGAGCTTATTGTCAAAAATAAGTATATTTCAACTTATATGTGTATTGGATTATATCTATACACACTATGCTTCAAAAGTATTTAAATATCTTGTATTTGTATTTGAACAAGTTTTAAAAAAAAATTCGGTTTCTATTTCAAAGTTTGTTTTTGGAAAAATACGGTTTTTGTTTAAAGCTTAAATATCTATGTCGCAAAAATAGTTCAAGTTGTTTGTAATATGTGTTGATTTTTAATCACACATATTTATACTTTAAAGTATTCAATGAACTTATTTTTGTGGATTTTATGAGAATTAAATAGAATTTTTAGGGTTTCAAAAATTTCTATTTCTGGGCTTCTGGATGTCGAGCGACCAGTCGACCAACCAGGGGTTGGTCGACCGAGCGGTCGACCGTTATGCACAAGAACGTGCACAAGCCCTGGCTATTGGGTCGGTCGACCGATTTAGAGAGCTTACTTTCTGGATCTGGCCCCGGTCTACCGAGCAGTTGACCGACCAAAGAGCAATGCTCTCTGATTTTGGCCACGGACGACGAGCGGTAGACCGATAGGTCAATGACCTAGGTGCGGTCGACCGGGCGGTCGACCGGCAACCTCAACGGTCTAAAATATGACTGTTGGCCGGTCGAACGACAGGTCACTCTGGCCTATAACAGCTAGTTTTCTGATGCCTTATAAAAGGGGTGTTTTGGCCAAATTTTTGTTAAGATTTTTTAGGTTGTTTTTCAAGAGCTCTTTTACAGAGTTTCTCTTCAAGTTTTAGAGCTTCATTTTCATATCCAAATAGATTTTTTCAAGAGTGATTCTCTTAAGTTTTAAAAGCAATTCTTTGGGTTTTTTCACCTCTACATTTATCTTGTTTTCTCACACAAACTTGAGCTTTTCATTACTATATTTATCCTCTAGGGATTATTTATTGTGAAAGTGTTTTTGGTGATCAAGAGAAGAAGATCACCAAGTGTTCCACCTCTTGTATTGGGAAGTTGTAGAGGTGCAGTCTCGGCAAGCTAGTGTGCTTGCGTGTATTGTTCTTGCGTGAACAAGCGAGAGACATGCGGGTCCAAGAGTTCTTGAGGGAGCTAATTGTAGGTGTTGCGGCACTGAGTAATCTTGCAGGATCAATTTTAGTGGAAATCGTTCGTAGTATTGAAGGTGGGGACGTATAGCAAGTGTGCTCGAAACTCGAAACAAATCTTCCGTATTTGTGATTGCGTATCTCTCCTTCTCTCACTTGTGTTTATATATCTTACATGCTTTTATTGTTCATCTTTATATGCTTGATATATCTTGTACTCTATTGATGTGTGTGTGTGTGTGCGGCGCGCGCGCGCGCGCTTAGGTTGTTTGTGTGCTCACACTTGTATTCAACCAAGAGAGTCATAGTGACACCTCAACTCTTAATCTAGAGGGATCTTGAGGAAATAGTCCAGAGCCTTTCACCGAGAATTCGGCTACACTCTTGTGTTATACTTTGTGTGTTTAGCCAAACAATTTTAGTTTGCATAATTAGTTTTAATTCCGCATTATTTGCATATGATTAACTTGTCACCTATTCACCCCCTTTAGATGACCTACACTTTCTCTCCACATAATGGAGCATAAATCCCCATTATGGAGTAATCAACACCCACTTTCTCTCCACATAATAGGGCATAAATACCCATTATGGAGAGAAATAAGGGCGCAGTTATCCTCTTGAAAATCCCTATAAATAGCTATAAAGTTAGGGGCTAAAGGAGGAGGAGGAGGCCCCAAGAAACCAAAGGCTAGAGGAGGAGAATCCCTAAAAGGCACACTTGATGCTTGAAGCTGGATAATCACAGAATGTTGAAAGTTAAGCACAAGACTGCTAAACACACATTGTGTTGGAGGGAAAAACTCTATAAACTTACTGTGTTAAGTTGAGTTTCCAATCTCTTTGAGATTTTAGCCACTGATTAAGGTTTCGTACCTAAATAATGCGCTTCCAATGAGAGCAAGGAGAAAATCCAAAGACATGCTTCCGGCTCGGCTTGTCAACGGAAAACAAGAATCACTCTCCACCGCTACATCAAGGACCCGACATTAAATAAAGGGGAGATCTAGACACTCTCCCCTCTTTTGTAATCGGAGATTTGGTCCGTTATAATCTTCTTTGCAATCAATTAAAGATTTTACACACATTAATTTTTCCGGGGAACAGAGGTATGTGGCGATGGCGAAGACGAGGAAAACTTTGATGTTGCATGAGGCGAAAGTGGTTCGGCTCTAGGCACACGCTATGCGAGCTGGCCCCAACGCAAGCTCGAGAACACCGAGAGAATTTCAATCAACAAAGAATTTTGAGAGGCTCTTATATCATAATAAGGTTGGAAAAAGGAAAATTTCTATATATACTATTCATAAAGCAATTAAACCAATACATAGATACAATAGAGTAGTGAGTCAAGGAAGCGAGTAGTAAAATAAGGGTCTCTAGTACCCATACAAGACAGAGAGTAGTTAGATAAGGAAGCGAGTAATAAGATAATGACATCTAATACAGTATAATGAAAAACAAGGAAAACCCTTGAATTTCTGCTTCTCTATTATTTGGAGATCATATGTTTGTGGCTTGTAAGGCAATTGTTATTTTATTTTGTATAGAGAAGAAAACCAAAAGCCAAAAAGAGATTCTTCTTTTTTCTTCATTTCAAGATTTCATCTCAAATGCTTGTAGGTGAAAAAGTCATAGTTTTGTCGTGTTAATGTTCAATGTCTGAGGATGCATTGAAAGAATATAGGTCACTCGTCCAAATCTTGTTATATATCTCGAAACAAGGAAAAAAATTTATGTGCATTTTTCTCGGTGTTGTCGATGACATTATGGATCATGCGTGCATGAAGAAAAGTACTGTGAAAATTTCAATATAACGTAAATTATTTGATTTTTCCATTGATGATGCAGCTGCAAAATTTTGGCACAGTAAAATAATTTGAGAGGAAAATCATGTTATTTGGGAGACATTTCTGTATGGTTGTGAAGTGGACCAGGCCGGGCTGGCAACCCACACGGAGACGGCCTGCTTAGGCCCGGGCCTTGGGCACAAGCATGACCCGGCCCGGGTCCGCTCCCTCATGGGCGGGACTCAGTTCTGAAAAAATCGCCATCAGCCCACGGCCTGAGTTGGCCATGCCAGGCCCGAGCACAGGCATTGACACGGCCCGCCTGCCCCAACAGCTGAGCCAGCCGCTGGGAACTTAAAATGCAGCCCGGTCCGGCCCGCATATCCTGGGGGGTTAGCAATTTTTTTGTATAATGATTTCTGTAAAAAAAAAAAAAGCATAAAAGGGTAATTTTTTGCGTGCAACGGCATCAAGCGAAGCACAAGGCATGAAACTTGAATTACCAAGATGTGCTGAAGTTCCCGAGTCTTGGTAGTTCTCCAAAATATCTACATCACTGTATGCTTGAAATGAACCATATTTAAAGTTGTCAACAAATAAACATAAACACATAATAGATATCATCTGATATCCCAAAGAAAATACCTATACACACTCAAATGTGCTTAGTTTACTAATCACAAACTTCCACTATGCAAATAGCACGTTGGCTTAACAAACCCCATTGCCTAGCTTTCAGGCTGCTTTCTCAGGTGATCATCACATCTCAAAAACATATGACCATAACATAATAGCTACAATTTAGCAGTTCACTGAAATATGGGGAAGGAAAAAGAAATATATATTAAAAAAAAAAAAAACCAATAATTAGCATTTGGATTGGAACATTATATTAGCCACTACTACTCTGCTATCCAAATTCAACATGGATATTCTTCAGTTCATCTCAAAGTGGCAGGCAGCTATATTATCCAGGAGCGTGGTATGACGAATGGCCTGCCCACAGACATCAGCTGCCAAGGCTTCAGCATCTGCAGTCCTCTGCTTCAGAACCTCTTCAACGTCTCTCGAGTCGTCTCCCAATGGAGGCTCAGAGCTAAACACGATGATGAATTTTTGACAGTTGGCCTCTTCGATGGGCATGGGATCATTTCTGACTCTTTGGGCGTGCACGAGATCAATCTTCTTTAGGAGAGTTCCGCCACCAGTTACGATGAGGTCCTCAAGGTATGTCTTGAAGCAGGCCTGCTGGAAATCATCGGTGACATGGAAGCCGAATCCATCAAAGAGCTTCGGTGCCTGCAAGACAAACCACCGATACACCATCAAACGCTAGTAATTATCAATCTTAGATAAAGGTCGTGTGATTATGTAGAAATTCATTAATCAGTATATGACCGTTAGCAAAAGAGAAAAAAGGACCTTCTCTGTAGCTCTAATTCTCCCAATTTTAGGCCCATCAAAGACCCCGTGAACGTCATGAGTAACTTCATAAGGCTCTTCTGGAACATGATGTCCAGCTTCAATGCAAGCTTTAACCCCTGCATTATAGCAACTCAAGTAGCATTAGAAAGCAATACAAGATCACAAGGCAATATAACAAGCACAGACAGGGATCAGATCATATCAGAACGGAATCATGAAGTAGACACATCTAAATATTTCTTTCTGCCATGTTGAACAGAGACATAGCACGAACAAATAATTGTATATCAACATGATCAACATCTAACATGCAATTTTAAATATAGCTCAGCTTTAAAGTATTCAAGGGGTCTAATAAAAGACTTTTTTTTAATCAAACCTGGAGGGTCAGTGAAGGAATAGGTTGATCTCAAACATCTATGGTATTGAGTATCATAATATCTATATGCTCAGGATTATCTTCAAGATATTTGCAGCTGTAGAAATGCTTACATTCTATACTCAGTATCCATTTTCCAGTCAAAATAGCCATGAGGACCTTCAGTGTTCTACTGCAGCCACCATTCTCATCAACAGAAGCAATGACATGGGTCACATTCGACTTCCATAAATTAGTTACAACAGCTTCACTTGTGCTGGCAAACTTGTCCAGAACACCCTGTAAACAATAAAAGACAATTATGGGTAATGAACACTTCAAGGACCTAGTCATATATTCATTTGATATTCTTTATTTAATTTAGTGATGCACTCTCCTCTAGATCAGACCTAGTCGAGTGTGCATAGTTGCAAGGGCTTAACAGCACCTTAACTACTTAAGTAGAAAACCAAAGGCAGTTTTCGGTTTCATGACGGGGCATGTTCACTACAAGCTAGATAGATAATCGAATAACACTTTTTAATCCTTCAGAAAACAAGTTACTCAATTCATGGTTACCTTCTCTTCCTTAGAGAGAGCGGAGCCGCAGAAAATCCAATCTGTGTTGCAGCCAGGGGACATCAAATGTCCTTGCCCTGGTGTTACCGGAGAGGTCAAATCTCCTGATGGATCAGAAGAGTCTCTGGCAGCATAACAGATAAGCACAAAGTTAGCATAAACCAACCATATGTGATGCTGAAGGTCATCAGTTAGGACTCCAAATAAAGAATAGCTAATCATATGGCTCATGGAGGGGAAGAAGCATTACAATGAATGTTTGGCCTTGTTCTTTGATTTAGATTTTCTCTTGGATCTGTCACAAGGCAACTTGTGTGAAGAATGAGCAGGACACAGCACAAGATAATTGTCCTGTCGTGAGGCAAAGAATCAATGATAAGTAAATTTTTTTTCCCAATTTAAACACTATCATGCAGAATCAATGACAGCTTGACCTTCAAGATAGAGCTAGAAAAGTTATGGTCTACAACTTACACAATCCCAGCGGCACTCAAGGATCTCATAAGCACAAGGAACATGATAGCTTCTCCGGCAGCTCTTAACATAGCAACCAAGGGCGGCCCCTCTCAAACCACAGCTGGTGCATTTGATCTTTGAAGCACGTGATAGTTCAACTTCCAAGTTCTTAATAGTCTCACCAGAGAAATATGTCTTTGGTGCCCTATTAAAACCAGCAACAGAAATTAAGATAACTCTTTAAATATATGCTGAACAAATTCCTCCAACTGTTCAGTTGAAACAACATAGCAAATCCCCAAACATAATAAGCAAAAGAATGCCAGTAAAAATAAGGCACCAAATCAGTTTACTTTAGCAGCAGGATTGTGTTCTGGGAGTGAAGGAAAAATATAGAAACTAACAATTCAGTATGTATCAAAGAAAATATCAACCATAACCAATGAGTCTAAGAAACAATACCAAAAGGTAAAAGAATAACATACCACTCAATGCATTTCTCGTGAACATGAACGGCGTTGTTTGTTTAGCTTGATCCACATCAACTTCTTTCCCATCTAGAAAATGTAGCATTTTCCCAGAGCCCTGAAAGTTACCATTTTAGACTATAAAAATTCCTTCATTTTAATGCATTATACATTCAGAATTCATACATAATCCACATGACCAACAGCTTAAAGGGGATGGTCTTTTTACCTCAGTAGATCTAAAAGAATGACAGAATGCACATTCGAGAATTCTATTTGCACTTAAATATCTAGAAGTATCCAACGGATGGGTATCAGAGCAGCTGCTGCGGTTATGTTCGCAATCAGGACTAGGTGTTGTGAAACCCCTAGCACTGATCTCACCTTTATCTCCAACATCACACTCACTGTTCAACTTCTGTCTCTTTGACTTTCCAGCATCAAGCTCTTTCATTTCCTTACTTCCAACTTCACTCTCTTTAACCATGAGGAGAGATCTCTTGATTTGCTGAACATGGCAATCAGATTTAATCATTCAAGACAGTAAACATAAACACCATAGTCACAGAATCATTGTATGGAAACAATTTTTTCTTTTAAAAATAAATTAGTCAAAAGGACAAAATAACTTACATGTTCGTTTCCATTATTGCTGTTGTCACAATCTGAATCCTTAATGCTGCCAAAAGATGGAGGGCTATATTGTTCCCCTTTGTCAACCAGTGCTTCTTCTCCAAGACTTTGCATTTGTTTCTTGCTTCTCTCTGTTGCAAATTCATTGGATTTTCCTTCTGTTGCAAATTCTTTGGATTTTCCTTCTATAGGTGTCTGCAGCTGTGGATGCGATAACTTTTGTCCAGCCATGTTGTGTACTAACTCTTTTTGTGGGATCTCCTTAGCATTATTGTTGCCTGACACTGGACTTTCACTTGCAGGCCTCTTTTTGTCTATAAATGTTACACAATTAAAATATGGTTATCATACAGAAATGACAAAAAATAGGACCATATGCACAAGTTTGGAGAAAAAAAATTACCGAAATTTTCATCTTTAGATTTTTTATGAGGAAGGTTAGCAGCTACAGCAGACTTCATGTCTTTGTAAATGTTAACCAATGTGTTCATGTGACCAGCAGGCCTCAGGTCTGCAAGCAATTGTTTAAAATTAATAAAATAACAAATCCTAATAACAGTTAAGCTCAAAATATCTAGAAAATTACCTTGATGGATAAAAGATGATTTACAAGAAGAGCACTCACATCCACTTTTTGTTAAAATGGAAATGCAACGACTGCACAAAATCAAAGTGATAGATAAGTATGTTGCAAAGAGAAACAGCCAGCTAAAGCAGGAAAGAAAGGCTAAACAAATAATCAAAAATAAATGTCAAACCTGCAAAAGATGTGACTACAAGGCAACATAATTGGCTGATCCAACAAATTTAAGCTGCCACAAGGAAACAAACTGAATAAGGACACTGGAAAGAACAGTAATTATAGATGGAAGCATTACAAGCTTAACTAGAAATTGATGATCATGTATGAAATAAAATTAACGTAACCATCTAAATAGAGTGTTGAAGACGAAAATTGATATGCTCGATACCAATTATTGCGTGCATAACTCAGAATACCATACTTATTATGATACCAATAGTTTGAAGATACGAGATCCCCACCGACGACGTCAAGCACGCCATGAAATCGATTACCTCAAGCACACAAGATGAATATTAAAATATATAAGAAGAAGAACACAATTTAACGTGATTCGACTCAAATTTAGCATACGTCTACGGGGAGAGAACTTGAGAGAGATTTATTAATAAACTTGATATAAACAGATCTAACCTTCCTCTTAATGACACAAGAGTATTCACCTTCACCTGAAATTTACGCCTAAATTACAAGAATATATCTTCTCTCTATGCACCTTAAGTTTACTCCTCTCTTTCTTGGCTTTTAGGGCTTTCTTGGCGTTTTAGGGGCTTACATTGTTATTCACTACAACTTTCTTCTACTCCTCTACTTCAATTTATAATGCCAGATTACAATTTTTATTTATAAATTTTTATAATACAAATCCTATTTTGTTTATGAGATGATCTTGGTCATTGAATACTTGAAAAATCTTGATCAATCCTATTAAGAGTTGATCTCCTTGATTTAGAAGGATTCTAAACCTTTTAATCTTTAGAAATAAATCTTCATTGAATAAAAATTGAATCTTATTCACTCCTTAAAAGAAAACTCACAATCGCCTAAAAAGAAACTGTTTCACCTTGGTTTGCTTCTTCTACTTCAAGTTATCATCTTCTCCAACTTAATTTGATTTTCTTGAACCATCATCTCCTCTTGAAAAATAAGACAAAATCCTAACAATTTTCACTTTCACTTGCTTTTCAAGCATTTAGCAAAACAATTTGAGATTTTAGATTACTACCTTAATTCTTCCTTTAGTTATAACCATTTCGTGAAGCCTTTAACACTCTTGCCCCCTCTCCCCAGGACCTGTGGCTGTTTACCATTATGCCTTGGGCCATCTCAAGTCTTACTCGAATGCACCTTTTTTTAGTCATCCTACAACACTTAGACTCGTTGCAATTTTTCTTGAAGCTCTAACTCGAAGTGAGCTCCCTTCAAACCTTTTATTGAAACTCCTTGACCTAAATTTTTTCTCTTAGCTTGCATTACATCACTACTGTCATCAACAAATTCCGCTTTGTGACACCTTCCGAGCTATGGGGCCCCCGCCAATCTTGAGACAGTCCGCCTCTAATGTCATGGTATTCCCAATTTTACACGAACATTTTTAAGGGTTGTTGTGCCATGGTCTTCCAACGATCACTTGTGATGGTCCACCTCCCATCGATATTTTAATCTTGAGACTTTCTATCTTTACATTACTGCCATGGTCTTACCGAGTCCCCCGCCACACACTATCATGATCTTTCTTCCATCAATCAAGGTTATCATCCACCATTATATTGATGTTTGCCAGATTTATTACCCTGCTATTGATGATCTTCAGATCTGATAGATCCACCAATGCCTACAATAATCTCACCGTGTCACGACTAATCCACCGTAATTTTGACTGTGATCTCTATCGATTTCTTTGTCGAACTGTACAGAACCAGTAACAAACCTTAGAATCTTCTCGATCTGTACCCAATATTGCATCCAGAATGCTGAAAAACATAGGGTTTGATACCTGGATTATCTGAATCCGACTACGATTGCACGATCTATCTTTCGATCAATCTTGTCCATTGACCATCTTCATCATCTTTCGCTGTTTTTTCCTTTGACTTGTTGCCGCAGCGAGCCTCTATAGGATGTCTTGTGCAATGCCTCCGTGAGCTCTTCGAGCTCGTCTTACTGTCCGCCATTGGCGATGATCCGATCATCACATCCGCATCTACCGTGCTCAAATTTGAGCATCATTGAGCCTTAATAATTCCACCTTGATCAATATACTCCAAAAATCATCGATCTTTATCTTAGAATAAATATAAACTTTCTTATTGCCTTCTTCATCTTGATGCCTCCGCTGAAATCCATCGACTTGACATCTTCTTCATTTAGAGCACTCAAATCTTGAACAAACACCATAAGCTCTGATACCATTAGTTGTGATGGATTTGATATGCTCTGATATCATTTATTGAAGACGAAAATTGATATGCTCAACACTAATTATTGCATGCATAACCCGGGATATCATACTTACTATGATATCAATAGTTGAGAGATATGAGATCCCCACCAATGACCTCAAGCACGCCATGAGATCGATTACCTCTAGCATACAAGATGAATATTAAAAGATATAAGAAGAAGAACACAATTTAACATGATTCGGCTCAAACTTGACATACGTCCAAGGGGAGAGAACTTGAGAGAATTTTATTAATAAACTTGATATAAAAAGATCTAATTTTCCTCTTGATGACACGAAAGTATTCACATTCCCCTTGAATCTACATCTAAATTACAAGAGTATACCTTCTCTCTATGCACATTAATCTTGCTCCTCTCTTTTTTGATTTTTTAAGGCCTTTTTGGTTTTTTTAAGGCCTTACATTGTTGTTCACCATAACTCTTCTACTCCTCTGCTTCAATTTACAATGTTGGATTATAATTTTTATTTATAAGATTTTATAATACAAATTCTATTTGAATTATAAGATGATCTTGGTCATTGGATGCTTGAAGAATCTTGATCAATCCTATTAGGAGTTGATCTCCTTGATCTAAAAGAATTCTAAACCTTTTAATTTTTAGAATCAAATCCTCATTGAATAACTACAACTTTCTTCTACTTCTCTGCTTCAATTTACAATACTGGGTTACAACCTTTATTTATAAGATTTTACAATACAAATTCTATTTGGATTATGAGATGATCTTGGTCATTGGATGCTTAAAGAATCTTGATCAATCCTATTAGGAGTTAATCTCCTTGATCTAAAAGGATTCTACACCTTTTAATTTTTAAAAACAAATCCTCATGGAATAGGAATTGAATCTTATTCATACTCCTTCTGGAAAAAAAACTCGCAATCACCAGAAAAGAAAACTGTTTCACCTTGATTTGCTTCTTCTACTTCAAGCCATCATTTTCTCCAACTTAATTTGATTTTCTTGAACCATCATCTCCTCTTGAAAATCAAAGCAAAATCCTAACATAGAGCACTCTCTGTATTAGAACAAGCAAAATCTTTGTAGTTTTGTTTGTTTAAGAATCATAGCAGTTACTTCCTCACAGAATGCAAGTTGTGAGTGTAAGCTGATGGATAGGAAGTGGTATAACTCTCCCCTAGCCCATTCCTTTAAGGGTTGCAAGTTAGTTCTTATGAGGTTTAGTCATCTAATCTTTCTACTACTTCTATGGTGATAACTTCATCTTACTCCCCCTTGCTCCAACTGCAAATTGATCACTCTAGATTGTCGCTCTAGATTGTTGCGCATCTGTTGTTTTTGTCCATTCAGCTTTGTCGAGGAAATTGACATGATAAAGTTAATAGAAATACTTCACGAAGAATCAAAGAGCAACAGATAGGTCTTCCCCAGCTTTGGATCAATGCATTGGAGCAATAAATTAAAGTGGTTTCTACTAACTTCTCGATGGTAAGCTGGCAATGCAACTAATTTTCAACCTTTTATTGCATATGGAAAACCATCCAAACTAAACACCTTGTCAAAGCCTAAATTCTCAATGCCGTGCTACTATCCTTCTTATTGAGACTAGTGTTAGAAACAATATATCTTTTCAAACAAATAAATTAAATAACCATCATATCCATGAATAACAAAAAAACAATTTTTAGAAATTTTCCTGTCCATTCTGAAGGTATCCACCAGTCGCGAAAAAGATGATGTTCACATTCTATGATTGACACCGGAAACCCATAACCAGTAATCACTAATCAACATTTATCAACTAAGCCCTCAGTTTATAATCAAACCGAGCGAAGTGAGATTTCTCCCGTGACTCGTTTTTACACTTTGTCCGTCCGTCTGTCCTCCAAAAAAAAGTCACAGAGAACTGAGAAATCTTCTCCCCTCTCCTTACTCCTCTCCCCTCTCTTCCCTCTCCCGCCGCTCGGTTCCACCGCAAGCGGTAATCTAGTTTATACACTAATTCGCTGAAGCTATATAATAATCTAATGCTCATTATGTGGAATAGCACAGCTTTCCCAACTAAAATGTGCCTAGATGCCAAACAATTTCAGAATTCTTAGAAAGTAAGATATGTGAGACTAAGAGATTTTTTTTAAGAGTTATACGTGCCTAAGATTATCAAGTGAATCCACAGAATCAGTCAAATCAATCATTTGACAAAAATAGCAGTTTGAAACAGTTAAAACAACCATTACCCAGTACTGGCATCAGCCTTCACGAATCACCTTCTAAGGGCACAGATTTCAACAAAAGGAAAAGTAATTTCCCAAAAATGACCAAAGATGAAATCTTGTTTCAGTCCCTAAGTTTATTTGCGAGGAACGATTATCGAGCAATCATCTTTCTCCTTTTTCTTTCTATTAAAAGTTATCCATTAGAGAGATCACAAATCCAATACCTCTCAAGTGCCAATAAGAGAAAACTACCACCAAATTAAATAAAAACTAAACAGAAAAAGCAAATGAATGTAATAGAATTGACCAAAAAACAACTTTTTCCCCCACGAATGTAAAGAATAAGATCTAAGACATTAGGAATAAGGAAGAAAGGTAAGATTTGAGGTACCAAGCAGGGCACTTGAGCTCCAATTCCATCTTCTGTAGATTGAGGATCACTGGATTCAAGCATCGTTTGAGCACCTCTGAGTCCGCCATTTTGTTCCCCTTTCCCCAACTCTCAACTCTCTCTCTCTCTCTCTCTCTCTCTCTCTCTCGCTGTGGCTACAAGAAGATCTAGTTAGGGTTAGGGTTTTTATTTCTCTGTGCGTCTCACTTGGACAATATACAATTTAAAGAAGTCTTCTTTTTTTTAAAAAACCTCGAAATTGGTATTTTTCAGCAGGAGGGAGTCTGAAATTTGCGAGGGAGAGTGAATCTCTAAGGACGCGTGAACGGTCTAGTGATTGCCACGTGGACGAAGAATGGGAACTGGCGCTTGATTTTCATTTCAGTTGGATCCTCAATTGGAGCGCGCGGGAAACACTCTTCTTCTTCCTTTTTTTTTTCCCCGGTGATGGGCCTATTATTGGGCCAGTCCCGAACTTAGGCCTGGCAGATTAAATTTTATTGAAGTCTGTAGTTTTGAGGTCCCCGAGTATTTTATTATTATTATTTTTTAACCGTTTTGAAGAACAATTGGGGCGAAGCCCGTGTTGGACCCGACCACGGTTCCGATTTTATCCGTAGAATCGAATCAAAATCGAGTATCATAAACTAGAATCAGAATGGGAATCGGAATCGAACTGGTCAGCACCCGGTTCCGAAGCGAACCGGAACCGGCCCAAAACTAGCATGGCTCCTGTTACTTATTTCTACGAATTGAGACTTGTTCTAGTTCAAACACTGGCAGTTACAAATCTGAATTGGTTTTTTTTTTTTTTTTTGGCCCCAGTCCTTGAACTTGGAACCAGACTGGATTCTAACCGGAACCTGTCGGCCCCGTTCTGGTTCCTATTTCCACGTTTGGAGGAACAGGAAACCACGGGTCCCGAAACCGGGGGTCAAATCTATCCCCGTTTCATAAAAAAAGAAAAATTACAAGAGTATCAACAATGTGTAGTTGAAAATAAAAGTACATGATACAAGCAGTCAATTGAAATCTTCACTCCTCAACAAAATATAAAGACTAATAACCTGCTTCGGTGTTAAAAAAAAAAAAAAAAAGCAGTGCAACAGTAGATAAATTGTTGCAGACTGTGCGGACTACTCATGAAGGCTGACATCAACGTGTGCCCATCCTGCCTACACTAGGATAATGGCACCTAAAATGCACCATGTAACCTGCTCTTCACTTAGGGGTGCCACCGGTTACGGATTATCCGCGGATATCCGCATCCGAATCCGCCTCCAATCCGGATACGGATATCATTTTTTCACATCCGTCAATATCCGTATCCGAAAGGTAGGTGCGGATACGGATATGGTAAAAGTAATATCTTATTCGTATCCGATCCGATATCCGAATGTTGCGTGCTTCATAATGATATCGGTATGGAGAAGACTATTCTTCAATGAAATAAGCTATTAAATTTGATATTTTGACTTGGTGAAAAAATAATAGTGAAAAGTATTCGATTCTTGCAAGAGCACCACATGATATTTTGAGTATTTCGACATCAACCATGGCATCCGAATCGACATTTAGCACCGGAGGACGTGTAATCTATTGTTATAGAAGTCAAATGACAATGAATACGATGAATGTATTGATATGTACACAATAATATCATAGTATGTATCACATTTAATATTATAGTAGATGAGATAAAAAGTAATATAAGTATTTCTGTTTAATTTATCTTTAACGATATCCATTTTTGTAACGCCCCGATCCCAATGATACGGGAACGTCACTGCAACGCATATACGTAGGTCAGATGGTGCCCCCACGTATATACGCTAAGCATCAGTACAGACAAGAATCAGAGTACGGAAGCAAATGGTGCATTATACATTCCAACATATAAATATACAACTACAGAATTATCACCAGAGGTGATGAATATTACAATAATATAACATCACAGATATGCGCAAATGCGGGAATACAAGGAATATACATAAATGAACAGTATAAAGGGAGCTCACATACAGGTATACAAGGAATGTACAAGTATGAAAAGTATAAAAGAGCACTCACGAGTTTGCTGAGGGAAAACTCGAGAGGCACAACAGGGGTCTGGAAGAATGGAGCTCCGAAAAGTCGGCTGGAGGTCCACGCTACCGCTGCGCTACTCTGAGCGGCAAGGGGGGAAGTCCACACGCTCCGGGCTCCAGGACCTGGACATGAGAATCCAGGGGAGTCAGTGAAACTCCCCAGGCGAGTAGGATGCAAAAGCCAGGTGGCGAGCCAAGGGTGAGTACAAGAGTCAAGTACAGAAGACAGGAGGGTTAGAACACAAATGCAGCATATGTGTAAACGAGTACAACAAAACCATCAGGAAACCGGAAATCCCAAGTAAAGCTGTATGCAAGATTGATTGTATATGCTTAGGTCACGGTCCCATGAGATTAGTACATCGAAGGAATAATCCAAACAAGGAAACCCTCATCTATATACCTCTATCTCATGCCACAGTAATCCAAGCATATAAATCAGAGTTGCAAATCATACTATAATCATAACGAGAATACATAACAAGAAGACATGAATCATAATGAAAAGACATAATCCAATAACCGGAATCATCACTGGAATCACGACAAGTAAATAATAGTCATAACAGGAACTAAGACAGGAATCATAGCTGGTACTCATAACAGTAACTATAACGGAGAACATAACTGACATCTATTATTATTATTATTCGCCTAACTCATATATCTAGGTATGTGTTTCGGTATCGATCCCAACTCACATACATCCATATATAAGCTATTCGAGGTTTGTTAACGGAAGTAGATGGAGAACTGATAACACTTCTTATAGTAGTTTCCATACACCTGGAACCGGTTTGGAGGCCCAAAGTCCCCTAACAGTCATATAATGTGGGCCCAAAGTCCCACTAACAGTAATCTACCATATATCATCCACCTACTATAAGCAAGGTATCATTCCGGCATCCATCACTTCCACCCATACCCACACATGTTGTAGCTTATTAAGGATTATCAGTTTACGGGAAAGTGAACATAACGGTAATAGCCCTACAGATTCAAGAGGTGGCCCCCATAGATTCAAGAGGTGGCCCCCACCGTGGGGTGTGGCACTTTGTTCCATGTGGCACTTTGTTCTGAGGGAGTGGATTCTAGAGGTGGCCCCACCGAGTATGGTGTGGCACTTAGTTCCATAAAACAAGGTAGGGTTCCCGTAAACAAGATAATCATAAGGTCAAATGTATCATGCTTGGTTTTAAAAGATAGCATGACAAGGTGGTGATGTATAACAAGAAATGAAACATAACAGTAGTTTGATAATAGGCCGGGTCAGTCATGTCATAACAATAGGGTCTAGCAAGGTAGTGGTATGGTTAGGTGACATACATGTGTTAAAAGGGAGCATACAACTAACAAGTCTGAAGCAATGACAAGTAGTAACATGGAAGTGACTCAAAGCCCAACGACCACGAAGGGTCGGCCACGCATGGTATACGATAAAGAAGCAAGCATATCATAAGCATGGTACAAGCACAAGATGAAGCTACCATAATACAAGCAATGTAGTGCAATACATGAATATGGAAATAAGAAGCGAAATACTTATCGACCGATGAAACGGGAAACTCAAATAGAGGCGAGACTACTCGCATACAAGAAAGTAGCGAGTGAGAATACTCGCCTAAACCTCAAAGTGCCGAAAGATCCGAAATCCACGAAATCCGGGGCACGCCATAAACTATGATATATATATGTAGAGTGAAGAGGAGAGAGAAAGAGAGAAGTGAAGATGATGTTAGTCAAGATACAAGTCAAGAAGTATAGTATACAACATATAAACCAAGTATAAGATCCAAGTTTGAGAAGGTAAATAACTGTAACAAACAGACAGAATTAGTCGACTAGGGTAGGATGAGTAGTCGACTAATAAAGGGGTTAGTCGACTAGGAAGATGGGGTAGTCGACTAATACTGTGATCCAGAGAGTTTGGTTTCTGTTTCAGGAAAAGGTTAGTCGACTAGGGTGAAATGAGTAGTCGACTAACGGACATCTCAAGTCGACTAACAGTATGTTAAGTCGACTAAGTCTGTGATACAGAGAGTTAAGGTTTCTGGTCCAGGAAGGGTTAGTCGACTAGGGTCAAGGGTGTAGTCGACTAAGGGCCTCTAGTCGACTAGGATCTAAGGTAAGTCGACTAATACTGTGTTTCCAGAAAAGGTTAAGTTTCAGCTAAGGGTTTCTAGTCGACTAATCTATAGGTCTAGTCGACTAATCGCCTGGAAACAGTAAACAGAACAGATTTTCTAGGGTTTGTGTTTGATGGCTAAATAACAAGAATTGAAGACACGAATCAACAAGAATAAGCAAACATAAGTAGACTAAGAGTTGTACAAGTCTTGGTGAGGGAAATTACTTACCAAAGAAGTGGTGGTGGTTGATGATGAAAAGAGAGTGGAGATGTTGGTGGAGTTGATGAAGTTGTTGGAGTTGATGACCTTGTGGTGGCTTCCATGGTGATGAAGGAGGAAGAAGATGAAGCTAAAGTGTTGGAGTAGTTGTTGAGGTGGTGGAGATGAAGGGGGAGATGGAGGTTAGGGTTTTGATGAAGGTGAAGGCTTCTCTTTTGAGAAGTGAAGAAGAGAAAAAGAGAAGTGAAGAAAAAATGAAATAGAATGTAAAGGGAAAGCATTTATATGTTTTGGATTTTTTGAAGGGGATGCAAATCAAATGGAAGTGAGGGGGTTTTGTGTAAAAAAAGGGGAGGTGAGGTGTCTCTCAAGTGGACACTTGGCCGGCCATGAGAGAGGGTGAGGTGGAGTGATAATAATGAGGAAGTAGGTGGGAGTTGGTGGAGTTTATGGAATTTAGAATTTTGGAAAATAGGAAAAGTGTGTGGTGGAAGTTAAAGGAAAGGAAAGAAAGAAAATAGGAAATGGGAAAGAAAATGGAAAAGGGAAGGAATACTCTTGGAATGGAAAATGAAAATAATGGAAGTGGCGGATTCCCGGAACTGAGTCGTGGATGCTGAAATCTTTCGGGAAAACACCGGAATCGTCCGAAATTCAAGTATCTCAGAACGACCCGAAATAATTACCAAAAATCAATAATAATATATAAAGACCAATAGTGAAATCCGTTCGAAGAAATACTTTATAGTTTTAAAACTAAAAATCCCGGAATCAGTTATCTACCGACTCCGGTGGAATTTTCATAAAATCATAAAATCCTCAGAAAAAGAATGTAGGTAGAAAATATGATTCTAAGGAATAAAGCCTAAAGGACCATCATGGAATTCCAAACTGTTTGAGAATTAAAATCCAGGAATCGGTCAGCGGCACTGGCCGACACCGGTTTTGAAGACTTTCATTTTAATTCCAGAAAAATCTAGAAAATCATAGAAAATATATAATATTGGAAAATGATATTTAAAACTAAAATCGGTCAATTCTAATTATCAGAATGTCTAAATCGAGTAATACTCTAGGATCGGGCCTTCGGTTCAGACTAGGGCTGACTCCGAATCCACGAATCCAAATCCAAGACAAAACAGTCATATAAGGAATTCATAATACAGAATAAATACAGGGAACAAATCGAAAAAATACGATCGAAAAATCTGAATACGCAACTAAGTACGTATTCCGGGAACGGGGTATTACAATCCACCCACCTTACAAAAATTGCGTCCTCGCAATTTCGTTAAGGAGTAAACTGAATACAAAGGGGACAAGGGTGGAATCTATACTAATTAAGATATGAAGCACTATAGGTAGGGCTCTCAAGCTGGCTGAATAATAATCATACTCTGCACTGCCGGCTGATGATGTCGTGGCTGTGTAGTAAATCTTTAGAATAATGCTGAATAATACTGATGATGTCGTGGCTGTGTAATAAATGAGCCAGAATACCGAAGATAAAGAAAACCTGATAGTCCTGAGCATCATAATAAAGAAGACCGATAATTAAGAATCCCGATTGCTGTCCTCTGAAAGATAGCCAGATCAAGACCGATCTGGGGAATACCAAGCTTCATAGAATTGGCCGAAGAGATCATATAATAGCTTCATTCTGAACCAGCCACTACCTCTCTAGTCTAGTCATATCTTAAAATAGTATAAGGATTCATAAAACCAAAACAGGGAAAGGATAGGAAGAATTAGGAATCAAAGGAAAGATAGTCAAGGAGGGATTTGAAATCAAAGGAAAGATAGTCAAGAAATAGATAACTCTGCACTTGCAGTTGGAATGTATAACCAAGACTCATGTATTCCAGTTGCAAATCGCTTTACCATTGATTTGCCTTCTGGACGTACTGAGGAAGTTAGAGCCTAAGCTCTGATACCAACCTGTAACGCCCCGATCCCAATGATACGGGAACGTCACTGCAACGCATATACGTAGGTCAGATGGTGCCCCCACGTATATACGCTAAGCATCAGTACAGACAAGAATCAGAGTACGGAAGCAAATGGTGCATTATACATTCCAACATATAAATATACAACTACAGAATTATCACCAGAGGTGATGAATATTACAATAATATAACATCACAGATATGCGCAAATGCGGGAATACAAGGAATATACATAAATGAACAGTATAAAGGGAGCTCACATACAGGTATACAAGGAATGTACAAGTATGAAAAGTATAAAAGAGCACTCACGAGTTTGCTGAGGGAAAACTCGAGAGGCACAACAGGGGTCTGGAAGAATGGAGCTCCGAAAAGTCGGCTGGAGGTCCACGCTACCGCTGCGCTACTCTGAGCGGCAAGGGGGAAGTCCACACGCTCCGGGCTCCAGGACCTGGACATGAGAATCCAAGGGAGTCAGTGAAACTCCCCAGGCGAGTACGATGCAAAAGCCAGGTGGCGAGCCAAGGGTGAGTACAAGAGTCAAGTACAGAAGACAGGAGGGTTAGAACACAAATGGAGCATATGTGTAAACGAGTACAACAAAACCATCAGGAAACCGGAAATCCCAAGTAAAGCTGTATGCAAGATTGATTGTATATGCTTAGGTCACGGTCCCATGAGATTAGTACATCGAAGGAATAATCCAAACAAGGAAACCCTCATCTATATACCTCTATCTCATGCCACAGTAATCCAAGCATATAAAATCAGAGTTGCAAATCATACTATAATCATAACGAGAATACATAACAAGAAGACATGAATCATAATGAAAAGACATAATCCAATAACCGGAATCATCACTGGAATCACGACAAGTAAATAATAGTCATAACAGGAACTAAGACAGGAATCATAGCTGGTACTCATAACAGTAACTATAACGGAGAACATAACTGACATCTATTATTATTATTATTCGCCTAACTCATATATCTAGGTATGTGTTTCGGTATCGATCCCAACTCACATACATCCATATATAAGCTATTCGAGGTTTGTTAACGGAAGTAGATGGAGAACTGATAACACTTCTTATAGTAGTTTCCATACACCTGGAACCGGTTTGGAGGCCCAAAGTCCCCTAACAGTCATATAATGTGGGCCCAAAGTCCCACTAACAGTAATCTACCATATATCATCCACCTACTATAAGCAAGGTATCATTCCGGCATCCATCACTTCCACCCATACCCACACATGTTGTAGCTTATTAAGGATTATCAGTTTACGGGAAAGTGAACATAACGGTAATAGCCCTACAGATTCAAGAGGTGGCCCCCATAGATTCAAGAGGTGGCCCCACCGTGGGGTGTGGCACTTTGTTCCATGTGGCACTTTGTTCTGAGGGAGTGGATTCTAGAGGTGGCCCCCACCGAGTATGGTGTGGCACTTAGTTCCATAAAACAAGGTAGGGTTCCCGTAAACAAGATAATCATAAGGTCAAATGTATCATGCTTGGTTTTAAAAGATAGCATGACAAGGTGGTGATGTATAACAAGAAATGAAACATAACAGTAGTTTGATAATAGGCCGGGTCAGTCATGTCATAACAATAGGGTCTAGCAAGGTAGTGGTATGGTTAGGTGACATACATGTGTTAAAAGGGAGCATACAACTAACAAGTCTGAAGCAATGACAAGTAGTAACATGGAAGTGACTCAAAGCCCAACGACCACGAAGGGTCGGCCACGCATGGTATACGATAAAGAAGCAAGCATATCATAAGCATGGTACAAGCACAAGATGAAGCTACCATAATACAAGCAATGTAGTGCAATACATGAATATGGAAATAAGAAGCGAAATACTTATCGACCGATGAAACGGGAAACTCAAATAGAGGCGAGACTACTCGCATACAAGAAAGTAGCGAGTGAGAATACTCGCCTAAACCTCAAAGCGCCGAAAGATCCGAAATCCACGAAATCCGGGGCACGCCATAAACTATGATATATATATGTAGAGTGAAGAGGAGAGAGAAAGAGAGAAGTGAAGATGATGTTAGTCAAGATACAAGTCAAGAAGTATAGTATACAACATATAAACCAAGTATAAGATCCAAGTTTGAGAAGGTAAATAACTGTAACAAACAGACAGAATTAGTCGACTAGGGTAGGATGAGTAGTCGACTAATAAAGGGGTTAGTCGACTAGGAAGATGGGGTAGTCGACTAATACTGTGATCCAGAGAGTTTGGTTTCTGTTTCAGGAAAAGGTTAGTCGACTAGGGTGAAATGAGTAGTCGACTAACGGACATCTCAAGTCGACTAACAGTATGTTAAGTCGACTAAGTCTGTGATACAGAGAGTTAAGGTTTCTGGTCCAGGAAGGGTTAGTCGACTAGGGTCAAGGGTGTAGTCGACTAAGGGCCTCTAGTCGACTAGGATCTAAGGTAAGTCGACTAATACTGTGTTTCCAGAAAAGGTTAAGTTTCAGCTAAGGGTTTCTAGTCGACTAATCTATAGGTCTAGTCGACTAATCGCCTGGAAACAGTAAACAGAACAGATTTTCTAGGGTTTGTGTTAGATGGCTAAATAACAAGAATTGAAGACACGAATCAACAAGAATAAGCAAACATAAGTAGACTAAGAGTTGTACAAGTCTTGGTGAGGGAAATTACTTACCAAAAGAAGTGGTGGTGGTTGATGATGAAAAGAGAGTGGAGATGTTGGTGGAGTTGATGAAGTTGTTGGAGTTGATGACCTTGTGGTGGCTTCCATGGTGATGAAGGAGGAAGAAGATGAAGCTAAAGTGTTGGAGTAGTTGTTGAGGTGGTGGAGATGAAGGGGGAGATGGAGGTTAGGGTTTTGATGAAGGTGAAGGCTTCTCTTTTGAGAAGTGAAGAAGAGAAAAAGAGAAGTGAAGAAAAAATGAAATAGAATGTAAAGGGAAAGCATTTATATGTTTTGGATTTTTTGAAGGGGATGCAAATCAAATGGAAGTGAGGGGGTTTTGTGTAAAAAAAGGGGAGGTGAGGTGTCTCTCAAGTGGACACTTGGCCGGCCATGAGAGAGGGTGAGGTGGAGTGATAATAATGAGGAAGTAGGTGGGAGTTGGTGGAGTTTATGGAATTTAGAATTTTGGAAAATAGGAAAAGTGTGTGGTGGAAGTTAAAGGAAAGGAAAGAAAGAAAATAGGAAATGGGAAAGAAAATGGAAAAGGGAAGGAATACTCTTGGAATGGAAAATGAAAATAATGGAAGTGGCGGATTCCCGGAACTGAGTCGTGGATGCTGAAATCTTTCGGGAAAACACCGGAATCGTCCGAAATTCAAGTATCTCGGAACGACCCGAAATAATTACCAAAAATCAATAATAATATATAAAGACCAATAGTGAAATCCGTTCGAAGAAATACTTTATAGTTTTAAAACTAAAAATCCCGGAATCAGTTATCTACCGACTCCGGTGGAATTTTCATAAAATCATAAAATCCTCAGAAAAAGAATGTAGGTAGAAAATATGATTCTAAGGAATAAAGCCTAAAGGACCATCATGGAATTCCAAACTGTTTGAGAATTAAAAATCCAGGAATCGGTCAGCGGCACTGGCCGACACCGATTTTGAAGACTTTCATTTTAATTCCAGAAAAATCTAGAAAATCATAGAAAATATATAATATTGGAAAATGATATTTAAAACTAAAATCGGTCAATTCTAATTATCAGAATGTCTAAATCGAGTAATACTCTAGGATCGGGCCTTCGGTTCAGACTAGGGCTGACTCCGAATCCACGAATCCAAATCCAAGACAAAACAGTCATATAAGGAATTCATAATACAGAATAAATACAGGGAACAAATCGAAAAAATACGATCGGAAAATCTGAATACGCAACTAAGTACGTATTCCGGGAACGGGGTATTACAATTTTTAATATATCCGATTAGTAT
Organism: Agave tequilana; assembly: GCA_038442645.1. Taxonomy (NCBI): domain Eukaryota; kingdom Viridiplantae; phylum Streptophyta; class Magnoliopsida; order Asparagales; family Asparagaceae; genus Agave; species Agave tequilana. The sequence goes on from JAVJIF010002324.1 coordinate 364,192, forward strand.
CCGCATCCGATCCGCTAATATCCGATTTATATCTGATATCCGATTTTGGCGGATACGGATATCATTTTTTACATCCGCCAATATCCGTATCCGTATCCGTATCCGAAGGTTGGGTGCGGATATGGATATGGTAGAGGTAATATCCGATCCGTATCCGATCCGATGGCACCCCTATCTTCACTGCAAGACATAGCTTTAAAAATTTTCCAAGGTTCGAGTGTTATTAGTATTACCCACTATTTTTTCTTGGTTTCATCATAATATTTAATTTTTTTGTTTTATGTTTCTATTCTTGTTAGGGAGAGAATTGTCTTGGGTAAACTATACGAAACACAATACACCTTTTATAAATGTTTTTTTTTTGAATAAAATACATTTTTTATAATGTTATACTCTAGATGTTTTATAATGTTTATAAATGTTTTTTTTTGAATAAAATACATTTTTTATAATGTTATACTCTAGATGTTTTATAATGTTGGTGGGGTTAGTCAGCTAGAGTTTTTTTTTTTTTTTTTTTTAGGACTGAAATATTTTGTGAAACACTTTTTAGGGTGTTAGTCAATTGAAATTTTTAACTGTAACTAGAACTAAAACTTATTTTAGACTTCAATCAACCAAAGAATCGGAGCAAGAACTTTTTTTAAGACCATATTAGTCAACACGAACTTTTTTTTAGAACTAAAACTTTTTTCCAGAATTGGAAGTGGAAATTTTTTTATGAAACTGGAACTTTATTATTAGAACTTTGGTGCACAATTGGAACATTTCCTAAAACCTCTAGAACTTCAAAGTGATAGGCGCATCTTACTTATTTAATTTTTATTGCTATTAATTAATTATTACTAATAATATTTAATAATGCTATTACAAAAGGGTGTAAATGAACCAAACTCAAGTGAGATGACTTGTTTCAGCTCGGCTCGTTTATTAATCGAGTGATCACAGGCAAGCTAATTCAAAAACAAGTCAAACATGAACTATTCGTGAATAGTTTGTTTATCGATAATTCATGAAATTAATTTATCCATAATTCATAAAGTTAATTTATTGATATTTGTGCCTATATATGGCTAGGGGTGTCAAATGGGTCGGCCCGACCCGGCCCACAGAGGACTCGGGCCAAACCTAGCCTGGGTCCGGGTAAAGGCTAGGTCAGCCCGGGGCCGCCAAAGGCGGCCCGCCTGGGCCGTGCCAGGCCTGGGCCCAGGCCCGAGCACAGCCCAACCCGCATAACTCAACGGATATGATAGCCTTTGGGTGGCCCTTTGATTAGTCTACAGTTCTGCATTATTATATCGCATTTCCTTACTGATTTATGAATAAAATATCGGTCTAAACTGTGTTTTGGTCTCTCTTACAGATAATCAAGACAAGAAGGGAAAAAGGTAATAAGAGCTTAATTAAACCCATTTTCGGGTAATTAAATCCGCATTTCTTGGAGGCCAAGTAAGGGAGCTTCTAGAAGATGCATTGAACCTAAACCCTTATGCACGTCAGACGAATATCCGGACGAAAATACCCGAATCCAACCATATCTGAAAGGTCCTCGAAATGAGGCGAATATGCTCGCCAAAACCAAGGACCTAAGTCCCTGGTTTGGCCGCGGAAACGCGGCCAAACGCGGCTATGGCCGCGTTTCCGCGGCCATGTAGGCGACTCACGCGTCGATTTTCAACGCATGGCCTCGTCTCGTCTTCTAGAAGTCCATTTTGCCTATATATACCCCTGCAGAGGCCCAGAGTGCAAGCAGATTGAGAAATAGGTTAGGTTTTCTCTCTTTTAGTGTAGGTTAGTGTAGGTGTTCTTCTTTTCTTTTCTTTTCTTTTCTTTTGTATTTTCCATTTCGTTTTTAGATCATGTATAGGGCTGAGAGATTCAGAGAGAGAAAGAGAGAGATTGATGTAATAGATGGTGACAATCTATATACATGTGTCTCCTTTCTTCTCCATTATAATCTTCTTCATCTTCTACATGATACTTAGCTAACTTTTCTTCTTCTCATGGCAATCTAACTATTAACCACTAATCATCTAACTACTTACTTGATAATCCACATGAATCTAATAGTCTCTACAAGGCCTTACTCTTGCAAGAGCTATTGATGGCTCATAATGATAGATTCTAACATTCTAACATTTCTAACATCTAACCCACTAACTTGCTAACTTGCAATGTCTTTATTATTTCATGCTCACCTCTAATCGATTTTAATGATTCAATAGTACCTTGCAACTTGTTGTGTGGTAAGGATGTGTTGTTTGAATGTAGAAGAACAATCTTATGTGCCATGCTTTGTATCGTCTGTTGAAGCCAAGGACAGGTGATGGCCAAGGATCTATGTGAGGTAACTATCACTAAGAGGTTAGCATGGTTAGTGGAGCAATTAATAGTTAGTAGCCATGAGTTTTCTTTCATAGTTTTTCTCTTTCTTTTTTACTTTGTCTTAAAAATAATTTTTAAAACCTTTTTATCATTTTCTTATTAGCCTTCTTAGTTCACCTTTGTTTCATCTGTTTTTAGTTTTCAAAGCCATTTCTGTATTATTGTCACATTTCCGTTTTCATCGCCTTCTCCACCTATCACTTTTAGATTTTTTTTCTTTTCTTTATTATTTTCTCAGTCTTTTAACAAAGAAGAAATTGTTAACATAATACGTGAACTGATTGTTAATGCTTATATCACCTCCCGTCCCTGTGAATTCGACCCGTTGAGCCAATACTATAACGGAAGTATCGAGAGAACGTTAGCACACATATAAATTCATTGATTTCATAAACACACATTTTCGAGTGCTGGTTCCGCCTCGATCACCCGACCAGGCCCTAACCGCTATTATAGTCGTTGGGCGTGGGCTTTTTGCGGTTTTTTACAGAAAACCTCCCATTTAAATCACAACTGCTATTATAGCCATTGGGGGGGCATTTGGCATTTTCTTTTTGCAAATTCCCCCAAATGGGTATATGCATGTTTTCTGTTTTTTTTTCCAAAAAAATTGTAAAAAAAATATTCATCTTCTCATTTATAAATACTTCATCTTCCCCACTCCAGAAAACTCCCTAAAAGATGAATGAAGACTTATATTTTTTTATTTATGATTGATAAGATGTATGAAGATTGAAGATTTGTACTTTTTTTATATATTAATGATAAATTTCAAATTTTAATTTATACTTCAATTGTATTTATATCCATTATCCATTTTATCGGATCATTAATAAGAAAATATATTTTCATTTCACACCTTGTAAATTCCTTTGGCAGTTTTTCACAACTTGAATAAGTAATTTTTTTATTTTTTTATTTTTTTAGATTATTAGAATTTTTTAGAATTTTTTAAGAGTTTTTTTAAAAGGCGAGCCAGCCCGGCCCGGTGCGGGTCTGGCCAGGGTCCGGTTCACCCGCGATGTGGGCCGGACCCGGGACCCTTAACCGCGACCAGGGCCCAGGCTATGCCACGCCGGCGGGCTCGGATTGGCCCGGCTGTTGGCCCGCCGTACCTGACCGGGCTTGGCCCGGCACGGCCTACTTAACACCCCTGTATATGGCTTCTAACTGCCTCTTTAAAGAACAAGAGATACTTATAATTTAAATTTTCTTTTAAAAAACTCATATATTTTATTATATGCAAGTAACTCATATAATAATAAGGTATGCAAAAGTATTTGCGAAATATATGTAAATTTCAAATATGGAGCTTATTTGAATCGAATACGAGCAGGATTAACTCAGAAATAGGATATTTTGTAAGAACTGCGATCATGATCGCAGTCCTAAAATAAAGCATTTTGTCCTAACTCTTTTAAAACTGCGACCTTGATCACAATCCTCATAAAGACTCAAATATTGATCATACGCAGTCCTAATAAAGAGGATTGCGAAGGATTGCAAACATGCTCGCAATCCTATAAAGACTCAGAAACATGACATTTTTGTGAGGACTGTGATCATGATCACAGTCCTCATGAATAGTGTATTTTGTGAGGGCTGCAATCATGATCGTAGTCTCAGAAATAGAGCTGCGATCAATTGTAAGGAGTCTCAGAAATAGGGCTGTGATCAATTTGTGAGGACTGCGATCATAATCGCAGTCCTCAGAAAAGCATTTTTATGAGTACTACGATCATATTCACAGTCCTATATTGCGATCATTTAGTGAAGACTGCGATCTAAAAGTACACCTAGAGGGGGTGAATAGGTGTAGTGCTAATCTAGGACAAATAATGCGAAATTAAAAACTTAATCACAAATACACTACGTGTAAAAAAGAGTGAGTCCGAATTTTCCGTGAAGGGCTCTGGAATACTCCTCACGATTCCTCTGAATTATGAGTTGAGGTGCTTCAATAGCTCTCTTGATTAAACACAAGTGTGGGCACACAAACAAAATCTAGCATATATATGAATATGAACAATGATAACAATGCAATATATATAGAGAGATGAGAGTTGAGAGATGAAGATCAAACGCAAACACCGAACATGTTTCGAGATTCGAGTCACTGCTCTACGTCCCCGCCTTCACACAGAAGGATTTCAACTATCCACTATAGGAACTTTCACACAGGGACTTCCACTAAGGATTACAAGTTACAATCTTGGAGTGCACAACTCCAACTCTTAGTCATCTCTACACAAGAGGGAGGCACTAAGCCATGCAAAAAACAAAGGAAAGATTACAACTTGGTGATCCAAATGATCACAAACAACTCTTAGTGATCTCAAAGGATCACAAACAATTTTTCTCACAAAATATAAATTCTAAAGATATATTTTAAATTGAATGGCTCAAGTATATGAGAAATCAAAGTGCTTGAAAAAGAAATAACAAAGGAAACACTAGGGAAAAACTTCTTGATAGATGGGAAAAATGAAGAACAAAATAGAATTCCCAAAACTTGTATTTCTTTAATTTTTTCAAAACTTTGAAAAGAAATAAAGATGAAGAATTTTGGCTCAAAAACTTCTTTAAAAACTTGCCGAAAACACTAGAGAAGTAGAGAATTTTTACTCTTAAAAATTTATGTGAAACTGCCCCCAAACCCAAATTTATAGGGCCTAGAAAAATATAGCCGTTGGGGTTAAAAACTGTCCATAATGTGCTGTCAGTTGATTGAGGTTTTACCTGCACACAAGAATACAAAATTTCAGATCTAAGAATAGGATGTACAAGGTACTCAATTCTACCGCTATAGCAAGTGGCTATGCGGGTCGTGAACCACAGGGAGGGACTAGCGATGGAAGCTTTTTTAGTAAGTTCTCTTTTAGGTTACAAAGTGTTTGAATTAGGAAGAAGATGGTAGATTAAGAAGATGGAAATAGATTATATACAAGAAATGAATTGGGTGTTGTTGGTGTTGATGATCTAAACTAAAGAAATAAAAGAAAAGAAAAATAACCTAAAAATTACTTACCTCTTCAGTGCTCATATACCTTGGATTCATTGCGACGACTTACCTTATCTTTGAAGGCAATCAAGCATGGCGTATAGGATCTTCCCCATTCACGATCTATACTACGAATAAAAGCGAGCTAAACTAACAAAAAATGGTTATTCATCACCATAGGCCATCAAGAGCACTTGCAATGGCGAAGCAGTCTCGAGGCTATTGAGTTCACTTGGATTACAAACAAATCAGAGGAAAATAAACGAAAATAAGAGTAAAGAAGAAACAGAAACTTCAATTTAATTCTTATAACAATGGAAGAAAAGACTTACTTATACCGATGTCACCTCAGTACAAGCTTGATCTCCTTCCTCCATGAAACTCGTCTCTCCTCTCAGTTACATAAAAAGTAAAAAAAAAAATTACATAAAAGAAAACTAAAAAAAACCTAAGTTACAAACTACAAATTAGAGAGAAAATCTAAAGAAAAACCCTAAGCTCGTTTCTGCACGCTCCTCTCTGTTGCTCTGCAGGGGTATTTATAGGAGATAGAAGTAGTAGACTCCCGGTACAACTCTCCTGCGAAAACTGGTATCCAGCCTCATCCATAGGACTGCGGAAACGCGGCTATGGCCGCGTTTTCGCGGCCAAAGCTTGGCTTCTGGCCACGCGTTTTCTCGCGTGGCCTCCTCTGGTCCGTCCATCTGGGTATATCCTTCTGGATTTTGTATACCGACTCTTTATTCTGAAAATTCGGGATAACTTGGGAAGCAAGTTACCCTAAATTCAAATCTTTTTAAACGATTTTGTTATCTTTGCACTCTTCTCCCTTTATCTATAGCCTTGTCCTGCAAGCAATTAGGATTGAGTAGAAGTCTATCTTTTTCCTATTCTTTTAGCAATTTAGGAGTTCTTTCTTATCTTTCCTTTTCCTCACTTAGATTTTAAATAAAGAGTTTAAAAATTCAAGTTTAGATTAGGTTAGATAATAAGAAGCTTCTAAATTACTACAACTTTTGCACATGGGCTTGCACATGGGCTTTTGGGCTTCTGGACTTCATTTAGGCTTTATTCTTTTATTTAAATAATTACTCAAGGCCTGCACACATTAAATAATAAAACATTAGTAATAGTGCAGAATTATAGGAATAAATAAGGAAATATGATAGTAACTGTAGTGATAAATATGCATTTTTTTACTACCTATCACACCCCCATACTTATCTTTTTGCTTGTCCTCGAGTAAAAATCAAAAGAATAAGAAAAGAAAAAAATAATCTATCCTAACTCACTTTCGTAGGCATCACGATTGCACTTAGCATGTGCAACAAGCCGTTAAACCTCTAGGTTACCCTAGAGGATGAGTGTTGTCTCGTGAGGGTTTTCAGCGGATTACACCCACAAAATCCATAAAAAGGAAAATATTTGAAATATATTTGAAGAGACTAAGTAATCTATAAGTTTTAGGATTATCATTTTTATTCATTCTTAAACTTAGTCTTTATATAATAAATTGTTATCCATTTTAGGTAAGAATCAAAATTGAATTTTTGTGTAGTCTCTTTCGTTACCCTAAGTCATATGCATCCTTGTGATTCTTTACTAGGAATTCTTTAACTTGGACTCTCATGCTCTTTATTATCATTTTCTCTTTTTTTAATATGTATAACTCATCTAATTTTCTTTCGTGTAAGCATGAAGGCTTCTTGAGGCCCTCATACCTAACTAATTGACTATTAGATGTGTTATTACATATGTAAGTAATATTTCTTAGTTTTCTTAGGCTTTCTAATCCACCCATGTAGCGAACTTAAAGTCGGTGGCTCCCAAACTGGTTGGTTTTAGGGCACCGGGTGAGAAAACACCCTACGGACTTAAATTCGAGTGAATTAGGCCACAAAACCAAGGACTCTATTTATAAAATCACCTGACTCTATTTATAAAATCACCTTTAGGCATGAATACTGATGCTTCTTGAGGCACATGTATCCAACTTAATCAGTTAATTTCTTTGTTTTTTTTAGTATTATTTTTTATAGGGCACAAGAGTCTTTGTCTTAGAATCCTAGATATGTAAATGTATTAGGTATGCACATTTCATTAAGGTAAAAATCAAGACTAATTACTTATTCAATTTTTTTCTATACCTAAAATTTCAACAATTTATTTATTTTGACCAAGTTTTTAGAAATCCTAATTATGATTTTTCTAATTCTTAAGACTACTTAGTTTCTTTCAAAGGATAAGTCAAAATATTGTCCTTTTTTTCAAAAAGTTTTTTTTTTTGTAAAATTTTTTTTAAGTTAGTATCTACCTATGTTAGTATGTTAGTAAATCCTCCCCCCATACTTATCTCATGCATTGTCCTCAATATATGAATGAACACATTTATGCATGAAAAAGAAAAAAGGGAAGGGAAATATTACCTTAGGGGGTGGTTTCAGTAGTGGTCGGATTGGGTTAAGCGTTGCTACCCAATCAAGATAATGTGGTAGTTCACGGAACCTACCTTTATTGACCTCTTTCTATTTACATATTTACAGTCCCCAGTATGAATAGGATCATGGAAGATCCTATCGTGAAACTTACTTCCTTTACATGACCAGTCCTGAAAAATCATCACAGAGTCATCTTGGTCTATACCTATATCCAACAAAAGAATGTGACTTGGTAGAATGGTTGACTTGGACTCAAGAATGATAGGTTCAGGAACCAATACAAACTCGGGAAAATTGACGTGGGATTCGAGAGTTAGTTTTGGTTCAAGCGTTGAATCCAAATCCAAGAATTGATATTCACATTCTTTTCCCATCAATGGAATATGACTATCCAAAATTGGTGATTCAATTTCAAAAGCTATGGGTATGGGAATAAATGTTGGCTCAGGAAATTGGTCCAAATTGGGTAAGAATACCGGAGTCAACATAGATTCGAAGATGGAAACTGAATCGCAAAGTTGGGGATCGAGTTCACATTCACAATCTAATTCAATCTCATTGAAATTAAAACTAGCCAATGTGTCCAAGGATTGGGATTGATCAAGTTCATATTGATGTGATGAAATTGAATTTTGATCAAGGTCTTCTAGACAGAATGATTCTTGGTTCCTACCAACTTGGTTGGTTAGTTCAAGAATGTTTGAAAGTCTAGAAATTTGATCATTCATTATATCTTGCAAACGATCCACTTTTTCTTCTAACCCATCGAATGAATCATTGGAGGACTGAAACATTGGTGATGTGGTAAAAGAAGTATATGAAGATAATGGTTGAACAGGTGGTTGACAATATGGAGCAGGGGTGTTGTATCCCCATTGACTCTGTGAAGAGTAGTGATGATTATTCCAGTCTTGTTCATAGTATTAGGACTGGGGCATGTAATGATTCGGATAAGACCAATCTGGCACACTAGGTTGATTAAAGTTATGATATGCCGGGTTGGTAATATCCGAAAAAGAGGTTGATGTGTAATATGGATTATTATTAAAATTGAAAAAATTGTTGTTATAAGCCATATCACAAATAAAACACAAACAAAGAAAAGAAAACAAACAAATAATCAAACAAAAAAGAAAAAAAAGTTCTAACCTAAGTTAGGACAGACTTATGACCTAGACGACTCCTAACTGATTAGACTGTCCACGGGAGGTATAATGCAGACTTTGACTACAAGCTAATCAGCCAGGTCAGGGCAAGATTGGTGGGAGGTTTTCCGTTAAAGACGTTCCTTAATTAAATAACCACCAATCTTCGGGCTTTCGGCCCTCAATCCCCTTCCTAGACACTGATTTGGTAGGAGTCAAATTCTAACACCTTTCCCCCTTAGGATAATCTCCTAATTGAGTCCGAGATGTCCCTAGGGCCAACGTCTACTCATTTTTAGTTAGGCTTGGGTTAGTGAGTGAGGAGATTGTTTGTAGGCCAAGGAAGGGTTATGAAATCCCCACCTTATCTTATTTATAGGACAAGCCCTTAAGTCAATTTAGTGCACGTGTAAAGCAATAGACAAATATTCACTCAAAAGCAGTAAATCAGCCAAGGGTGCTTCCTAGTCTATATGCAATGCGAACCTACCTTGTCTCCAGCACTCTTCAACAGAAATTAAAATTTAAATAGACACATGCCTATATGCAAGAGTCTAATTTTTTATTTTTTTTCAACAAATAGGTTATTGTTAATTAATTAGCAGTGTGCAGGGTGATTACAGAGAAAACGTAACAGAACAGCAAGTCAAACTTTAAATTTCCAGCAACCTGCAGAAAACACAATGAGTAGTTCACTACTCAGGCCGCGGAAACGCGGCTATTTCCGCGTTTACGCGGCTTTGTAGTAGGCTCTGCTGCTCTGCCTTCGAGGGCAGAGGCACAAAGTTGCTATATGTCCTTTGCTGTAGTTATATTTCCTGTTCTCTGATCCTACAAAAAAAAAATATATAAATAAATCAATAACTAGTTTTTTTTTAGAGAATACTTACCGTCCCTCCCCGGCAACGGTGCCAAAATTTGATTGAGGTTTTACCTGCACACAAGAATACAAAATTTCAGATCTAAGAATAGGATGTGCAAGGCACTTAATTCTACCGCTATAGCAAGTGGCTATGCGGGTCGTGATCCATAGGGAGGGACTAGCGATGGAAGCTTTTTAGTAAGTTCTCTTTTAGGTTACAAAGTGTTTGAATTAGGAAGAAGATGGTAGATTAAGAAGATGGAAAATAGATTATATACAAGGAATTGAATTGGGTGTTGTTGGTGTTGGTGATCTAAACTAAAGAAATAAAAGAAAAGAAAAATAACCTAAAAATTACTTACCTCTTCAGTGCTCATATACCTTGGATTCATTGTGATGACTTACCTTGTCTTTGAAGGCAATCAAGCATGGCGTATAGGATCTTCCCCATTCACAATCTACACTACGAATAAAAGGCGAGCTAAACTAACAAAGAATGGTTATTCATCACCATAGGCCATCAAGAGCACTTGCAATGGCGAAGCAGTCTCGAGGCTATTGAGTTCACTTGGATTACAAACACATCAGAGTAAAATAAACGAAAATAAGAGTAAAGAAGAAACAGAAACTTCAATTTGATTCTTATAACAATGGAAGAAAATACTTACTTACACCGATGTCACCTCAGTACAAGTTTGATCTCCTTCCTTCATGAAACTCGTCTCTCCTCTCAGTTACATAAAGAAAAAGTAAAAAAAAATTACATAAAAGAAAACTAAAAAAAACCTAAGTTACAAACTACAAATTAGAGAGAAAACTAAAGAAAAACCCTAAGCTCATTTCTACACGCTCCTCTCTGTTGCTCTGCAGGGGTATTTATAGGAGATAGAAGTAGTAGAGTCCCGGTACAACTCTCCTGCGAAAACTGGTATCCAGCCTCATACATAGGGCTGCGGAAACGCGGCTATGGCCGCGTTTCCGCGGCCAAAGCTTGGCTTCTGGCCACGCGTTTTCTCGCGTGGCCTCCTCTGGTCCGTCCATCTGGGTATATCCTTCTGGATTTTGCATACCGACTCTTTATTTTGAAAATTCGGGATAACTTGGGAAGCAAGTTACCCTAAATCCAAATCTTTTAAAACGATTTTGTTATCTTTGCACTTTTCTCCCTTTATCTATAGCCTTGTCTTGCAAGCAATTAGGGTTGAGTAGAAGTCCATCATTTTCCTCTTCTTTTAGCAATTTAGGAGTTCTTTCTTATCCTTCCTTTTCCTCACTTAGATTTTAAATAAAGAGTTTAAAAATCCAAGTTTAGATTAGGTTAGATAATAAGAAACTTCTAAATTACTACAACTTTTGCACATGGGCTTTCACATGGGCTTTTTGGGCTTCTGGGCTTCATTTAGGCTTTATTCTTTTATTTAAATAATTACTCAAGGCCTGCACACATTAAATAATAAAACATTAGTAATAGTGCAAAATTATAGGAATAAATAAGGAAATATGATAGTAATTGTAGTGATAAATATGCATTTTTTACTACCTATCATCGGTCGACCGCCCAACGGTCAGAGTTCTGACCGTTGGGGTTGCCAGTCGACCGTCCGGTCAATCGCCTCAAGGCACAGTGAGAAATTTCTTACTATCGGTCGACCGCTCGATCGACCGGGCCAGAACGAGAGAGTAGCCTCTCGGTCATTTGACCGTTTGGTCGACCGGGGCCAGATCCAGTGAGCAAGCTCTCTAGATCGGTCGACCGTGCGGTCGACCGGCCCAATGTCCAAGGGCTTGTGCACTTTTTGTACATCGATCGACCGTCCGGTCGATCGAGCCACTGGATCGATCGATCGCCACGAAGCCCAGAACTGAGTTATAGGCTAGGAAATCTTGGCCTTTAAATACGTATAAAATCCCATAAAACTTCATAAATTTCACAAAATAAGTTCATGTAAATATTTGAAGTACAAATATGTGTGATCAAAATTCAACACATATTACAAACTATTTAAACTATTTTTGAGGCATGAAAATTAAAGCTTTAACTGAAAACCCGTATTTTTCAAAAACCAAACTTCTAAAGGAAAATACAGTTTTTCTATAAATTTGTAAATACAAAAATAGGATATAGAAACACATTTGAAGCATAGTATGTATGGATAGATTCCAATGCACATATAAATGAAATATCTTTATTTTTGACAATAAATCCCAAACTAAGTTTTGATAAAAATAAAACTTGAAATGCATGACTAGATAAACATCAAAATAAGTTTCTAAACATTATGAACCAAAACAATATACATAGATGAAATCTAATATACATATAAACCATGTAAACTTGTTTTGACTCTGTCTATTCATGAAAATGATGTATGTATACTTGAAAATCCAAAAAGGTTAAACCAAAACTTTTGAACTTTTGTGTGTGTGTATTTGAGCATATCAAAACTAAACTATCCTTACACAAGATCTAAACTAAACAAACCTACACCGAAGTCTTCTTATTGATCTTCATCTCCAAGATGACTTGATCCAAATACGATCCATAAATCTTGACTACTCTCGAGTACTTGATGCTATCTTGAAGCGCGAGTTCTTAAATCAACCCGTGTTAGCTCCAAAACTTGACTTTGAATCCTTAGTTGAAACTAAATACCTACTAAGATCTTGATCAAAAACTGAAACTCTATAAACACAAGATCATTAGTAACATAACTTCATAAGTTAGTCATCAACAAAACTAAGGAAAGGTCTTTGGGCTCACACGATCATAGTCACAGTCCTAAAAAATAGAGCATTTTCGAAACGCTCTGCTTTTTTGAAGCAATTACTTAGGGGCATTTTCATCTTTTGCTACTGATAAGTGCTTCAATGCTTGACATATGGGCATGAAAGTACACCTAGAGAGGGGTGAATAGGTGAAGTGCTAATCAAATGTGGAGTTTCAAATTTTACACTAACATAAATAAGTGCAAAGAGTGAAGGCTCTAGAACTTCTTCTCAAGATTTTTTTTTATAAGAGTTGAGGTGCTTCAAAAGCTCTCTTAGATCAATACAAGTGTAGGCACAATATCAAGATATATAGATGAACAATAATATATATATGAGCAATAATGTCAATACAAGTTATAAACAAGTAGAGTTGAGAGATAGCAAATGCAAACACAAGGATATGTTTCGAGGTTTTACACCAAGCTTTTGTTGGCCCAAAGGCCTATCACTCTAGTTTTGATGATGATCAACTCATGTAGTTATCGTACTAATGATCATGTGTTTATTTAGTCTCAGATTTGTGATCAAGATCTTAGTAGGTGCGTAGCTTCAACAAAGGATTTAAAGTCAAGTTTTGGAGCTTGCACGGTTTGATTCAAGAGCTTTTGCATCAAGACCACATCAAGTACTTAAGAGGAGTCTACCTCTAAAGTTTGGACCAAGTCAAGAAGATGAGAAGACTTCAAGTGAAGACCTTCAAGATCAAGACTTGTGTCTAGGTTTATTTTTATAAGATTTTGTTTTAGATTAAAATGTAAAGAATAGAATAGTTGGTGGATTGCTCAAGTATATCTTATACACACACACTCTTGATTTAGATAAGTTTTTCATAAAAGAATTTTATTTTGAAAAAATACAAAAGATTTTTCTTTTTGAAAAATACTGGTTTGGTTTTTGGACTTCATATATACACATATCTTTAACCAAAATCATGTTTAGTGCTTAATGTTAAAAACATAGATATTTCACCATATATGTGTAGAGGATCATATCCATACACACTATGCTTTAAAAGAGTTTAAAATATCTTGTTTTTGTATTTGGAGAAGTTTTGGAAAAAACCAAGTTTGGAAAAATATAGTTTTCGTTTTTAGCCAAAATTTTCAAGTTACAAAAATAGTTCAAATTATTTGTAACATGTCTTGATTTTGCTCAAGCATGTTTGATTTTCAAAGTATAATATTAAAACTATTTTTTAGATTTTTCATGATTTTATGGGATTTTATTTGAGCCAAAATGACCAAGTTTTTGATTCCCTAAAACCCCTATCTGGCTTCAGCCGGTCGACCGGGCCGGTCGACCGAGCTTGAAGTCGGTCGACCGCGACGGTCGACCGACGTGCACAGAAGTACACGCCAGTCTGGCTGGAGGGCCGGTCGACCGACCCGGTCGACCGCCAGAGAGCTTCTACTCTCTGGAAAGCCCCGGTCGACCGGGCCGGTCGACCGGACAGAGAGTCTGCTCTCTGTATCCAGGCCACGGTCGACCGGCCAGTCGACCGCTGGCTCAACGGTCAGAATTCTGACCGTTGGCCGGTCGATCGGGCGGTCGACCGACAGGCCAACCTGACTCCCAACGGCTAGTTTTTCTAGCTCTATAAATTGAGACTTTTGGGGGATGTTTTCTACAAGATTATGAGAAGAGTTTTGGGCTAGTTTTGCATACCCATTTCATTGGTTATATCCACATGTTTTAGAGCTACATTTCCAAATCAAAAGAGAGTTTTTATCAAGAGTGTTTAAAAGTGATTCTTGAGTTTTCCTTCACCATTTCAATCCTAGTTTTCTCACAAAACACTTGAGCTATCCATTGCTATATATACCTATAGGGATATTTGTTGTGAGAGGATTTTAGGTGATCAAAGTGTTGTGATCACCAAAGTTCAACTTTGTACTTTGAGGAGGCGGACGGTTGTGTTCGCGGTGTTTCGAGTTCGCGTGTGAACTCTGTGTTTGAGGTGCAGCCTCGGCGAGCTAGTGGGCTTACGGTGTGTTCTTGCGGGAATAAAAAAGGGACTAGAGAGTCCAAGAGCTTGTAGGTGTTGCGGCACCAAGTGATCCGGTGGGATCGATTTTAGTGAAAATCCTTCAAGTGTGAAGGCGGGGACGCAGAGCAAGTGTGCTCAAACCTCGAAGCAAATCTCCCGTGTTTGCGATTGCTCTCTCTCTATCTCTTACTTGTCTATATCTTGCATGCTATTATTGTTTTATCTTTATATACTTGATATATATTTGTGCTCATATTGTTATATGCTTGGGGTGTGTTTGCTAACACTAGTATTCAACCAAGAGAGCTAACGCGACACCTCAACTCTTATTTAGAGGAATCTTGAGGAGTTAGTGCAGAGCCCTTCACGGGAAATCCGGCTACACTCTTGTGTTATACTTGGTGTTTAGTTTTAATAAGTTTTAATTTACATTAAATAGTTTTAATTCCGCATTAATTGGCAATTAGATTAGCCATCACCTATTCACCCCCCCTCTAGGTGATTTCAATTGGTATCAGAGCCAAGTGCTCTTGATTTGGGTCTTACAACCTAGAGTTAAAGATCCTCATTTATAACTAATCACAATATTTGTACACACACCATGGACTTCATGACACCTCCTACCTTTGACATCCTTAACATCCAAACTTGGAAGGTTAAGATGTCTTTATACCTCAAAGCCCTAGGCATTCATATTTATTTTGTCACTACTAGAGATTCTTATTGTTTAAATAGCAAAAATATTAAGGCTAATGCAAAAGCCCTACATGCTTTAAGATCTACCCTAAATGATGTTTATTTATCTAGGGTTTCTAATATTGATTCGGCTTTTGTAGTTTGGAACACCATCATCTCCCTTGGCGAACAAGAACAATATTATGCGGGGAGCGACTCAAGTGACGCTTCCAACTTGTGCTACATGGTCCAAGGGGATAACCCCCTTGAGGTAACTACCGAATCCGAGGTAGAAGAGGATGTTGAAATGTCTTATAATGAACTAGAATCATTTTGTCAACAACTCCTAGAAAAATATGAAATGATTAAAAAGGATAACAAGAATTTGAAAAAGAAATTTGGTTGCATGTTAAAAGAAAATGATTCTTTTAAAAATAAAGTTGCATGCATTGAAAAAGAAAATGAAAGTTTGAAAAATAAAAATGTTTCCTTGATGTCTAAATTAAATGATCTTTGTGAAGGAAACACTCATTTGAAAAATAAAATTGTTTTTGTGGAAAAACAAAAGGAAGTTGCTTTACAAGAAAACAACTCTTTAAAAAGAAAAATGGTTGAAAAAGAAAAGGCAAATGTTTCTAAAAAGAAAAAGACTATTGATCATGCTCTTCATGCCACAACCTTTGATAAAAATGAAGTTAAATTTTAAAAAATAAAATAAATTGTTTGAGCTCAACTTTGAGCACATTTGCATTTAACCATAAGAGATTGGAGTCCATGTTTTCAAAGAAACAAACTCCACATATTCATGCACATCATCCACATCATGCATATGCACACTTTGCACATCATGATCACACCCACACTCATATGCATCCTAGAGTGTACAAATGTACACATTGTGGCCGCAAAGGCCATCTAGCAAAATTTTGTTATAATAAGATAAATGTTTAAATTTTGCTAATAAGAAAAATGTTTGGGTTCCTTACAATGCTAACCCTCAAGGACCCAAAAGAAAATGGGTACCAAAATCCCCACCTTGTGTTTTTGATGTAGGTGTGGGCTCTCACAAAACGTGAGAGAGATTGGTGTCTTGATGGTGGATGCACATGGACTTGATGGACATATATTTGATGCACCGCTATCAAGCAAGTTTGGTGGGACAACCACCATGTTTTGGAGACTTAGAGCATAGTTCTTTGATTTCACAACTATCTCTAAACTCCTACTTTATTTACATGCTTGTTCATATATGATATTTTTAGCATGTTCATTTGTTTTGTACTTCATGTGGTAAATACTTGTTTAAATGTAGTTTTTGTTAAAACTTGGATATATACGTGTACAAGTAGTGAGCAATAGATTGATTCATATATGTTTGCACTTCATTGTTCATTTGTACTCACTATATGCACATGTATAGCCTAGTTTTGATAATTCTCTCATTTACACTTGTTTTGCCAATTTTCATGTTTTACTTCATGTATATGTATTTTGTATTCAAATCTAATAAATATACATGTATACCCCATGAGTCATTTGCCTTCATGCAATTTACATTATGGACTCTTTTTATGTTTGGGATATGTATGTATATTGTTAGTTTTGGATAAGAACATACATATACCTAGAAGTTGTTTTTAAGATGAAAAACGAATGTTTTTTATGATTTTCATCTTTAAATGAAAAATGAATTTTCATGATTTGTTTTGATAAAAATGATATTCATGTTTGTTTTTGAGCTTCATTGATTATCTTCATGGAAAATGCTAATTACATTACTTTTGTGCACTCACACTTTATTTGTTTATTCATGACTTTGTTTCATGATTATTTTGAGCCTTATAGATTTCGAGTGTCACTTCTTGTGTATTTAGTATGTTTCAGATAGGCATATATATTTGGTTTCATGTTTTTGAAGGATCTTTAACTAGTTTTTCAAAAATTAATTTAACTAGTTATTTATTCTTCAATTTGGTAGGTTATGAGTTATATACTTGTTCTCAATTGATATTTTTTTTGTATATACTCATATTTTGTTTCCTATATATACGTATGCTTCATTTCAAATAATATTAATTTCTATTGGTATTTTCATTTTCATACATATATATGATTTGTTTGTGCTTGATTAAAAAAAAATCGATTTATATATTAAAGCACAAAATTTGTTTATGCTAAGCTTGATTCAAATCTTTATTTTCAATTGATTTCTCAATTGATATTTTAATAATCTTATGCATTATTTTTAAAATTGATATTTTTATTGATATAAAAAATGTGCAATAATCTTCAACTGGTATCTATTGATTGCAATTGGTATCAAAATAATTTTCAATTAGTATCAATATGATTCTATTTTGATTAAAATTCAAAATTTGTAATGTTTATTTACAATTGGTATCTTAAAATTTGATTGATTTACAAGTGGTATCTTTAAAAAATTTTGTTTATATGATATCTTAAAATTTGCTTACTAGATATCTCAAAATTTGTTTTATTGAGGAAAATTCAAAATTTTGTTTTAATATGAAATTTGAAAATTAAAAATGTTTTGATTTGTATTGCCTATATGCAAGGGGAGCTTAACATCTCTTCTACATATAGATTCATATTGAGTGTATCTTATATTAAGGAGCTTGACAACTCTTCTTTATGCGGTACACGTGTGTAAGGGGAGCTTCACATCTCCTCTTATGCATTACATATTATGCGTTATGTGAATTAGGGCTTGTCATCCCTCTTTCATGTAATGTATATATGTAGGGAAGTTAACTTAGCGTCTTCCTCTTCATGAATGTATATCGCATATATCTCTTTATTGGTTGATTTGATTTCACGTTTTTGTTGATTTTTGGTTTTTTGACAAAAAGGGGAGAACATTGTTTTGTTTTTACTTTAACCCCTTTGTTGATGATTGACAAAAAGGGGGAGAAGTATTTGGTATATATATGCATGTTTTCCTTGCTTTATTCATAAAGGGGGAGAAGGATTTATGTTTATACATATATGTTTTGTTTTGCAAATAGGAAAAAAAGAATTTGATGAGTTTTATGCTTGTTTATGCATATTTATCTCCTTATATTTGCATACATGTTTGTTTGTATTCATGTGCTTTATTGCCATATATTATTGTTTATTGTGATGCATGAGTTAAGGGGGAGCTTCTTTGAAGCTTTACTTTAATCCATGCATATATAACGCCATGAGTTTTGTCATCATCAAAAAGGGGGAGATTGTTGGCTCAAAAGCCTATCACTCTAGTTTTGATGATGATCAACTCATGTAGTTATCGTACTAATGATCTTGTGTTTATTTAGTCTCAGATTTGTGATCAAGATCTTAGTAGGTGCATCGCTTCAACAAAGGATTTAAAGTCAGGTTTTGAAGCTTGCACGGTTTGATTCAAGAGCTTGTGCATCAAGACCACATTAATTACTCAAGAGGAGTCTAGCTCGTTGGATCAAGTTTGGACCAAGTCAAGAAGATGAGAAGACTTCAAGTGAAGACCTTCAAGATCAAGACTTGTGTCTAGGTTTGTTTTTATAAGATTTTGTTTTAGATTAAAATGTAAAGGATAGAATAGTTGGTGGATTTCTCAAGTATATCTTATACACACACACTCTTGATTTAGATAAGTTTTTCATAAAAGAATTTTTATTTTGGAAAATACAAAAGAGTTTTCTTTTTGAAAAATACCGGTTTGGTTTTTGGACTTCATATATATACATATCTTTAACCAAAACCATGTTTAGTGCTTAATGTCAAAAACATAGATATTTCACCATATATGTGTAGAGGATCATATCCATACACACTATGCTTTAAAAGAGTTTAAAATATCTTGTTTTTGTATTTGGAGAAGTTTTGGAAAAAATCAAGTTTGGAAAAATACAGTTTTCGTTTTAAGCCAAAATTTCCAAGTTACAAAAATAGTTCAAATTGTTTGTAGCATGTCTTGATTTTTCTCAAGCATGTTTGATTTTCAAAGTATAATATTAAAACTATTTTTTAGATTTTTCATGATTTTATGGGATTTTATTTGAGCCAAAATGACCAAGTTTTTGATTCCCTAAAATCCCTGTCTGGCTTCATCCGGTCGACCGGGCCGGTCGACCAAGCTTGAAGTTGGTCGACCGGGACGGTCGACCGACGTGCACAGAACGTGCACGCCAGTCTAGCTGGAGGGCCGGTCGACCGCCAGAGAGCTTCTGCTTTCTGGAAAGCCCCGGTCGACCAGGCCGGTCGACCGGACAGAGAGTCTGCTCTCTGTATCCAGGCCACGGTCGACCGGCCGGTCGACCGCTGGCTCAACGGTCAGAATTCTGACCGTTGGCCGATCGACCAGGCGGTCGACCGACAGACCAACCTGGCTCCCAATGGCTAGTTTTTCTAGCTCTATAAATTGGGACTTTTGGGGGCTGTTTTCTACAAGATTTTAAGAAGAGTTTTGGGCTAGTTTTGCATACCCATTTCAGTGGTTATATCCACATGCTTTAGAGCTACATTTCCAAATCAAAAGAGAGTTTTTATCAAGAGTGTTTAAAAGTGATTCTTGAGTTTTCCTCCACCACTTCAATCCTAGTTTTCTCACACAAACACTTGAGCTATCTATTGCTATATATACCTATAGGAATATTTGTTGTGAGAGGATTTTAGGTGATCAAAGTGTTGTGATCACCAAAGATCAACTTTGTACTTTGAGGAGGCGGACGGTTGTGTTCGCGGTGTTTCGAGTTCGCGTGTGAACTCTGTGTTTGAGGTGCAGCCTCGGCGAGCTAGTGGGCTTGCGGTGTGTTCTTGCGGGAATAAGAGAGGGACTAGAGAGTCCAAGAGCTTGTAGGTGTTGCGGCACCAAGTGATCCGGTGGGATCGATTTTAGTGAAAATCCTTCAAGTGTGAAGGCGGGGACGCAGAGCAAGTGTGCTCAAACCTCGAAGCAAATCTCCCGTGTTTGCGATTGCTCTCTCTCTATCTCTTACTTGTCTATATCTTGCATGCTATTATTGTTTTATCTTTATATGCTTGATATATATTTGTGCTTATATTGTTATATGCTTGGGGTGTGTTTCTAACACTAGTATTCAACCAAGAGAGCCAATGCGGCACCTCAACTCTTATTTAGAGGAATCTTGAGGAGTTAGTCCAGAGCCCTTCACGGGGAATCCGGCTACACTCTTGTGTTATACTTGGTGTTTAGTTTTAATAAGTTTTAATTTGCATTAAATAGTTTTTAATTCCGCATTAATTGACCATTAGATTAGCCATCACCTATTCACCCCTCTCTAGGTGATTTCAGCTTTACGTCCCCGCCTTCACCACGTGAAGAATTTCTACTATCTCCATAAAGGAACTCCATAAAGAAAATAACCTCTACACAAGAGCTGGGCACAAAGCCTATGGACCTCTACACAAGAGGTAGGCACAAAGCTAGGGCACAAAGCCAACTCTTCTATACAAGAAAAAAGCACAAAGCAAAGGCACAAAACTAAAGAGAAAATAAGGGTACAATACTCGGTGATCACAAAGATCACAAATAACACTTCTCACAATACAAGATCCTAGATGATATATTTTGCAATGAATAGCTCAGGCTTTGAGAAAATAAAATTTTTAGAAATGGAGCACAAAAGAAAACACTTGAGAAAACTGCTTGAAAGATATAGAAACTAGAAACTTAAAACTTAAATTTCCCAAAACTTATTTTCTTTGATTTTTCAAAACTTTGAAACTCAATAGACATATGGATTTGGAGCACAAATACTTTTGGAAAACTCTGTGATAGTGAAAATATTAGCTCTTGAAAATTTTATCTAAAAAACAACCCAAAACCCTTATTTATAGACCTTTACTAAAAAATAGGCGTTGGGGTCAAACACATGTAAGAGAGACTTGTCCGTAGACCAGGCGGACGACCGCCAACGGTCAAATTTTGACCATTAGGGTTTGCTAGTCGATCGCTCCCAACATCCAAAGAGCTTTGCTCTCTGGCGGTCGACCGTCCGGTTGACCGGAAACAACAGAGAGTACTGAGTCACTCTGCGGTCGACTGGTTAGTCGACTGACATGCACAACCATTTGGTTGTGCACTTCTGGCCAACAAGGCTCAGCACCGAAACACTAAATAGGATATTATTAAACAACTTTTTAAACTCAATTAAAATTTAATAAATCTCAATAAATTCTAAAAAAATTCATGAAAAATATAATGGAGTACAAATATGTGTGATAAAAAATAAACACATATTACAAACATGTGAACTTGTTTATAGAGAATTCAATCTTGAAATAAAACCGTATTTTTTTCAAAAATGAAAAATTTTTTTATTCCAAAACTTATGTAGATACAAGAACAAGTTGTTCAAACATATTTGAAATTCAAAGTGTATGGATTCTCCAATACACAAACAAAATAATATGAACTTGTTTTTGACAAATATAAATCATTTTCTAAATAATAAACTATATATTGAACATCAATTTTCTCTAAAACTTGTGTAAATACAAAAACAAGTATTTCAAACTCATTTGAAGCATGTTGTGTATGAAAAAAGTTCACTGCACGTATAAACTGGTATGAACTTACTTTTGATGAAATACGTTTTATAAATTAAAATAAAAAACATAAACTAGGGGTGTCAAGGGGGTCGAGCTGGTCCGGCAACCCGTACGGGCACGGCCCGTGTTGGCCCTGGCTAGACCCGGCTAGGGTCCAGCTCCCCCTAGGGCTGAACTCGTGTCTGGTGATGGCGGCCCACGGCCCGAGCGGGCCGTACCAGTCTAGGCCTGGGCCTGGCATGTGCCACCAGGGCTGACCCACACCCTCACACCGCCATCCTCTGTCGTCCCCACCGCCCGCCTCTACCACTGGTTCGTCGTCCCTCCCTTGCCTCACCACCCCTGCCACCGCCCACCACCCACCCCTCCCAGCGAAATAAAATTTAATTTATTTTTGTAAATATCAAGGTTCGAACCCAAGACCTCTACCTAAGCACACAAGTCTGCTGACCAACTATCCCACACAACAATGTGTTATATGTGTGAGAGAAATTTATTTATTATTTAAGAAAATATTTTTTACTTTTTTAAAATATCTGAGCCGGCCCGGGTATGGGGCACAGGGTCGTGGGCCGGAACCCGGGCCGACCGCCCCCATTTTGGCTGGGCGGGGCTCGGCTGCTGGCTCGACCCACTTGACACCCTTAACGTAAACTAGTTAATCGAAACTAATATATTAAACTTTATATGTGTGAGCTTGAGTAATCAAAACTAATTTATTCTATACAAAAAATATAAAGTCACAGACTCTAAGCTCAAGTCTTTTTGAAGATCTTCTTCTCTATGATGATTTCATCCAATCTTTGATTCCTGTAAAGTTAAACTTCTCTTCAGTACTTGATATAATTTTTATGCTTGAGTTCTTAAATCAACATGTGATAGCTTTAAAATTTTGACTTTGAATCTTTTGTTGAAGTTAAACACCAATTAAGATTTTGATTGAATATCTGAAACTAATAAACACAAGATCATTAGTACAATAACTTTATGAGTTAATCATCATCAAAACTAGAGTGACAGACCTTTGGGCCAACAATCTCCCCCTTTTTGATGATGAAAAAAACTCATGAAGTTGTATATGCATGTATTAAAGATAAGCTTTGTAAAAGCCCCCAACTCATGCAATGCATAAAACATATAGATATTCAATGCAAGCTCATAGATACCAAATAATCATGAATATAAAACATATATATGCAAAAACATACAGACACATGCATATATAAACTCTAAAATTTTCTCCCTCTTTTCATCAATTCATCAACAAAGGGTAAAGAAAACATGATAAATGTATATGCGATATAAATCTGAAGATTAGAGACGTTAAGTTAACTCACCTTGCAAATAGGCAAAACATATCAAAAACAAAGATATGATGCACGTGTATAGAAATCAAAATCATGATACTAATTGTAAACAACCATATACCAATTGAAAACTGAAAATAATTTTGAAATCAACATAGATATCAGTTTGCAAAATAATTTTTTTAATACCAATTGAAGGTTTAAGCATGATACAAACTGAATAGAAAGTGAAAGTCTATGATACTAATTTTGAAATTCTAAATAATTTTAAAAAGTAGATACCAATTGTGATAATTGATACTAATTGAAAATATGAACTATTAAAATATTTTCGTAAAAAATAAGGAATAAGATACCAATTAAAATTTAAATCAAGAAAGTTCTCCCTTTTTTGAAATAATTACAAAATCAATGCATAAGCTTTGAAAAATGATATTAATAGAAAGTGAAATCAAATCAAGATACCAAATGAAATGAATACCAATTTATGATACTAATTTAAAATGAATATAAGTTTAACGTGAAATCAATTGTGCTATAGAAATATAACTGAATATTGTTAAAACATGCATAATCAATCATATATATATATATATATATATATATATATATATATATATATATATATATATATATATATATATATATATATATATATGTATGTATGATACTAATGGAAATTTAATACCATTTGAAATAATGAGGCACACATATATAGATAAATAAGAATGATTATACAACTCATTTAAATCAACAACCTATATGTACATGTCAAAGAAAGTCATTTAAGTATATAAGGTATGATCACCCAACTAACCACCCACTAAGCGTAGAAGTTTTTAAAAATAATGATTTGAAAATACTTGAGTATAGATTGAAAACACTACCAAGTGAAGAATAAGTAATTTTGAAATAGTTTTGGAAAGTGGTTCAAAAATTTTCAAACAGGAAACTAATCATATACATCTCATGAAGGGCATGTTTGTTTGTTTGTTTCACCGCAAAATATCGCAAGTCGTAAGTTGTAAAATGAGAATAAAAAAAGTGAACTGTAGCAATGAAAATATATTATGCTTTACGGTGTTTGGTTGATAAAGTGAAAGTGTAAATGAGAAAGTATATTGTATTTTACGGTAATTTGTTGGTAAAGTGAAAGTGTAAATGGGAAAGTATATTGTGTTTTACGGTATTTGGTTGGTAATGTAAAAGTGTAAGTGAAAAAGTTGACCATAAAATTAACTGTAGCAGTAATTTAAATATTATAAATACTATTAAATTAAATCTACTATTGTAAATTAAATTGTATTAATAAATTTGAGATAAAATATTAATAATCTTAGTATTTTATTTATAACAATAATACTAATAAAATATTAGTATAATTAGTTAAATATTACTAAAATATTAACTAAATAAATAATATAAATTTTAAGAAAATCTAAAGAACATTAATAAAATTTTAAGAATACTAATAAAACATAAATATTAAAAATCTTAAGAAAAACAATAAAATATAGTTATAATATTATAATATTTTATTTAAAAATTATTATAATACTAAATTTTATTATTTTATTATCGTAATATTATAAATATAAAATTAAAAAAGTAAAATATAATTATAATTTTAATAATAAATTATTATTATCATATTATTATAATGAATTATTATTATTACAATATAAACATAATAAAATATTAATATAAACATAAATTATATTATAATATTAATAAAGTAATCATTTATATTAAAAAATAAATAATTAAATATATAGTAATTTTATATTAAAGTATAATATTGTTTTATTAATAAAATAGTAACTCTAAATAAAATATTAAAAAATAGTTTAAGTATTAATAAAATAATAATGTATTAAATAAGAATATTAAATAAAAATATGAAATTAAAATAGTAAAATATTAAATATTAAAAAATATTAAAAATAATAAAAAATTAAAGACTAAAATTATAAAATAATTAAATAAGAAATTGAAAACTATTAAAACTATTAAAATATTAAATATTTAATAATATTAAATTATATATGATTATCAAGTAACTACTTTGAACTGTAAGTGTATTACAAGTGCGATTTACATGTCCACAAAATTAACTGTAGTAACTGGAAGTAGGAAAATATGGGTGTAAAGTGAGATTTACATCACCATAAAATTAGCTGTAGCAATTGTAGGTGAGAAAATGAGAGTAGTATTTTGCAACCTGTTTTTCAGCAAAACAAACAGCGAAAAATGGAAAAAGAGGTTTTACGACAAGCGGCGTTTTGCGGTGAAACAAACAAGTCTGAAATATGGTAATTACATAAGAATTGTCACTCAAAATCTATATAGCATGAACATGCTCATGAATGAAATACAAAGAATTAAGTCCATTAGCAATTGCATGAGTAAATATAAGGTGAATGCACAAGAATCATGTAAATAACATTTTCATGAAAGTAAACAATTTTGTACAAAATCAAAACTCATATGAAATTCTTTTTCAAAATTTGACATATAGAAAACTTGATGAGATCACAAATCAAGAAAATTCTTTTTCACTAAATGATATCATGATTAGTGGAGATAATAAATTCAAATCATCAAATATATCCATCAACAAGATATTGATTAAGTATAAGAAGATGCAAGATAAAGTTCAAGATATACGTAAGTTTTGTTAAAACTAAAGCATACATATATATTCAAATAAAAATTTAGTACACATGCGGGTATATAGAATATATGACACATAAACTTAAGTGACTCATGGATATAATATGTATTTCATATAGTTTTAATAAGATTTACACATACATGAAGCAAAACAATAATAACATTCTCATAAAGAGTCAAACTTGTATAAATGCGATATCAAAAAAAAAATCTTCAAGGATTTACATGTATAAATATAAGAATCATCAAAAGTAAGACATATAAGTTTAATCTAAATAATAATTGAGTCACAAATGAAATCGAATATGCATAGCATGAAAATCAAGTATATCTCGAAGATTATATGTGTATATCGCAAGTTTTAACAAATAGTTGCATGTAGAACAAGAAAACCAAAATATGTAAACTATGATATGCCAAAGAACCATCCAATTAGAGTATATGTAAACAAAATATAAAGGATAAAGATAGTTACCAAACTGATAGAGCTAATTTTCATTTCTCCAAAACAAGATGGTGCTCCCACCTAAGCACCTTAATAGTGATGCATTCATGAATTTGTCCATCAAGTCCAATTGCATCAACCAACAAGGCACCAATCCTCTCACATCTTGTGAGAACTTATACCTGTAGGCTGTCTAAAAATTATTAAAGACAAGTCATCAACCATGAACCTATTGGCCCAGAGGCCCATCACTCTAGTTTTGATGATGATTACCTCATGTAATTATAGTTTACTAATAATCTTGTGTTAAATAGTTTCAGTGATTGACCAAGATATTAGTAGGTGATTAACTTCAACAAAGGAGTTTTGGAGCTTTCATATGTAGATTCAAGAGCTCGAACGACAAGATCGCATCTAGCACTCGGTTGGGGTCAAGCTCGCTGGATCGCGTTTGGATCGAGTCAGCTTGGTGACAAGAAGACTTCGGTTTGTGTTTAGTTTAGTTGTTTAGATCTTGTGTAAATATTAGATAGTATTGATATGCTCAAGTTCACACACACACAAGTTTATAATTTATTGGTTTTGGTTTTTCGGTTTAACCGATTTTGGATTTCATGTCAAAAATATAGACATATATTTTATATGTATATTGAATTTTATTCATATACAATATGCTTCAAAGTTGTTTCATATCATGTTTTTGTATTTACATGAGTTTTGGAGAAAACGGTTTTCTATTTCAAAATTCAAGTTATGGAAAATACGGTTTTTGTTTAAAGGCCAAATTTCAACATCACAAAAATGGCTCAAATAGTTTATAATATGTGTTGATTTTTGATCACATGTTTGGTATTCAAAGATCTTATAAAAACTTATTTTTGTGGAATTTATGAGAATTTATGAGATTTAATTGATATTAAAAAGACAAATTTTTAATCCCTGAAAAATCCAGCCTGACTGCACTGGCGGTCGACTGGACTGGCCCAGTGGTCGGTCGACCGGCACAGTCGACCGATGTGCACAAGACGTGCACAAAGGCCATCCAACTTGGCCGATCGACCGGCTGAGAGCACCCCACTCTCGGGTGGGGGTCGGTCGACCGGGTGGTCGACCGTTGGCTTTGGCCCTGTTGACCGGGTGGTCGACCAGAGGCACAACGGTCATAAAAATGACCGTTGGCTGGTCAACCAGAAGGGCATTTATGCCATTTTCTGGGTGCCAATGGGCAGAATTTTTGAAGGCTATAAATATGTCTTCTCTTGAGTTATTTTGGACAAGAATTTGAAGAGCAAAAATTCTCATCTTCTTAGTGTTTTAGCCACAAGTTTTAAAAGAGTTTTTGGGTTAAAAAGATTTATCTTTATTTGTTTTCAAGGGTTGAAAAAATCAAAGAAAAATAGAGTATTTGGAATATTGGTTTTGATCTTCATTTCTATTTTATTCTATTAGTTTTCTTAAGTATTTTTCTTTATGTTTTGATTTTCAAACACCTTGATTTCTTACACTTGAACTATCTATCTATCCTATCTATTAGGATCTTGTTTTGGTGAGAAAATTGGTTTGTGGTTTACTAAAACCACCAAGAGTTTTAAACCTTCTTTTATTTGGGTTTGTTGTTATCCCTCTTGTGTAGTGTTGATTGTAGAGGTTGAGTTTGGTTTGGTTGGTATCCCTCTAAGTGAAGAGGTGATTGTTGGAGTGTTGGCTTTATGCATTATCCCTCTAGTGTGAGGTGATTGTTGTTTGGCTAAGTACCCATCCCTCTAAGTGTAGAGGTGATTATTATTGTGTCTTTCCTCTTGAGTAGAGGTTGTGTTTGTTGGAGAGAGGAGTTGTGTACTCCTAATTTGTATTACCCAAATCCTCAGTGGAGGTTCCCTGTGTGGGAAGCCCTGTGTGGGAAGCCTTGTGTGGCGATATAGTGAAAATCCTTCTGTGTGAAGGCGGGGACGTAAAGTTGTGTGCTCGAACCTCGAAACATATCTTGATTTTGCGTTTTGATCCACTATTTCTAACTCTCTCTCTTTCTCTCTCTCTCTTATTGCTTGTGTGTGCCCATACTTGTGTTCAACCAAGAGAGCTTCATATAGCACTTCAACTCTTATTTAGAGGAATTTAGAGGAGATACTCCAGAGCCCTTGATTGAGATTTACCCTGCACACAAAATAAATAATATTAGATTTAGAACAAGTTGTGCAAGGTTCTCAATTCGAATCTGCGGTAGCAGTGGCTATGCGGGTCGTGATCCTCAGGGAGGGACTAGCGATGGAAGCTTTGTCAATAAGTTATCTCTAAAGTTTTTATTAATTTAAAGTTAAGTTAGAAAGAAAGAAGAATGAGAATTAGAAGTGATATTTACAATGAAAGTGAGGAAAAGAAATTGGGAATATGGTGGTGTGATCTAAACTAAAGAAAGAAAAGAAAGAAAATTAAACACATAAATACCTGCCTCTTCAGTTTGCTTATCGTTGAACTGTTGCGATGACTTACCTTTTCTTGGAAGGCGTACAAGTATGGCGTATAGGATCGTCCACCTTCGCGATCTACACTACGAAAAGAAAAGACTGGCAAGCGACGGCTTGTTCATCTCCATAGGCCATCAAGGGCTCTTCTTCGGCTAAGCAGTCTCGAAGCGATTGGTTCTCACGGTTTGCAAGTCATTAGAGAGAGAAACAATGAAACAGGAATAGAAGAATAGAACAAGGATAGAAGAACATAAATAAACAATAATAAAAGAACACAAGAATAAACAAGAAATAAAGAACACAAACAAACCTCAAGTGGATTTCATTAACAATGGAAGAAAAGTAGGCTTACACTGCTGTCACCTCAGTACAAGCATGGACTCCTTCCTCCATGAAAGCTTCCTCCACTCTCAGTTACAAAATTTACAAAAGAAAAATGAAAATAAAATCTAACCTAAACTACAAGTTAGCCTAAGAAACCCTAGAATTTGCTCTCTATTTTCTGTACGCCCTTCTCGGTTGCACTGCAGGGGTATTTATAGATGCAGAAGGAGGTAGAGTCCCAACACAACTCTCCCACGAAAACTAGTCCCGGGATAAGACTGGATTGCAGCGGAAACGCGGCTTGGGCCGCGTTTCCGCGGCCTGGTAGTGGCGGCTGACCACGCGCTTTGGCGTGTGGCCTCTCTTGGTCCGTCCATCTGGGCGTTTGCTTTTGAAAGTTTGATCCTGACTCTTTATCTTTGGATTTGGATATAACTTGGGAAGCAAGTTACCTAGATCCCAAATCTTTTATCCACGAATTTGTGATCTTAAATTCTCCTTCTTTGGCTTTTATCCTCATCCTGCAAGTGTTTAGGGTTGAATAGAAGTCTATCCTTCCCTCTTCTTTATATTTGCAACTTTTGCCCTTGGTATTTGCAATTTTGACAATTGATAATTGCAACTTTTACATTGGGCTTGAATATGGGCTTGGATATGGGCTTTTGGGCTTCATTAAGGTTTTATTCTTTATTTATTTAAACACTCAAGGCCTGCACACAATAAATAATAAAATATTAGTAAATGTGCAGAATTATATGAATAAATATGAACATGTGATGGTAAATGTAATGATAAAAATTCACTTTTCACTACCAATCAGCCCTTCACTAGGAATTCGGCTACACTCTTTGATTACACTAAGTGTGTTGCAATTAGTTTTTTAATTCCGCATTATTTGTCATTAGATTAGCCATATACCTATTCACACCCCTCTAGGTGTACTTTTAATTGGTATTAGAGCCTACGCTTCTGATATTAGGTTTAACCACCTAGGAGTGAGATCTTGGTTAGCTAATCTACATTTGCATTTGCACATATAGTTGTTTACACACACTCATGGATTACCTTACCCCTCCCATGTTTGATGTTTCTAACATCGATATGTGAAAGATTAGAATGAGTGCTTATCTTAAAGCCCTAGGTTTGCATGCGCTATCAAGAAATCTTATTTTGGTAATAGCAAGCATATAGAGGCCAGTGCACAAGCCCTAATGGCATTTAGAAACACACTTAGCATGGCATTTAGAAACACACTCAGCAACGAATATTTTTGTATGATTTCTCATTGTGATTCCGCTTGTGCAGTGTGGAATATTTTGACCTCTCTCGCGTTACAAACGACAAACTAAGTGGAGAAGGAATCTAGTGGAGACGAGTCCGACCAACATTGCTATATGGTCCAAGGGAATGACTCCCTCGAGATAAACTCGGATACTCAATTAGATGATGATAGTGCTAGTTCTTCAGGTGATGATTATGTTGATCCTGATGCATTAAATGAAGAATTATCTATTATTTGTGAAAACTTATTAGAAAAATATCAAGTTTTGAAAGAGAAAAGTGTTAAATTAAATAAAGAAAATAAAGATTTATTTTTAAAACTTGATTTGGTTTTGCAAGAGAGGGATTAGATTTCTAATGAAAGGGACTCATTGAAAATCCTAACTTGACCTTACTCTAAATGAAAACAAAATTTTGAAAAATAAAAATAATTGTGATGAGATTTTGAAGAAAAATGAGGCTTTATCTTCAAAACTCTATTTTGTTTTGAAAGAAAAGAATCTTTGAAAAATAAAATTGTTTTAATTTCAAAGAAATTGGATGTGGTTTCTAAGGAAAATATTTCCTTGAAAAATGACTTAGATTCCCATGTTTGCCATGTTAATGTAGCTTCATCACCTAGTATATCTATTGCATGCACCTCTTCTTCTATTATTGAAAATGACATATGTGCTTTAAAGAAGAGTGTTGATTGTTTGGGCTCCACTTTGAGCCAATGTGCCATGAATCACACACGGTTGGAATCCATGTTTCACAAGAAACATGCTCCTCCTATGCATGCACACAAACCACGGCATACACATACTTCTCATGTTCATACACATAACACTATGTATGCTCATGTGTACACTTGTACACATTGTGGATGTAAGGGCTACCTTGCAAAATTTTGTTATGATAGATTAAATGATTCAAATTTTACAAATAAATTTGTTTGGATTAGGAAAGGTGCTAACCCTTATGGATCCAATAGAGTATGGGTACCAAAATCCACTCCTATTTTATTTGATGTAGATGTGAGCTCTCACTTGACGTGAGAGTAATGGTGCCTTGAGGTGAATGTGTTCGAGCTATATGGTGACACTTTTGGATGCATTACTTTCAAGGGAAGGTTAGTGGGAGGACCACCATGGTTTAAAGACCTAGAGATAACCCCTAATAATTTTGGTAACTATCTTTAACTCCTATTTAGTTTACATGCTTTCATATTGTTGATTTTTTAGCTTGTTTTAGTTTTTCATGATTATTATGTTAAATGTCATGTTAATTATACTAATGATATGCATATGTAGTCTTTGAGAAATACCCATGTTTATATGGATCTATATTTTTGTGTTCTCACTTTAGTTTAGCTAGTGTGTGTATATCACAGCTCTAAATTCTAAAACGTGTGCATTTTCATAATGATCATATTGGTTTTTGTTTATGATTTTATACTTCATATTTTGATTACATATTTAGATGTAGTTTTCATTTAAACTTGTGTATATGCTTGTACAACTAATGAGCCACATTTGATTTTTATATGTTTGTGCTTAATTGCTCATTTGTACCCATTAGATGTACTAATATAGCCTAGTTTTGATGATCTTACATTTCAACTTGTATTCTCTATTTTGTGCATGTTTTCATGATAATGTGTTTAGCTTCATGTATATGTTAATTTTGTTTAAAACTTTAGATATATATGTATACCCTTGAGTCACTTGCCTACATGCAATACGTATGTATACTTGTAGTTTTTAATAAAACATACATATACCTTGATGCTTGTTGAGTTTTTGATGATTTAGTTTCATGTTTTTGAAGAATTTATAACTAGTTATTCCAAACTATCTCAAACTAGTTCATATTCTTCACTTGGTAGAGTTTTTCAAATATGTTAAAATTATTCTCAAATCCTATTTTTGAAAACTTCTATCCTTCCAGGGTGGATGGGTGGGCGACCATGCCTTGTATGCTCTTATTGAAAAATCTATTTAAACATGTGCATGAATAGGAAAGTAGTATGAGTTATACACTTGATTCCCATTATATTTTCAATTAGTATCACAATTGGTATTTTCATGTTTGTATACTCATATTTGCGTTTTCTATATAAGTAAGCCTCAAATTTCAAATAGTATCAATTTCGATTGGTATTTACATTTTAATACATATATATATGATTTGATTATGCTTACAATAACTTTATATCTTAAAGCACAAATTATGTTATGCTAAGCTTGATTTAGTTCTTAATGTCAATTATTTTTCAATTGGTATTTTTGTACAAGCTTATGCATTGTTTTCATTAGTATTTCATAAAGGGGGAGAAAAAACTCTTATTTTATTTTTCAATCGGTTTTTATTTTCAATTGTTATCTTACTTCCAATTTTTATGATGAAAAATGTTTTGTTTTGGTATATGCTAACATTTTCAATATTGATATCAAGAATCCTAAATTGGTATCTATATTGATATGAGTTATATTTATTTAAAAATTTGATTTTTTACTTTCAATTGATATCAAAACTTACAATACACACACATACACACTTACAATTGGTATCAAAATTATAAATATTTTAATTGGTATTAATATTTATAATGGTATCAAGATTTACAATATATATATATATATATTTACAATTGGTATCAAAAATACTTGTTTCATTTTCTATTGGTATTAAAAGTTTACAAGATATTTTCAATTAGTATCTTTTAGTATCTTAAAAATTGTGTTTCTTTTCAATTGGTATCATAAGTTTGTTTTAAAGAAGTTTCATAATATTTTGATAATATTGCTTATATGCAAGGGAAGCTTAACATCTTCTCTATATATAGATTCATGTTGAGTGTATCACATATTGAGGAACTTGACCTCTCTTCTCTATGTCATACACGTGTGTGGAGGAAGATTCACATCTCCTTTTATACATTGTATCTTATGCTTTATGTGGTTAGAGTTTAGTCATCTCTTTTCATGTAATGCATGTATGCATGGGGAGTTAACTTTACGTCTCTCCTCTTCATGAATGTATATGGAATATATATAACTTTATTGTTTAAATTGACAAAAAGAAGAAATTTTTTTGAGAGTTTTTTATTCCTCTTTGTTGATGATTTGACAAAAGAGGGAGAGAAATTTGGAGTTTTATATATGCATGAGTTTTATATATGCATTTTATTTTTCTAATTGGTATCAAAGCATATATGTTTTGTTTATGCAAAAAGGGGAGAAGTATTTATGTTTATTTCCTCACTTATGCATATATATGTTGTTTTGTTTATGAGCATTCATTGCATATCTTTATTGTTTATTGCTATGCATGAGTTAAGGGGGAGATTTTATGAATCTTAACTTTAATCCATGCATATATAACTTCATGAGTTTTGTCATCATTAAAAAGTGGGAGATTGTTGGCCCAGAGGCCCATCACTCTAGTTTTGATGATGATTAACTCATGTAGTTATAGTTTACTAATAATCTTGTGTTTAAATAGTTTCAGTGATTGACCAAGATATTAGTAGGTGATTAGCTTCAACAAAGGAGTTTTGGAGCTTTCACATGTAGATTCAAGAGCTCAGACATCAAGATCGCATCTAGCACTCGGTTGGAGTCAAGCTCGTTGGATTGCGTTTATTTCAAGGTTCGAGCCACTACTCTACGTCCCCACCTTCACACAGAAGGATTTTCACTATATTGTCCACACAAGACTTCCCACATAGGGAACCTCCACTGAGGATTTGGGTAATACAACTTTGGAGTACACAACTCCTCTTTCCAACAAACACAACCTCTATACAAGAGGCAATGTACAATAACAGTCACCTCTACACTTAGAGGGATGAGCACTTAGCCAAAATAAAATCAACCTCACAATAGAAGGATAAGACTCAAAGCCAAACAATAACCTCAATCACCTCTACACTTAGAGGGATACCAACATAACCAAACTCAACCTCCACAATCACCTATAGATAGAATAGATATGATAGCTCAAGTGTGAGAAATAAAGAGTTTGAAAATTAAAATTACAAAGAAAAATGCATGGGAAAACAACTAAAATAAGATATAAATGAAGATCTAAACTAATATCCTAAATACTCTATTTTTCTTTGAATTTTCAAACCCTTGAAACAAATAAAGATAACATCTTTTAGCCCAAAAGCTCTTTTAAAACTTTCTGTTAAACACTTAGAAAGATAGGAAATTTTTGCTCTCAAAAATCATGAAGAAACCAGCTCAAGAGATGGGTGTTATACCCTCTCAAAAATTTGCCCGTTGGTAGTCAGGAAAGGGTAGAAATGCCCTTCCGATCGACCGCCCGGTCGACCGACCAACGATCATTTTTATGACCGTTGTGCCTCCGGTCGACCGCCCGGTCGACCGGCCAAAGCCAACAGTAGACCGCCCGATCGACCGGGCCAAAGCCAACGGTTGACCGCCCGGTCGACCGGCCCCCACTCGAGAGTGGGGTGCTTTCAGTCGGTCGACCGTGCGGTCGACTGTAGGCTGTCTAAAAATCACTAAAGACAAGTCGTCAAAAAGTAGAATCCAATCTCCAGACGCAGGGCTAGTCATCGCCACCAACGCAGGACCAAGACGCGAGGGTTGAAATCCGCATCTCAACATCACTGCAAGGACCGAGATGCGAGGGTTGAAACTCGCGTCCCAATATTATTGCAAGTGCCAAGACGCAGAGTCCAAAGCCCGCGTCTCACGCGAAGCTTGACGCAGAGCTGGAAACCCGCGTCTTTCAAGCATTACTTCAGCAGCAAAACACAAGTCTTAAAACCTGCGTCTCAGTTATAATTGTCCTCATTACTGGGTCAATTACTGCTCACATAATGAGGGAGTTAACCCGCATTATGGAGTATTTTTAGGGGACCACGTTTACCCCCTGAAACCTCTATAAATAGCCCATTTGCTATGGAAGAGGGGTCAAAAAAAAGGTCGGATAATTCTTGGTCAAAAGAACTTCGGTTGTAAGCCGTAGAAATATCAAGATTTCTAGCTGAAAAGAAAGAGAGAGTTCAACTCTTCTAATAACTTGCTGCGTACAAGTTCGTTCTTTGCCTATACTCTCTTTGAGATTCTTGGCGGACAGAAGCTGTGTTACTTCATCTACTATCTAAAGAGAGGATTCCTAAGAGGTCCTGACGTTCACCCGGTCAACGAAAAACAAGATGCACTTTCCATCGCCACATCAAGAACCCGGCACTAAACAAAGGGGAGATTCGAGTTTGAATATCTTCCCTCTCTTGTAAGAGGATTATTGATCCACTGTAACTTTCTTTATAGTCAAATAAAGAATTTACTCCTCGATCTTCAATTTTTCCTCCGCCAAACAAGAGATGGCGCCTCCACTGGGGACTAGTTTCTTTACTGACGAGCAAGTTGTGGTGCAAGGTGACGTCACCTATATGAGAAAAACGGTCGAATCACTTGTTGTGGAGTTCGACCAGGCAAAGTATGAAGAGTTCCTCTCTTCCGGCTCCAAGAGCCCTAAGGCGCGGCAGTACCACAAAGTCTCCTCGGGGACTTGCTCTCGAGTCCGCTTTGAGATCCCCTCAGACGCGACTGGCAAGAAGGATGTTGTGGCTAACAGCATAATACGTAACGCCTACGTCAACGTCTCCCATGAGATCCGCGGGGTTAACATTGCTGATGTTCAGCCCGTTCATGCCCATCCCCTTCCTCAGCACTAAGTTACCGGGGGTTCTCATCAACCCATACGGTGTAACCGGAATGCTGAGCGACGACAGAGACGGCGTGCGCGTCAACTACAGGCGCGAGAAACTAGAACAACTATCTGTCTAGCAGATACAGGATGCGAGGTTCAAGCCCGCGTCTCTTCTGAATCACGTCGGACACGTGAAGTCCGCGTTTGGAAACCCAAACGCGAAGCCCAACGGGCTTGCGTTTCTGAAGTTTGACCTCCCAAACGTGATATCAGCCGCGCGAGGTCTGTGCTTCTCATCCAAGACACGAGACCCGCATCTCTATAGTTATACGTGGGAACCAGAAGGCCTGCGTTTCTCAAGTGTCGCTAGCCAGATGCGACAATCAGCAACGTGAGGTCCGCGACTCTTCTCAGCAGAGGCGCGAGACCCACGTTTCAGAGCCAAAACGCGAGTGCCGCGTCTATCTTGCAGGACGTGAGCTCCGCGTCTCAGAACCCTGCGTCTCAGCTTTGCAATGCAAGGATAGCTCTCAAAAGCTAAAAAGCCCTCGACAACCCAAGGTTAATCTCTTTGATCCCCCTCCGACGGACCTAAGAGATTATTTGATGAATAAAGGAGTGCTAATCGGATCACTCCGTCTTGTTGCTGTGAACGGCTCATCACGGCAATGCTCTCTGAATGTCGCTGCAGCTTACATACAAGCAAACAGTCGGTGTTTAGACGATTGATCCTAACCTCCCGATCTGCCAAAAGGTATCGCTCCCATAGGAGGAGAACCTTCTCTGACATGGAGTACCCTGAAGTTACTACAAACATGGCAGGCAGAAGTACGGGAAAACAACCAGTGGTCAGCTCTGACGAATCCGACACGGGATCAGAAGGAGTGTATCGACATACTCGCACTCGGACTGGTGCGGTCGCCCCGATCAACTATAGTGCCCTAGCTCGGGGCATTGAAGTAAATGAATCACATTCCGCCGTTGCAGAATCGCAGGCTTTGAACTCTTCCATAGAGAAGGAAGCTCTCGCGTACATGACAAATACTCCTGAGGAGACGGTCAGATGCTTTGAACAACAAGCCCAAGTCCAGAGGGAACAATTGAGATGATTCGCGCTCAACAAGAATCTATCGATACCCTCAAGCAGATGCTTGCACAATTACTTGAAGATAAGAGGAAGTCAACCAACAGAACCTCCTCTAAAAAGTCTAAAGGCAAATGAAAAGAAGAAAAAAGCTCATCTTCTGTACATATCGAGGAGAAAGAGCAATCTACTTCTGAGTCGTCTAAATCCTCATCTAAGGAGGGAAGACAATCCGGACTATGAAAGGATTCATTCTAAAAGAATAAGTCAATTGGAGAAACGTCTAGAGGCCCTTACCAATTGGAAAGGCCTCCAAGCAGCAGGAGTGGTCTGGCTATATCCGGCCGAGTGGGACCTTGTTCCATACCCCAAAAAGTTCAAAGCTCCGACCCTACAGGCGTTTGACGGCAAAGGATCACCAAACCAACATATCTACTACTTCAAGTCTCAGAAGGGGAACGTGGTAGATAATGATGCCATCTTGGCACGTTTGTTCATCAGCACTCTAAAAGGGCTTGCCTTTGAATGGTTCATGAAGCTCCCAGAAGGCTCCATTAAAAATTAGAGTGATCTGGAGAAGCTCTTCCTAACGCGCTTTTTTGAAGATGACTCAGAGATCATAATGCCTACTCTCTTGGCCACAAAGCAGCGAAAGGAGAGTCAGTCAAATCATTTGTAGAGAGATTTGGAACATGGCACTCCGATGTCCTAGCGGTATGACCTAGGTCACCCTGGTAGAAACGTGCCGCCACAATCTACAAACGTCACTCCTAGCCCAGATAGGAGTTGTTGAAAGCCGCACCTAAAAGCAATTGGTCCAGCAAGGTGAACAGGCTGAAGAAATTGTCGCCAGGGTTAGAATAGAAGAAAACAACCCAGACCTGAAAGGTCGACAAGGCGCACACCAGAAACATCTTTTCAACCAAAAAGGAAAGATAACTTGGCGACAGAGACAAAATCCCCTGTCAAACCTCAGCCAGTCAAGGGAAGTGGCTCTTCAAGTCAGCCACGCGCCAATAAGCAATATTCCTTCAAAGACG
This sequence comes from Agave tequilana, assembly GCA_038442645.1. Lineage (NCBI taxonomy): Eukaryota > Viridiplantae > Streptophyta > Magnoliopsida > Asparagales > Asparagaceae > Agave > Agave tequilana. The sequence continues at coordinate 402,298 of JAVJIF010002324.1, forward strand.
AACATGTTGATTCGTTGTTTAAGTTACTCAACAAGAGAAATAGATTAAAGCTTCCTTAAGCTAGACGTCCTGAAGAAGTCGGTAAAACCGATAATCCTAACTACTGCCTGTATCATAGGATGCTGGGGAACCCCACCAAGAGCTGTTATATCTTCAAAGACATCCTTCAGGCTCTAATTGATGCAGAGGTACTAAAACTCCGTCCAGAGCAAAAGAAAGTGATGGCTAATATGACATCATTCCTCCAGTTTGGAAGACAGCATCCAACACCCTCTGGAGTAGTTCCCATTCCGAAAGGGGAACTAAGAATGATCAATATGGACCCTCATCATCAACAAGAGAAGGATCTTGTACCTGTCCCCACACCTCAGGGGGAAGTTATGCGGGTTCATCCTGACCTGGTGGACAGCCAGCAATGGACCACTATTACCAGCAGAAGGTCTAAAGGCAAGGCAAGAGCTTCGTCCTGTAATGTGGTGTGCGCTTCTTCCCGAGAAGCAGAAACCGATGTTCCCTCACTAACTGATTCAGAAGAGGAAATAATAGTTCTTACTGCAGAACCTAATAAACCACTCATGGCAGAAACTCGTTCGGCTCAGTCATATTTAAAAAAGTATGACGAAATGGTGGCAACCCTCCTAAACCCACTACAGAGTCAGCCAAGCCCTCCATGAAACAACTGGTGGAGAAGCAGAAAGAGCTTCGGTTTTCTAAAGCTCTCCCAAAGGACAACGCGAAAGGATCTACAACATCTTACCACTTTGACGTCCTGGCTCAACTGGCCAATATCCCAGCCAGAATCACCCTTTACGAGCTCCTGAGGCTATCAAAGTCAACCAGAGAAGCTCTGAGGGAAGCCCTAGCTAATGCTGAGGTCTTCATGACCCAGATACCGACTGGACCACGGGAGGAAGATGTAGAGGATTGCCTCCATGCCTCCCAAAATGCTCCCTGCATCACCTTCACGGCAGATGATATGCAGGTTAAGGGAAAACATGATCGGCCCCTATACTTTACAGGGTATATTGGATCATCTGAAGTAAGCTGCATTCAGGTAGATCTAGGATCCGCGTTGAGCATTATGCCTCGCCGGTCATGCAACATTTAAGGATTCCTACCCACCGATTGAGCGCCACCCAGACTACCATTTATGGTTTCAATGCCAATGGTACGCGCCCAATGGTGAAGATCAAGCTCAAATGCCAAATTGGGGACTTAAAGTCCTAAGTGACGTGCTATGTGATCGATGCCGATACTTTATACAATTTGCTGCTTGGACGACCATGGATTCATCGTAATTCCATTGTCCCCTCCACTCTCCACCAAGGTATGAAATACATCGACGGAAGTGGGAAGGTACGAACGTTGATTGCTGAAAGGCATCCATTCAAGGGGGTGGGGAACTATTTCACAGACTCTCTCCTGTACCAAGACTCTCTGGAAATAAACGAGAACCTACAACCAGAGGAACCAGACTCTGGTAATGAAGCTAACACCGAGCAAGAGAAAGAAGAGTGCATGTGGGAATTAGATCCACTTGTAACGAGCATTAATAAGCTCGATGTTAATAATACCGCCAATGATGTAGGCGGGTGGTATATTAATGAAGAGTTAAATTTGACTTACTTTTCTATGCTCGCTTCTGATTAGTGCCATCAGACACTAGTATCGAAGTGGATAATGACCCCTGGTCGGCAATGGATGCTCTGACATCATTGCATGTACCAATGAAGTCATCCTTCGAAACGTACCAAGATGTCGGTGATGCGCAAGAATCAGCATTCATGGTTCCAGCAAGACGCAAAGGCCAAAACCAATCCTTTTCGGACAAATCAAGTCCGAACTGATATCTTATGAGGAGTCAGAAAGCGAGAATGAACCTCCTCAGTTCACCCATTATGAGCCAAATATACTCAGAATGATGGGAAGCATGGGGTATGATCTGACAAACGGTCCTGGGTTGAACTTCGGCAAAGGAAGAAGAACACTGCTTCGGTCTTTCGTTCTGAAAGGGAAAACCCCTGATTATTACCATCGAACTCGCAGGGAGAACAGGTCCGCAAGGGCATGTCATAGTCTGAGTGGAGATAGTACTCGTCTCCCAACAGAACTATGTGATTCCTCGAGCTTTCTCATTACCGAGCCTTGCTCCAACAACGTAGCGGAATACAATGCCCTCTTGATTGGAATGCAAATCGCTGATGAGATTGGCGTTAAAAATCTCGAGGCATATGGTGACTCTAAACTCATTGTTAACCAAGTTTGTGGGGAGTACGAAGTCAAACATAGGACTTAATACCCTATTACAAGGCAACTATCTCTATGGCCGAGGGGTTCGGAAACTTTTACATCGACCATGTACCACGCCAGCAAAATGCGCACGCAGATGCACTGGCATCTCTCGCTGCCTCTTTAGCCCTTCCAGCTGGAGTAGTAGAGAAAATATTTATCTATAATCACGACTTGTATTGCCCAAGAATCGCTTTTGAAGATCACCAAAAGCCGACAGGAGATTGTCAAGTCAAAGAAGCTCTTGAGTCGTCAGCCGGTTCAGAGCCTAGGGATTGGCGATTCCCCTGCATTGACTATGCCTTGTACGACATCCTCCCTGATGATCCCAAAGAAGCGTCTGCCATTAGAAGGAAAGCCCCCAAATTCTACTATAATGCGATTACGCGAACACTGTATAGTCGATCGTATGACGGGATCTTTCTCCGCTGTCTGTCGCGAAAAAAGGCACAAGAGGTACTCAAAGAAGCGCATGACGGCATGTGTGGAGCTCATCAACCTGGTCCAAAGCTTGGGGATCGACTCCGAAGATTGGGATATTATTGGCCTAGGATGATCCCTGACGCCATCACTTATGCCAAACGATGTCACGCCTGTCAAGTCCATGGTGATTTTATCTATCAAGCACCAGGGTATCTTCACTCTACAACTTCTACTTGGCCATTTGAGATGTGGGGATGGACGTAGTCGGCCCTATAAGCCCACCATCATCCAAAGGACACCTGTTCATTTTAGTCATAACCGATTACTTCTCTAAATGGGCCGAAGCTATCCCTTTGAGGGAAGTAAAGACATCTGATGTAATCAAATTCGTTAAATATCACATCATCTAACGTTTTGGTGTGCCACGACGAATTGTCCACGACAACGGGCCCTAATTCGTCAGTCAGGCTTTTTAAAGTTCTGCAACAAGTTCAGAATCTAGAGTGTGTCCTCGATAGCATACTACCCAGCTGCTAACGGCCTTGCGGAAACTTTCAACAAGACTATTGGCAAGCTTCTCAAGAAATTCGTCTCAAAAAGCCAACATGATTGGGGCGACAAATTAGGTGAATGCTTATGGGCCTATCGCACGACAGTCCGAACCCCAACGAAAGCTACACCATTCTCTTTGGTATATGGGTGTGAAGCTGTACTCCCGCTAGAAATCCAAATCCCATCTCTATGCGTCGCCTTGACAGCAGAGATGACAAATGAGGAGAAGCATCGACTGCGACTCCAAGAGCTGAAGGCTTTAGATGATAAACGTCTGCACGCTCAATAGCAAATAGAGCTCTACCAAGCTCGAATTACCAGACCCTTCAACAAAAAAGTCAAGGAGCGAACTTTCAAGAAAGGTGACCTTGTCTTAGCTGTCAGAAGACCTATGGTAATGACACACAAGAAAAAAAAAGAATTCCAACTCAAATGGGAAGGACCATTTGTAGTGGAGTCGGTCTACTCAAATGGAGCATATCGCCTCATAACCTCAGACGGTGATACGCTCTTGATGCCAATCAATGATAAATTCTTGAAGAAATACTACCCTTGATAGCATTCTTCCCCCGATCAAGTTAATACTGCACCTCTGATCAAAACTCCAGATCCCAGAAGAGCTTCTTTCCTTTATTAGATCGAGCACTAGTTGCATCTTGATGTATGATGTAAATACTGAGAAAGAAACAAAAAGTGAAACTCTATTTTTTTAGCTTAGTTACTCCTCTGACGGACCTCCAATGCCTCCGACGGCCAAGGATAGAGGAAAATGTTGGCTTTTAAGCCCAACATAAATCTTCGACAACTCATCATGCTGAGGGAAATAGCATGGCTAGCCCAACTCAAATGACAGTTGGTAAAGGCACACCAAATCCGTTGATAGCTGAGGTTTGCTAAAAATGAAATCACCTAAAGGGGGGTGAATAGGTGAAAAGGCTAATCTAGAAACTATATGCGCTAAATGCGGAAGCTTAAAAACTAATTGCAACACACTTAATACAACACACAAGTGTAGCCGAATTCCCCATGAAGGGCTCTGGACTAACTCCTCTTGATTCCCCTAGATATGAGTTGAGGTGCTATATGAAGCTCTTGTGGTTAAGTACAAGTGAGGCACACACAAACAAGCCAAGCATATAATGATGATAAGCAATATGAAAGATGCAAGGCAACACAAGCAATTATGATATGAATGAATGAATGATGCTTTGCACAAAGTAAAGAGAGAGAGTTTAGAGAGACAATGGATCAAACACAAACACAAAGATATGTTTCGAGGTTCGAGCCCCTAGCTCTACGTCCCTGCCTTCACCGAGAAGGATTTCTAATCCACTATCTTGTCCACCGAGGACTCCCACCGAGGGAACCTCCACCAAGGAGGATTTGTACAACAAGGGAGTACCGAACTCCTCTCTCAAACACCGCCTCACAACCGAGGGTAGGCCCGTAGCCAAACAACAACCAACAACACCTCTACCGAAGAGGGTTACCAACACCAACTCCACTTCTCACTAGAGGAAGCAAACAACAATCCTCAACCTCTACCGAAGAGGGAGTAAACCAATCACCCGATCAACCTCTACCAAAGAGGGATACAACAAAAGCAAGGGTGTTTACAACTTGGAGGCTTAGCAACCTCAAACAATTCTCTTTTTCCCACAAACAAATGATCCTAATAGAATAGGATAGATGATAGCTCAAGTGTGAAAAAAATAAAGTGTTTTGATCAAAGAAATACTCTTGGGAAAATACCAAATAGATATTGAAATGAAGAACAATAAACCAATTTCCCAAAAACCTATTTTCTTTGAAAATAACAAAACACTTAAAACAAATGAAATGAATCTTTTTGCTCTTTAAACTCTTTTGAAAACTTCTTTTAAAACCAGAGAATGGGGAAAAATTAGCTCAAAAATCTTAGTTAAAACCATGAAGAAATGAGGTATTTATAGCCCCAAAAGAAAACTAGCCGTTAGACTGAACTGTCAGTCTGACAGGCTGGCGGTCGACCGGCCGGTCGACCGCCAACGGTCAGAAATATGACCGTTGGGGAAGCCCGGTCGACCGCCCAGATACAGAGAGCAAGCTCCCTGGTCCGGTCGACCGGCCGGTCGACCGGCCCTGTATCTGCCAGACGTGCACAAAGCTGTGCACGTCGGTCGACCATTGCGTCGACCGGCCCTTGGTGCGGTCGACCGCCCGGTCGACCGAGCTGGTCTGTCAGCCAGTTCTGGGTCAGAAAACAGGGTCAGAAAAACAGTTAAAAAATATTCTTAAAAATACTTTTATCTCTTCTAAAAATCCTAAAATAGTTTTAACATTTTGCATTGATATATAAACATGTGATAAAAATTTCAACTCAAATATCAAGCAATTTGAACTATTTTTGTGTCTAACAATTTTTACCAAAACCAAAACTTGTATTTTACCAAACATGTATTTTTCAATAAGAAATCTGATTTTTCCTAAACTTCATTGAAATACAAAAACATGATATTTAAACACATAGAAGCATGTTGCATATGGACATAGGTCCAATATACATGAAACATAGATATATCATAGTTTTTGTCTTTAAGTCCAAAAATATGTTTTGTTAAAAATACCAAAACATAAAACTACATGAATAGGTATGTCAAACTAAGTTTGTATAAGTCATGTAAGCATGTATGTATATAGAGCACATCTAATATACATAAAAACAAAGTAAACTTGTTTTGATTAACTATTCATGAAAACCAAATCCAAAACCAAAACGTGTGTGTGTTGTGCACTTGAGCATATCAACTATTCTAAGCTTTACAATATGGATCTAAACACACTAAACTATGATACCTAAGTCTTCTTGACGATCTTCATCTTCAAGTCGACTTGGTCCAAACACCGTGATCCAACGAGCATGGCTATGAGTGATCTTGACACTCGGGCTCGGGAATCACCAAGTGAAGGCTTCCAAACTCCTCTTTTTGAAGCAATCACCAACTAATATCTTGTTACATGATCTGAAACTAAAATCACAAGATTATTAGTAAACATAACTACATGAGTTAATCATCATCAAAACTAGAGAGGAAGGCCTCCGGGCCAACAAAAAATCCTAGTGGTCTTGATCCCACTCTCTCCTCTAAAATTTCTTACCAATTCTCACCCACAGAATGGTAGGATCACAAAAAAATACCGGTGTTCATCTCCTTAATGAAATGAACTGGATTCTGTCATGTTAATATTAAATCTCTGACAATGAAAAACTTCAATACTCCCTAGCGAGTACAAACTTTACTTGTCTCAACTCTATATGGAGTAGCAAGTCTTCAAATTTGTCAAATTAACACTACACCTATGACATTCTAAACTTTACTTGTCAATTCTCATCAATAGAATGACAAATCCTCAGAATTGCTCATACTGCAAATCGATTACTGTCAGGTTAACATCATACCTCTGACAAATTACTGTTAAGTTTAACACTAAATCTCTAACAGTGATTGAGTTGCTGCCAAGTTCAATATTAAACATCTGACAGTTACTTTTCCTCAGGCTTACATATCAAAGCTGAGATGAGCGATACTAAGTTTAACATCACACCTCTAGCGTCCAATTCATGGCTAAGTTCAACAATACACCTATGGCCATGACTTTCCCTCGGACTTCCTTGTCGAAGTCGAGATGACCAATGCTAAGTTCAAAATTGCACCTCTAGCGTTACCCTCACTGCCAAGTTTAATATTACACCTATGACAGTGATGCTTTCAGTTTTCCTAAATGAAGCTGAAACACTCTTGAGTTAAGTTAATATCACACCTCTGACTCACATCCTTGTCAAGTTTACATCACACTTCTGACAAGTTTTAATTCAACCCGTTAAGTTAATATCACACCTCTAACGGTAAAAGTTCTCCTAGATCCCCCGCGAGTCTAGTCTCACTTGTTATTCTTGTCAACAGAATAACAAGTCTACTTAAAAACATTGTTAGGTTAACATTACACCTCTAACAGTATTTTCATTAAATCCCCAGCTGAGTTTTAGTCAAGTTAATACCAAACCTCTGATGAAAACTCATTTGTAATCCTCCATTGGGGAACAAATTTCACTTGTCATTTTCATTTATAGATTGGTAGGTCCACAAGAACTATCCTACTCCTGTCAAGTTAATATCACACCTCTGACAACATTCTTGAATTCCTGAAACAGGATTTTTTTTCCCAAACTTTGACTTGTTAAGATTATTATCACATTTTTAGCAAGTCAAAGGTCCTTACTTCTATTTGTCTGATTTTCAATGCGAAAAAGGAATCCAAGACAATATAAAAAGACAAGAAAAGTGTCACTTTTATTTATATTCAAACATATGAAAGTGATACAAGACGCTCTCTTATACAATAAGATTGAGTGTTATAATAAGGAGTATAAAGAAGTCCTTCTCTCTGAGCAAAAGATTGCACTCACTCCTTAAGGCATTTACACTACTCCAAATACAAGATGTTTGAAAGAGCGTCGAAGAAAGACTGATCAATGTAGAGACGATCGGATGCTGATTACACCATGATGCATGATGTAAACATTGAAGAAGCTCATTGCTGACTGAGAACAATGGTGTTACTCGAGGTCGAAATGCAGAAGAATATTCTGATTCCACCCGACCAACTGGTGTAGGCCATGATCCTTCGTTGATGAACATCTCCACCACCAGAAAGTCATCTAATGAGCATGGGCTTTTCGTCGATGTCACTTCTGGGGGTAAGATTGGTGAAGGGAGGATCCGAGACCTTACAGGTGACGTCCTCTTTCCCGTGACCTGCAAAAGGATCATACCCACCACCATACCCACTGTGACCATGACAAACCCGGGGGCACTGCCGGTGCATCATGTCCAATAAGGCCTTGACGGATGTCATCAATCGCGCAAATCCTCTTCGCCGATGAACATGAGCGTTGATTTCTCCAGTGCTCGCCCATCGACCGAGCTTGCTGTCGAAATATTCTCCTAAGGGCCCAGCGAAGATGCAAAAGGCTGACTGAGACCGCCATAATCTGCAAGGAACAAAAATCAAAAGGTTAAAATTCTATAAAGGCAGAAACAGAAATGTAAAAGTAGACGCGGTTTGAAGTGGTAAACTTCAGACGCAGAAATGACCAGTGCAGAAATTCTAAAGTTCTGTCAAAGCAACAACATATAAACTGAAGGACAGACGCGGTTGAAGTTGTGGACTTCAAACGCGGATTTAACCAGCACAGATTTGAACGCGGTCTAATTTTAGACCCGCGTTCAAAATACGAGACGCAAGGTAAAACAGATGCAGAAGTCGCCACACCCGCGTTTGAGAAACAGGGGTTGCCACATCCAAGTCCAGAGGCCCCGAAAGAATTAAAATTCTTTAAGTCAAGAACCTCAAACGCGGACTTTATAAACAAAGCTCATGTCTCAAGATCCAAATACAGAGTCCATCACACTCGCATTCAAAGGATTTTGAGTTAAAATTCAAAGTCAATTAACTCATGCTTCATCAAGAAGTCTAAAAGACGCGACTTTCGAATAACGGGCGCATCAGTCAGAATTCCAGAGAAAGATCAAGAGAGCGACTCTCTTTGACAGGCAAGAAAATAGAAACTCAGCGGGACTGAGTATTTCATGGCGACAAGCGGTTCCTAGCCACAGAAGAAACCTTTAGATGTTGAACTTTATGCATCAAGGTGCAGTCATAAAAGGTACTTAAAGCGATGCCTTTTATCTTGAAATCACTTGACAGTGATAATCGCTGGGAAAGATTAAAGGAAAGCATGAAAGTTTTGAGTTCTCGCTGTCCATTGGAACACATCCCCTTGAAGAGAAGAAAAATAAGTCAAGATGAAGACCCTCAGAGCGTATGATCTTAAGGGAAACAGTCTGAATAACAGACTGTTAAGAAGAGGAGGCCTATTTATAGGCGTGCCATGAGGCTTACAATTAATGGCATAAAAATCAAAGCCATCAGCCTTAATTCCTGCACGAACGTCAAAACCCAATAAGGAGTTGACGCGTGGATTGCCACTTCGGGAAACATCGGAGGACACAAGTCCCCAATCGTTAACGCCGACTTGGCATTTAAAGGTCCAACCAGATCTTTAAGACGGACTGCATGTGACGCTTAGGAGGTTGCGTCAAGCGCAAACTCAAGGTCGTGCCCTGAAATCCGCATCCTTTCATAAACCCGAAGGCTACATTCTTTTCATTCCTGCTAAAAGATCCACAATCGCGTCTCCTGGAGTGGTTCAGAGCTGCGGCTCCTCAGCGAATTAGGTCTATTCAGGAGTTGCGTCTTGAGTTCACATCAACTTACGAGATTTAAAGGCTGCGTCCTGAAGTCCGCGTCCTCAATAACCAGCGGAATCCCTCGCGTCGCTCTTGAGGAGCCCAAAGCTGCGCCTCTACTGTAAGATGAACGTCACATCCCCATCGTGAACTCAGTACAGCCTGAGTTTGTACCCTATCAAGGGACCAGAGCCGCGTCTCTATTGAGCCAATGTCGCGTCTACATCAACTAGCTGAGATTCATGCGACGTCTTGAGGAGCCCGAGACCGCGTCTCCATTACATCCTGAATGTTGCATCCCCATAGAATCAAGGACCGCGTCCATGGATCCGCGTCCTTCCATAAAGTCGCGTCTTTACCGCGTCCATGGATCCGCGTCCTTCCATAAAGCCGCATCTTTATCAAAAAGAAAGGTCCGCGCGTCTTCCTTGATGAGCCTGAACGGCGTCTCCATTAATGAGTCAGAGTCGCGTCTCCCAGAATCGTGTCTCCACTACAAATGAGAATCGCGTCTCGCTCAAGAATTCAGTTCAGCCTGAGTTTATTATTTATGGCCGTACCCTATCTAAGGACTGCGTCTCCACAAACAGTCAAGGAGTACGATTATGAAAACTGAGTTCATCCACAGGTAACACAGAATCTGAAAGGATAAAGATGAGACAAAATTTTAAAGACGTTTATTATTTGACTCAAAAAATGATAAAAGTAATACAAACACTCTTATTTGACAAATGGAGTGTTACAGAAAAAAAGAAGAAGAAGACTAATAATCCTCCTGATTCCCTAAAGAACGGATTTGTTCCCGGAGGTGATGCATCTCGAGCTGACGCGCCCTTTCAGCTTCCATCAGAGCTTGAACCCATAGCTCTTCCTCAGACAAAAATCTCTTCGTAGCCAATTGCGCCTGAAGAGACTCCAACCTGGAAGAATGAGCAGAAAGGTTTTCCTGAACCTGTATCCTGGCAGTTTCCAGCTCTTCCAGCCTTTTTCTAGCAGCAACAAGTTTCTGCTCATTCGCCTCAATTAAGGCTTGCGCCCGGGCAATGATAATCTGAGCAGTGGTGATAACTTGCTCTGTACTCTGGATGACGATTTCAGATTCCCTTGAATTGTCAATCAGTCTTTGGTGGTCAGCTTGAAAATGCTGAAGATGGCGAGCCTCTTCAGCTATTTGTTCCTCTATCTCCTTTCGCTCGTGTTCTTGAGTGGCAAGAAGCTTACTCAGTATCGACCGAGCCTCATCCACTGAGCTATCATTCTCTAGAGTCTTGAGCTCCTTCAGGTGGCTCCCCAGCTGCTCAACCAGCATCAGGCACGCCCTAGCCTGTGAAGGACTCTCAGTATGACCAATGTTCTCGATCTGATTTTCGAGAAGTATCCGAGAAAACTCAAAAGAACTGCCCCCAGAAAGGATCAAGTCAACACAGGACCTCATGGAAGCAAAAATTGTTGCACCATTTGACGGGCTAGCTCTTCCATGATATCGTTAGCTAGAGATAACCCTGCTGATATACTCTCGGACCCCCTTTCCATGACAGAATGGGAGACGGGAACCAGTTCAATTTGCGCAAGAGTGAGGCTGACAATAGGTTCGTCAGATACTGAGGTAGTCACCGATACCTCCGGGACAGTTATTGTTGTAGCAGCTTCCATTGCAACAGAAACAATAGCAAACTCTATGGCACTGGGCTCCCTGGCCTAAGTTTGAATTGTGCTATCTTCTGCGCCAACGCTTGCCGCAGGATCCTCTATTTGAGCTACCTCAGTGCTCTCTGCAAACCACAATATTAAAATGTCAGTGGTAACGATAAAAAGGAGAATATCCAATACGTCAATTTCCTCTTACCAAGTTGAGAATCTGAAGATGGCAAATTCCTGGATAGGTCACGTGGGAATGAGGCTTCCCCGACCTCGACGGTTGCACTCTCTTGAGGCATTCTGATAACAGGAGCCTCAAGACCCTCCTACTGGGTCAGCTCTTAGATCATCTCCTCAATATGAGAAAAAGTTGTGGCTTCACTATCGACAGCCAGTCCTATAGAAGAAAGTCAAAGGAAATGTCAGAACTCTTTCCTAACTTGATGAGGAACCGGTTCGAGAAGACAAAGAAAATACCTTCAGTAGTAGCAATCATTGCTATCGGCGAAACCGTCACAGGGTTATATCCCCGTATCTCTTCCTCCGAGATATGCGAGAATTTGCTCGTATCAGGAAGAGCAGGTTCATCGCCAAAATCGACTTCTTCGCCAGAATAAAATCCAAGTTCTTCGGACGATGAAGACGACAGTTCAACACAAGAGGTCTCAGCAATTGAGACCTTACCACTGAGTACCCCAGCAGTAGGGCTGGGACCGACAACCGCGAGGTGGGTATCAATACACTGGGAGACCCAGGCTGCTGCACCTCCACCCTTCTCCCATGAGATGAAGAAGGCCCGGGCTGAGTTGAGACCCCCAGAATCTCAACGTCATACCTCCCCACCAAGTCAACTTCGGGTCGCTCGACCTCTTCAGCCATGACGGGCTCACCCGCGATTTTCCTTCTTCCAAGATCACGGGGCTCCTGCTGCGTAGACCGCGAGGATGAAGGATGGGGACTTCCTCTTCCTCTTCTTCCTCCTCCCTTTGCTCCTCAACATTAGAAGGAACTACCTTGGGCATTAAAACTTCAGCCTCCGATTCCCTCCTAGCCTTCTTCGGGATAGGCTCACCCTTAGAAGCAGAGTCGTGGGAATGTTTGGATATAGCCTGCCGACTCTTTTTAGCAGGCTACCCCTTGGGTACTGCTGCCCTTGGTCCCATTCCTGCTTCCCCTCCTGTTTCGCTGCCTAATATTTGTAACGCCCCGATTCCACGGATACGGGGACGTCACTGCAACGCATATACGTAGGTCAAAAGAAGCCCCCACGTATATACGCTAAGCATAAAAGTACAACAAGAAATCAGAGTACACACGAAGCGTGGTATTCTTAATATGCCAACATGAAAGGTACATATACAAAGCTATCACAGGATATGATAAACCATACATATTACACATATGTCTTTTATCACAACCAAGTCCAAAAGTGAAATATACAATAAAGATACAAAAATGCTCACGAGTAGGATGAAGATCCCGTGAGTCAAAGGAGTCTGGCACGAGGAACTGGAGCTAGGATGCCTGCTCGCTAAGGAAAGCTCGATCTACGGTGGACAACTCCACTTCGATCCAGCTTCGGAATCTGAATATGCAAATTCAAGGAATCAAGACATGTACAATAAGTGAACTACGGCCAAGTGGCTAAGAGACATGAATAGGGGTTAGAACACAAGTATGGTATATAAGGACGGGTATAACATAATCATAAAACAGGAAAACACAAGTAAAGCTGATTACAAGCAAAAGTGATTGTATACGCTTAAGTCACGGTCCCATGAGACTAGTACATCGAAGGAATAATCCAAACAAGGAAACCCTCATATATATACCATTATCTCATGCCACAGGAAATCAAGCGTATAGAATCAGAGTTGCAAATCATATGGAAGTTAAACAGAAATATATAACAAAAATACCAAGAATCATAACTATAACTATAACTGGAAATCACGGGAATCATGATAAGGGTTACAACTGGAAACATAATCGGAGCATGACTGGAATATCAAGAATCATAACAATATCCATAACAGTATCAATTATTATTATTATTACTCGTCTAACCCATATATCTAGGTATGTGTCTCGGTATATATCCCAACTCACATACATCCATATATAAGAGAGTCGAGGGTAGTTACCGAAAGATGATGAAGAACTGATATCACTTCTTATAGTAGTTTCCATACACCTGGAACCAGTTTGGAGGCTCAAAGTCCCCCTAATAATAGTTGCCATAACACTTTCACCAATGTATATATATATATATATCCATATATATATACTTTTATTCCATCACTATAAGCAAGGTATCATTCCGGCATCCATCACTTCCTCCCATACCCATACAAGTTGTCCTTTTTATAGCTTTTTAACATAATTATCAGATTTCGGGAATGAACAATATCAAAACAGGTATACATAACAGTAATCAGTACATAACGGTAATCAGGTGTTACATCCCCTTTATCGTGATAATTGTAAGAATCGGTGTATCATGCTTGGTGTCAAGAGATAGCATGACAAGTGGTGATATGAATCAAGTAACCAATCATAATAAGAGATTGATGATAAGCAAGGCAAGTCATGGCCTAACGAGAGGGTCTAGCAAGTTAGGTGATATACATGTGTTAAAAGGAAACATAAAACTATCAAGTCTAAAGGATTGACAAGCGGTTGATAGTGTTAATGAACAAGTCATGAAGTATCAGTTATGAAGCCTAAACAAGAATAATATATCACATGTACATCAACGATAAGGGCTAATTTTAGAAAAGAGAAGAATCAACAATTTTGGCCCAGAATTGGACTGTCGGTCGACCCCCGGTCGACTGCCGGTCGACTGCCGGTCGACCGGACAAAATGCGTGAGCTCCAGGTTTGGTCGGTCGACTTCCGGTCGACTGCCGGTCGACCGGAGATATAACTACCGGTCGCCTGTCGGTCGACTGCCGGTCGACCGATACAGGGCCGTGAGCTCCAGGTTTTCTACCGGTCGACTGGTTGGTGAACCGGTCGACCGCCTACTCAAAACTGTGCACGTTTGTGCACATCGGTCGACCGCTCCCTTGGGCCGGTCGACCGAAGTTCTGAAATCTGCTGCTGTTTGGTCAAAAAAACAGATTTTTGTATGGTTGATTTTGGTAGTCTAAAAATATGATTTTGATGACTCAAAGGGACATGATTTATCAACACAAGTATACAAGGAATTTTACGAGTCTTGGTGAGTAAATATACTCACCTCGAACGGTTGTGTGAAGCTTTTACGAGTTCCGAAAGATTGTGGTCGACGATAGGTCCAAGATGATCCCAAATCCCAAGGTTGAAGTTGCTTGAGATGAAGATGAAGACCTAGGTTTGCTTTTGGAAGTTTAGGGTTTGAGTTGGAGAAGGAGAGAGATTTTGTAAAGACTATCTCATGGTGAAATGAAGAAAAGGAATTAAAATGTAAAGGATTTGTTTAAATAGGTTTTAGATTTGTAAAGGGGATGTAATTAAATAGAAGGGAGGGGTTTTTGTGCAAATAGGGGATGAGATATTTTCTTGACCAATCAAAATTAGCCAAGTGGGGAGTGAGGTGTTCTCTTTGGCCAATTAAAACTTGCCAAAGAGGTGATGAGGTGGAGGGTATTAATGAGGAAGAGTGTGGAATGTGGAGAGGTGTAAAAGAGATTGGAATTTTTGGTAATTGGAAATCCTTTAGCTTAGGGAAGAAGTAAAGGAAAATAGAGAAAAGGAAGAAGGAAAGAATTTGTAAAAGAGAAGATATTTTCTCTAACTTGAAAAAGTAAAATATTGGAAACACGGATTCCTAGGTTAAAGTCAAAGATGCGGAAATCATTTCGGAAAATACCGAAATCGTCCGAAATTCAAGTATCCCGGATCGACTCGCAATTTTCACCAAAAATCAATAATAATATATAAAGACCTATAGTGAAATCCGTTTGAAGAAATACTGTATAGTTTTAAAGTTAAAAATCCCGGAATCAGTTACCTACCGACTCCGAAAGAATTTTCATAAAATCATAAAATCCTCAGAAAAAGTATTTAAGTAAGAAATGTGATTCTAAGAATTAAAGTCTAAAGGACCATCTAGAATTTCCTAGCTGTGTGTGAATTAAAAATCCTGGAATCGGTTATCTACCGACTCCGGTGGAATATCCATAAATTCGTAAAATCTTCAGAAAAAGGATTTAGGTAGGAAATATTACTCTAAGAAAAATCGTCTAAAGACTCTTCGAGAATTTCCAAGTGGTTTGTGAATTAAAAATCCGGGAAGCTGTCAGCGACACTGGCCGACACCGGTTTTGAAGAAATTCCTTTTAATTCCGGAAAATTCCAGAAAATCATAGAAAATACACTATATTGGAAAATGATATTTAAAATTGAAATCGGTCAAATACGGAAAGTAAATCGAAAAATACGATCGAAAAACTGAATACGCAATTATGTACGTATTCCAGGAACGGGGTATTACAATCCACCCACCTTACAAAAATTGCGTCCTCGCAATTTCGTTAAGGGGCAAATTGAATACAAGGAGGACAAGGGTGAAATCAAAGGTCTCGAAAAATCCAAAACAAGGTTAAGGTGAATACAGGAAGAACCAGAATGGACAATGATAGAATGACAATGGAAAAAGATTAAGAAAGATAACCAACTCAAATACAAGAAATGAGGTAGTGGTTACCATGATATCCTAAGGCTCCTGCTCCGGATGCTGGTCTTCACGTTCTGCTGCATCATCTGATGCCTCTGCCGCCATGACGTAACCTTGACCTCTACCTTGATCTGTTCTTGTTCTCATTCCCCTCTGCTGATAATCATACTGCTGAGGTGGAAATGGAACTCTCCGATCAACAGGTTCAGGGTCCCTCCTTAGTGGTGGTGCTGGAAGTGCTGGGGCTGGATGTGCTGGAGCTGGAAGAGCTGGTCTGATCGGCGCCACATGCCCAAACTTTCTGTACGGGCAACTCCTTAGTGTATGACTCTCTGCCCCACATGCCAAACATAATCCATTGGCCACCCGACAATCTCTCTTATAATGCCCTGGTCTATGGCAGAAATTGCATACTATCTGAGACAGAGGAGGTTGGCATGGTCTCTTCATCATCGGGCCATGGGTTGCCCTATCTGCATACTCCTCATCCATCAGCTCAAAAGGCCTCTTCTTGGCCTGGTCCCTTATCTGGGTCAATCTCTTCTTCTCCAATCCACGCTCCACTTCTCGAGCTATGGTGAGAACTTCCGAATAAGTCTTCAGCTGTTGGGGCATTAGGAACATCTGAATGTCCATCTGTAGGCCCTGTTGAAATCTGCTTGCTCGCTTCTCCTCATCCGTTACCATGTACGGCGCGAAGCGGCTAAGTCTGAGAAACTCCGCGGCATACTCGTCCACGGACTTGTTCCACTGCTGGAGTCTGATGAACTGCTCCTCCATATCCTTCTGAGCAGTAGCAGGGAAGAACCTACTGTAGAAACTCTTGGAGAATGTGTCCCAAGTGACAGGCTTCTCCAATCTGGCCTCTTCAGCAAGCCACCAAGTTCTGGCTATATCCTTCAATTGAATCTTGGCGACCTCCACTTGATTCTCCTGTGGAACTCTGGCTGCATTCAACAAGTCCGATGTGTCCGTCAGCCATTGCTCAGCATCCAAGGGTTTCTCTCCACCCGTGAATATGGCTGGCTGCAGTCTTCTGAAATCCGATATATTCCCCGGCCTCTGTCCTTTAGGTGCTGCTAACTCTTGCCGGAGAAGTTCTGTCTGCTGCTGCTGGTTCTCCATCATCATTTGGATAACCCTCAGTATATCCACATTATCTCCCACTGCTCCATTCGATGCTGATCCAAAGTTGCTGCGACCCGATCTCCTCTCCATACTAAGGTGACTAAAGATAGCTGGAAGGAGTTGGAAAAATGGAAGGAGTTTAGGACACAATGGAAGAAATCAAGATGAAATAGATAAATCAAGAAGGACTAGATAACTTTGTACATTGTTTGTACATTGTAGTTGGCATTAGCAAATTACAATAATTTGCCGTTTGATTGTACTTTAGGTGTGAGAGCCTAAGCTCTGATACCAACCTGTAACGCCCCGATTCTACGGATACGGGGACGTCACTGCAACGCATATACGTAGGTCAAAAGAAGCCCCCACGTATATACGCTAAGCATAAAAGTACAACAAGAAATCAGAGTACACACGAAGCGTGGTATTCTTAATATGCCAACATGAAAGGTACATATACAAAGCTATCACAGGATATGATAAACCATACATATTACACATATGTCTTTTATCACAACCAAGTCCAAAAGTGAAATATACAATAAAGATACAAAATGCTCACGAGTAGGATGAAGATCCCGTGAGTCAAAGGAGTCTGGCACGAGGAACTGGAGCTAGGATGCCTGCTCGCTAAGGAAAGCTCGATCTACGGTGGACAACTCCACTTCGATCCAGCTTCGGAATCTGAATATGCAAATTCAAGGAATCAAGACATGTACAATAAGTGAACTACGGCCAAGTGGCTAAGAGACATGAATAGGGGTTAGAACACAAGTATGGTATATAAGGACGGGTATAACATAATCATAAAACAGGAAAACACAAGTAAAGCTGATTACAAGCAAAAGTGATTGTATACGCTTAAGTCACGGTCCCATGAGACTAGTACATCGAAGGAATAATCCAAACAAGGAAACCCTCATATATATACCATTATCTCATGCCACAGGAAATCAAGCGTATAGAATCAGAGTTGCAAATCATATGGAAGTTAAACAGAAATATATAACAAAAATACCAAGAATCATAACTATAACTATAACTGGAAATCACGGGAATCATGATAAGGGTTACAACTGGAAACATAATCGGAGCATGACTGGAATATCAAGAATCATAACAATATCCATAACAGTATCAATTATTATTATTATTACTCGTCTAACCCATATATCTAGGTATGTGTCTCGGTATATATCCCAACTCACATACATCCATATATAAGAGAGTCGAGGGTAGTTACCGGAAGATGATGAAGAACTGATATCACTTCTTATAGTAGTTTCCATACACCTGGAACCAGTTTGGAGGCTCAAAGTCCCCCTAATAATAGTTGCCATAACACTTTCACCAATGTATATATATATATATATCCATATATATATACTTTTATTCCATCACTATAAGCAAGGTATCATTCCGGCATCCATCACTTCCTCCCATACCCATACAAGTTGTCCTTTTTATAGCTTTTTAACATAATTATCAGATTTCGGGAATGAACAATATCAAAACAGGTATACATAACAGTAATCAGTACATAACGGTAATCAGGTGTTACATCCCCTTTATCGTGATAATTGTAAGAATCGGTGTATCATGCTTGGTGTCAAGAGATAGCATGACAAGTGGTGATATGAATCAAGTAACCAATCATAATAAGAGATTGATGATAAGCAAGGCAAGTCATGGCCTAACGAGAGGGTCTAGCAAGTTAGGTGATATACATGTGTTAAAAGGAAACATAAAACTATCAAGTCTAAAGGATTGACAAGCGGTTGATAGTGTTAATGAACAAGTCATGAAGTATCAGTTATGAAGCCTAAACAAGAATAATATATCACATGTACATCAACGATAAGGGCTAATTTTAGAAAAGAGAAGAATCAACAATTTTGGCCCAGAATTGGACTGTCGGTCGACCCCCGGTCGACTGCCGGTCGACTGCCGGTCGACCGGACAAAATGCGTGAGCTCCAGGTTTGGTCGGTCGACTTCCGGTCGACTGCCGGTCGACCGGAGATATAACTACCGGTCGCCTGTCGGTCGACTGCCGGTCGACCGATACAGGGCCGTGAGCTCCAGGTTTTCTACCGGTCGACTGGTTGGTGAACCGGTCGACCGCCTACTCAAAACTGTGCACGTTTGTGCACATCGGTCGACCGCTCCCTTGGGCCGGTCGACCGAAGTTCTGAAATCTGCTGCTGTTTGGTCAAAAAAACAGATTTTTGTATGGTTGATTTTGGTAGTCTAAAAATATGATTTTGATGACTCAAAGGGACATGATTTATCAACACAAGTATACAAGGAATTTTACGAGTCTTGGTGAGTAAATATACTCACCTCGAACGGTTGTGTGAAGCTTTTACGAGTTCCGAAAGATTGTGGTCGACGATAGGTCCAAGATGATCCCAAATCCCAAGGTTGAAGTTGCTTGAGATGAAGATGAAGACCTAGGTTTGCTTTTGGAAGTTTAGGGTTTGAGTTGGAGAAGGAGAGAGATTTTGTAAAGACTATCTCATGGTGAAATGAAGAAAAGGAATTAAAATGTAAAGGATTTGTTTAAATAGGTTTTAGATTTGTAAAGGGGATGTAATTAAATAGAAGGGAGGGGTTTTTGTGCAAATAGGGGATGAGATATTTTCTTGACCAATCAAAATTAGCCAAGTGGGGAGTGAGGTGTTCTCTTTGGCCAATTAAAACTTGCCAAAGAGGTGATGAGGTGGAGGGTATTAATGAGGAAGAGTGTGGAATGTGGAGAGGTGTAAAAGAGATTGGAATTTTTGGTAATTGGAAATCCTTTAGCTTAGGGAAGAAGTAAAGGAAAATAGAGAAAAGGAAGAAGGAAAGAATTTGTAAAAGAGAAGATATTTTCTCTAACTTGAAAAAGTAAAATATTGGAAACACGGATTCCTAGGTTAAAGTCAAAGATGCGGAAATCATTTCGGAAAATACCGAAATCGTCCGAAATTCAAGTATCTCGGATCGACTCGCAATTTTCACCAAAAATCAATAATAATATATAAAGACCTATAGTGAAATCCGTTTGAAGAAATACTGTATAGTTTTAAAGTTAAAAATCCCGGAATCAGTTACCTACCGACTCCGAAAGAATTTTCATAAAATCATAAAATCCTCAGAAAAAGTATTTAAGTAAGAAATGTGATTCTAAGAATTAAAGTCTAAAGGACCATCTAGAATTTCCTAGCTGTGTGTGAATTAAAAATCCTGGAATCGGTTATCTACCGACTCCGGTGGAATATCCATAAATTCGTAAAATCTTCAGAAAAAGGATTTAGGTAGGAAATATTACTCTAAGAAAAATCGTCTAAAGACTCTTCGAGAATTTCCAAGTGGTTTGTGAATTAAAAATCCGGGAAGCGGTCAGCGACACTAGCCGACACCGGTTTTGAAGAAATTCCTTTTAATTCCGGAAAATTCCAGAAAATCATAGAAAATACACTATATTGGAAAATGATATTTAAAATTGAAATCGGTCAAATACGGAAAGTAAATTGAAAAATACGATCGAAAAACTGAATACGCAATTATGTACGTATTCCAGGAACGGGGTATTACAATATTCGTCCATACCTCATATACGTTTGTTGGACTCCAACTTGTCCTTATAAGACGCCTTGATGTTCTTAATGCAAGAGGTATTTATACTGAAACCAGGCATCCTACTAGCCAGGGAGTACCAGGTACAGAAGCTGAGGCTGGTATAATAATTAGGCGTCTTGTGAGGAAGGCTGAAAATAGCTTTTGTCCCTCCAGCCACGCTGTAGTACCACGCTCGGGCACCTTCAAATAAATTTTCGCTGAAGCAGACGCCAGCGTTGGGGTTGCCGATATATAGTTGATCATAGCCGAACTGCAAAGCGAAACGACTGGGCATGTAAGGCTCGATCGTACATGAATTCCCTTGCCAGAAGATCAGATATCCAGGCCGAATATTAATCAGCCACCAAACGACTCCCGATGGTAGTCTTGTGAAATAATCTGGTCCCGCAAGGTCGGCAAATTTATCTCCGTAAGAGCACCAGCAATCTCAGGGAAGCAACGGTCGAGCTGATAGTTCGAAGCGTTCAGAATACATTCCGAATATAGAACATGTAATAGCAAGACCAGCTCGAATTTTTCAGCTTCTGCACGAAGGGAACAAAACCTGCAGAAAGAGGTACCGCCGTCATCAGTGAAGGGCAGTGCATAACGTACCAAGCCATCAAGTACGTATATGGAAGCTCGATCCTGGGGTTAGGAGTCTTCACTCTTGGCCTTCCCTCCGAATCAACCTCTGGCCTGCCCTCGGAGTCGACAATGGCCTCCACTTGGCACAGGCTTTTAACCAGAGCCCGTAACCCACTTTGAATTCCGGCCACCATTGCTGGAAGGAGGGCGATAGACCTTCCGTAGGCAAGCAAAACTGCCGGGTATACTACATCGGCGACAATTACTTCATGTGGCAGTGTTGGCACCACACAATGTTTCAGCCACAGCATGAGGAAGCCCGCCAATAGAGCCCGGTCAGAAATGGGAACTTAGGCCTGGTGATGAAAACTTTCAAAGACCGTATCTGGTCTGAAAGTGTCCTCGTTCAACTCAGTGGTGTAAGAGCTTGCAGAGGCATCGATCCTCTCAGCAATTTCCTCGTCAGTGCAAGGGACCAGATTAGTCACCGGGCTATCCTTCTCATTTATGCCATTGAACATATAGCTCGCCCAGGACATCTGCTTGACACCCCTGTTCCTCCAGGGATACTTGGCCGCAGATGTGAAAGTGGCACAACACTTCCCAATACGTCTCATATACCTGAGGATCCTCTTTCTTCAGAAGATGAAGCTCCTCAGAAGTCGGGACATAATCTTCATAAGGGGCATCTCCCATAACAAGCTCCGAGACTTCATACAGTTCGTGAAGAGCGAGCCCCATCTCTCCGACTGGAGTAAAAAATGTGCCTGTCAAAGGATTATAATGCTCCAAGACACCATAAAAATTGTGGGAATTTTGCGGGAGGCCATACTGTACGGCCCTGACCGAGTGATATAGCCCCATCTGCTGCAGCAGAGCCCCGAGCTCAACAAGCACAAATCCAACCATCCTACCCCACCAGGATTTGTTGGTAGAATGAACCCACCGAGCGGACGAAAGTCGACGGAAAAATCACCCCTAACTTTCATTAACTGGTTGATGAAAGTAGCGCCAAGCTGAGGGGTTTCTCCCTTCGGATACGCAGGCCTAACTAACAAGGGGAATAAACCAAAAACATCTTTCCAATGGCCTGCAGAATATACTTCCTTGGCACCTAATCTGCCAAGAGAGACGCCAAAGACAAACTGGGAAAGATATCAATCCATCGCATAATGAACGGACATGTGCTGAAGATAGGACAAGGAATACATCCCTCCTGTCCACTATATGACGGAGCCACTCGTAATCTCCGTCATGCAGAGTCCTATCATCCTCGTCAATGGCATCACCAAAGAGGAAAGCAGGCTTCCGTAACGAAGTACATGAATCCATCTCGAACAATCCATCAGAGATAATTTCCCGAAGGGTCACCATACTGGCCTTGATCATCCTCTCCCTTTGTTCCTTTGATTTACCGGAAGTCACAGGAGCGGTTTTCTAAAGCACGAATGTCAGATTTCTGTCGGCGCCACCTACGTGCCCAAAATGACACTTCTTGGACAGAGGACTAGAAGAGTATCTCACTGCAATGAAGATGACACTTAGTCAGAAATCTAAAAGAAAATGGCTAAGTGCTTGAGGGTCAAACACAGAAATGAATCCAGAAGCGAAAATCAGCAAAATCCACGTCTAGACTCAAAAATGCGAGGCATGCATGTAGCCCGCATTTCAAAATCCATAACTTAGAAAAATTTCTAAGTATCGGACTCAGACGCGAAATTCAGTAAAACTCGCAGGACGCGAGAATCATAAGAAATCTACGTCTGAACTCCCCATACTTAGAAATATTTTGACCATTGAGTTCAAAACGCAAGGCTCAACGAGGCCCGCATTCAACAAACAGGTACGGACTCAAGTTGCTGAAGCAAGGACGCAGAGGTCGTCAAATCCGCGTCTTGCCTACCAATTCAAGAGCCGCGTCTGAAGATCAAACACGGGCATAAGCCTTGTGTTGGCGGTTCACATTCAAAAGAGACTTAAGAGTTAAAAGAACTCTTTAAGCCCCTTCAATGGCGAAAACCAAATCAGATGAGTTTACTACCTGAAATAGGGGCCTCCTGCGTAGAAGAAATGTCCATCTGAGTCTCAGGAGCAGCAGTGCTCGAGGACGAAGCCACATGCTTAGCTTTTGGGGCCATTTCGACCGTGAAATCGGTGCTGAAGACGTTAAAACTTGAAAAGAGCTTTTAAGTTTCTTTTAACTCTCGACAGAAAGCTCAGCGAAGAAGAAGAAGAGTCTAATGATGACTCTTGAAAGACTGTTGTCTTTTATTAGCACAGTGATTCACAGAGACACGCGGCGCTTGGCTCGAGACCTAATCCCCGCCTGACGCGTGACGCGCATATTAAATGCAACGCAAAATTCACGCGCCAAAGGAAAGATGTCCCCTCAGTTTCGCCGGACAGATGGCAACGCGCCCAAAATACGGATTCGTGTTTAACAAAAACCGCATCCCTCCAAAAAGTCGCGCCTCTTCAGCAAGGCCAAAGTCGCGCCTAGTTCACAGAGTGAGAGCTGCGTCTTCATCTCAAAGATCGCGTCCCTATAAGAGCCGCGTTTCTTCATTAAACTAATAGATGCGTCCCCACTCCAAGTGAGGACTGCGTCTCTAGAATAACATGACCCCTGCGTCTACAAGACTTACATTCAGTTTTTGCTTCTGCAAATCTGTTCAACAGTACACTGGCACAAGCAGACGACTGTTCACCCCTGATTTAAAGTACACCAACAACCTGCTCAGAGCACTGAGGAGGTCTGGACTGCGTATCTAGACACTCACCACGATCATCTCTGGTGCCTTCAAAGGGTTTTACAGTACACTCACGAAGACCATACTTCAGTTAAGATCAAGCTCAGAGTATCTCAAATGATTGTCAGTCCAATCATGAGAAGTATGAATTCAACCAGAGTCCAAAGTATTTCGAAATCCGTCCCAGTTGACCGCGGAATATCGAAAACTTTGGAGGGAGTTCTGTAGGCTGTCTAAAATACAGTGAAGACAAGTCGTCAAAAAGTAGAATCCAAACTCCAGACGCAGGGCTAGTCATCGCCACCAACGCAGGACCAAGACGGGAGGGTTGAAACTCGCGTCTCAACATCACTACAAGGACCGAGACGCGAGCGTTGAAACCCACGTCCCAATATTATTGCAAGTGCCAAGACGTAGAGTCCAAAGCCCGCGTCTCACGCGAAGCTTGACGCAGAGCTGAAAACCCGCGTCTCTCAAGCATTACTTCATCAGCAAAACGCAAGGCTCAAAACCTGCGTCTCAGTTATAACTGCCCTCATTACTAGGCCAATTACTGCCTACGTAATGAGGGAGTTAACCCCCATTATGGAGTATTTTTAGGGGACACGTTTACCCCCTGAAACCTCTATAAATAGCCCAGTTTGCTATGGAAGAGGGTCAGAAAAAAGGTCGGATAATTCTTGGTCAAAAGAACTTCAATTGTAAGCCGTAGAAACACCAAGATTTCCAGCTGAAAAGAAAGAGAGAGTTCAACTCTTCTAACAACTTGCTGCGTATAAGTTTGTTCTTTGCCTACACTCTCTTTGAGATCCTTGGCGGATAGAAGCTGTATTACTTCATCTACTATCCAAAGAGAGAATTCTCAAGAGGTCCTGACGTTCATCCAGTCAACGGAAAATAAGATTCACTTTCTTTCGCCACATCAAGAACCCAGTACTAAATAAAGGGGAGATTCGAGTTTGATTATCTCCCCTCTCTTGTAAGAGGATTATTAATCCGCTGTAACTTTCTTTACAGTCAAATAAAGAATTTACTCCTCGATCTTCAGTTTTTCCTCCGCCAAACATCGATCAGCCGAATTGGCTAGCCATGTGCACGTCCTCGTGCACATCGGTCGACCGACCACTGGTCCGGTCGACCGCCAGCAGAGTCTAGCTGGGTTTTTGAGGGATTAAAAACTTGTCTTTTTTATCTTCAATTAAATCCGATAAAATCACATAAATTTTACAAAAATAAGTTCTTATTAGATCTTTGAAATACAAATATGTGTGACTAAAATTCAACACATATTATAAACAATTTGAACCATTTTTATGATATAGAAATTTGCCTTTAAACCAAAATCGGTATTTTTCAAACTTGGATTTTTGAAATGGAAAACCGTTTTCTTCAAAACTCATATGGATATAAAAACATAATACTGAAACAATTTTGAAGCATATTGTATATGAATAGAATCCAATATACATAAAAGATATTATATCTATGTTTTTGACATGAAATCCAAAATCCGATAAAACCAAAAATCAAAACCAATAAACTTTAAAAACTTGTGTGTGTATGTGAACTTGAGCATATCAATACTATCTAATCTTTACAATGATCTAAACATACTAAACACAAACTGAGGTCTTCTTGTATAACTCCTTCTCCAAGTAGACTCGATCCAAACTCGATCCAAGAGCTTGACTCCAACCGAGTATTAGATGCGATCTTGACGCTCGAGCTCTTGAATCAACACGTGAAAGCTTCAAAACTCTTTTGTTGAAGCTAATCACCTACTAAAATCTTGATCAAATATCTGAAACCAAATATCATAAGATTATTAGTAAACTATAACTACATGAGTTAATCATCATCAAAACTAGAGTGATGGGCCTCTGGGCCAACAATCTCCCCCTTTTTGATGATGACAAAACTCATGGAGTTTTATATGCATGGATTAAAGTTAATCTTCATAGAAGCTCCCCCTTAACTCATGCATAGCAATAAACAATAAAGATATTCAATGTATGCATAAAACAAATAACACATATTAACATATATGCTTTGATATCAATTGAAAACAAAACATATGTGCTCTAATACCAATTGAAAAAAAATAAACATGCATATATAAAACTCTCAAAATTCTTTTCTCCATTTTTGTATAAAATAAGGAAATCATGCATAAACATGCATATATAAAACTCTAAAATTTCTCTCCCCCTTTTGTCAAATCATCAATAAAGGGGCATAGATAAACTCAAAAAAAAAATTCTCCCTTTTTTCAAATCAAATAAGAAGGATGTATATACGATATACATTCATGAAGAGGAGAGACGTAAAGTTAACTCTCCCTGCATACATGCATTACATGAAACAGAGATGACTAAAAGCTAATCACATAACGCATAATATACAATGTATAAAAGGAGATGTGAAGCTCCCTCTACACACGTGTACTACATACCAAAGAGAGGTTAAGCTCCTCAATATGAGATACACTCGACATGAATCTATATATAAAGAAGATGTTAAGGTTCCCTTGCATATAAGCAATACATATCATCCCTTGCATATAAGCAATACATATCAAAACATTATGATACCAATTGAAAAATATATCAATTTATGATAAAGGTGTACATCAAAACATTATGATACCAATTGAAAACAAACAAAACATTTTTTTAAGATACCAATTGAAAGTAAACAAAAATTTTAAGATACTAAAAGATACCAATTGAAAATATATTGATATCAATTTAAAATGTCTTGTAAATCTTGATATTAATAGAAAATGAGACATTGTATGTTTTTGATACCAATTGAAATACATACATACATACACACACACACACACACACACACACACACACACACACATATATATATATATATATATATATATATATATATATATATATATACACACACACAAATATATATATATATATACACACACACACACACACACACACACACATACACACACACACACACACACACACACACATATATATATATATATAATATATATATATTGGAAATCTTGATACCAAATGAAAGTAACAACCAATTGAAAGTAAAACCAAATTATTTTAGGTAAACATAACTCATATCAATAAAGATACCAATTTAAAATGAAACATGATACAAATATTGAAAGTGTCAGCATATACCAAAACAAAGTATTTTTTATCATAAAAAATAGGAGTAAGATATCAATTGAAAATAAGATCGATTGAAATATACCTATTGAAAGATAAAACATAAATTTCTCCCCCTTTATGAAATACCAATAAAATAATACATAAGCTAGTATAAGATACCAATTGAAAAATAATTGACATTAAGGAGTAAATCAAGTTTAGCATAAACATAATTTGTGCTTTAAGATGTAAAGATATTGTAAGCACAATCAAATCACATATATGTATGAAAATATAAATACCATCGAAATTGATACTATTTGAAAGTTGAAGCATACATATATAGAAAACACAAATATGAGTATACAAAAAATATCAATTGTGATATCAATTAAAAATATAATAAGAATCAAGTGTATAACTCATACTACCTCCCTTTTCATGTACAAGTTAAAAAGATTTTCAATTTGAGCATATAAGGCATGGTCGTTCATCCAGCCGCTC
Source organism: Agave tequilana (assembly GCA_038442645.1). Classification (NCBI taxonomy): domain Eukaryota; kingdom Viridiplantae; phylum Streptophyta; class Magnoliopsida; order Asparagales; family Asparagaceae; genus Agave; species Agave tequilana. The sequence goes on from JAVJIF010002324.1 coordinate 429,858, forward strand.
TTAGGTTGGTGGGGTTTTCAAAAAATAGGATTTGAAAATAGTTTAACATGTTTGAAAATTCTACCAGTTGAAGAATAATGACTAGTTTGAAGATAATATTTGAAAACTAGTGCGAAATCCTTCAAGTAAGAAATAAAATATGAATATATCTATGAAAACATGAAAATCACTCAACAATTGTCACTCAAAGTCTATAAAGCACATATAAAGCTCATGGAAACATGAATCATGAGTAAACAAGGATGATGTGAGTGCTTGAGTCATGAAATCAACAAAGTCATGGAAATAGACAATGAAACTCAATATAAAATTAAAAGAATATGAAAATCATATAAATTTAATTTTCATCATAATAATTCCAATTTCAAGACATATGTATGTTTTGTCAAAAACTAAAGGTATACATACATATCCTAAACACAAATGAGTCCACAAAGAATTTTACATAAAAGGCAAATGACTCAAGGGTATACATGTATATCTAAAGTTTTAACCAAAATTAACATATACATGAAACTAGACATATTAAAATAAAAACATGTATAAAATAGGAAATACAAGTTGAAATGCAAGAATCATTAAAACTAGGCTATACTAGTACATCTAATGGGTACAAATGAGCAATTAGGCACAAATATACAAGAATCAATTGTGGCACATTAGTTGTACAAGTATCTACACAAGTTTTAATGAAAACTACATCTAAACATGTAATCAAAATATGAAGTGCAAAAGAATCATAAACATAAACCAATATGATCATTAAGTAAATGCACATGTTTAAAGTTATGATATACACAATAGCTAAACTTGCAGGCTGTCTAAAAAATCACTAAAAGACAAGCCATTAAAAAAAGCAGAATTCCAAGTTCTAGATGCGAAGCCGACTCCGGCCGCGTCTCAGCAGCACCAAGGCGCGAGGGTCCAAATCCGCGTCTCAGCCGCATCAAGGCGCGAGGGCCGAAACCCGCGTCTCAGCAGCACCAAGACGCGAGGGTCGAAACCCGCGTCCCAGCACCAAGGCGTGAGGGTCCAAATCCGCGTCTCAGCCAGCACTACAGCACCAAGACGCGAGGCTCGACACCCGCGTCTCAGCAGTACTGCGGCACCAAGGCGCAAGGATCCAAACCAGCGTCTCAGTATCAAGGCGCGTGGGCTGAAACCCGCGCCTCAGTTGTAACCGTCCCGATTTCGGGGCCAATCATGGCCCACATAACGGGGAAAGTTAGCCCTCATTATGGAGTGTTTTTAGGAGGCACGTATGCCCCTGAAACTCCTATAAATAGCCCCGTCACTATGGGGAGGGGGACTTTTTTTTTCGGTCAGAGGACTTCTGGAAGAAAAGAGCTCTGAGAGAAAAGAGAGAGAGTAAAACCCTTCAGAGAACTTGCTGTGCTCAAGTTGTTCTTTGCCTACCTTCTCTTTGAGAGTTTTGGTAGACAGAGCTGAGTTACTCCATCTACCATCCGAAGAGGAGATCCCTGGAAGGTCTCGACGGTCACCCGGTCAACGGAGAACAAGATTCACTCTCCATCGCCACTTGAAGAACCCAGCCTTAAACAAAGGAGGATTCAAGACTCAACATCCTCCCTCCCTTATAATCGGAAGACCGATCTGTTGTAATCTTCTATCCAATCAAAGGAATTTTATAAACAAATCCCTCTTTTCCGACGCGTACAAGAGATGGCGACTCCGCTGGGGACTACATTTGTCACTGACGAACAAATCGTGGCGCAAGGTGACGCCTCCATAAGGGGAAGATGGTCGAATCGCTCGTAGTCGAGTTCGACCAGGCAAAGTATGAAGAGTTTCTCTTCCGGCTCCAAGAGCCCAAAGACCCGCGTCTGTCGCAGGGTCTCTACGGGGACTTGCCCCGAAACCCGCCCTGAGCCTCTCTCAGACGCAGCGGCTACAAAGGATGTCGCAGCCAACTGTGCTAAGCGTGATGCACGCGCCAACGTCTCTCAGGAGGCCCGCGTGGTCCAGGCACAACTGCCGTTGCGACCAGCCGCGCCATGCGGAACACACACGTCAACGTCTCTCAGGAGACCCGCGTGGTCCAAATCTCTGGTGTCCAACCAGTCCACCCTCTCCCTCAACACCAGGTCGTCGTTGGTTTCTCTCTACCTCCACGACGCAACCGAAACGCTGAGCGTCGACAGAGGAGGCGTGCGCGTCAACTGCAAGTTGGAACTTCTGATTGTCCAACTGAGTCAGGACGCAAAGTTCAAACTGACGTCTTGGCAGGGCCGCATCCAGCACGCGAAGTCCGCATTTGGCGGCCCAAACGCGAGACTTCCCAAATTAGATCCTCTGAAGTCCAACTCACCGAACGCCAAGACGAAGCCTGCGCGCCTCGTCAAGTGCGAGAAGCTCGCGCCCTTAGGCGTAGGGCCCAGCAACCCGCTCTCTCTCAAGCGTCCCTGCCCCGACGCACCAATCAGCAACGCGACAGCTGCGTCTCCTCTCAGCAGAGACGCCAGTCACACGTCCTAAAGCGGCGACGCGAGAACCGCGTCTCTGAATCTTGCGTCCAAGCTGTACAGCGCAAGGATGCCTCCCGCCCTCGAAGTTGCGAGGCTAATCTCTTCGATCCTCTTTCCATGGATCTAAGGGATTACTTGACGAAGAAAAGAAGTGCTAATCAAACCACTTCGTCATGTTGCTGCCAACGGCTCATCTCCATGCTCTCTGAGTGCCGTTGCGGTTCAGGCGTGAACCAGCAGTCCTTAGTTAGACAGCTGACCCTGATTCCCCCGTCAGCCAAAAGAAGACGCTCTTACAGACAGAGGATCTTCTCTGGCACTGAGTATCCAAAGCTCACTGCAAATATGAAGAGCAGGAGCAGGGGAAAACAACCTGCAGTCAGTACCGAGGATGAATCTGACTCCGAACCGGAAGGAGTGTACCGACACACTCGCACCCGGACCGGGGCCATTCCCCCGATTGACTATAATGCCCTAGCCCAGGGCGCTAAAATGAATGACTCACATTCTGCCATTGCAGAGTCGCAGGCTTCAAACTCTTTTATAGAGAAGGAAGCCTTCACATACATGACGAGCACTCCTGAGGAGACCGCTAAGCGCTTGGAGCTGCAAGCCCAGGTCCAGTAGGAACAACTCGAGATGATTCGTGCTCAGCAAGAATCCATCGACTCTCTCAAGCAGATGCTCGCCCAGTTGCTCGAAGAAAGGAGGAAATCTCCCCCTAGAAAGTCTAAGGGCAAACGAAAAGAGGGAGAAAGCTCATCTTCTGAACACTCCGAGAAGAAAGAGCAACCCACCTCTGGTTCATCTAAATCCTCGTCGCAGGAAAAGAACGATCAAGACCAGGGAAAGGTTCATTCTAAAAGAATAAATCAGTCGGAGCAACGCCTTGAAGCCCTTACCAATCGGAAAGGTCTCCAAGAAGCAGGAGTGGTCCGCCCATATCCAGCTGAATGGGACCTGGTTCCATACCCGCCCAGGTTCAAGGCTCCAACCCTCCAAGCATTTGATGGGAAAGGTTCACCAAACCAACACATCTACTATTTCAAGTTCCAAACTGGGAATGTGGTAGATAACGACGCCATCCTAGCGCGTCTATTTATCGGCACCCTAAAGGGGCTGGCCTTTGAATGGTTCATGAAGCTCCCAGAAGGTTCCATCAAGAACTGGGGTGACTTGGAGAAGCTTTTCTTAACACGCTTCTTTGAAGATGACTCGGAGGTCAACATGCCTACCCTTTTAGCCACCAAGCAGCGAAAGGGAGAGTCCGTTAAGTCTTTCGTGGAAAGATTTCGGAACGTGGCACTCTGATGCCCAAGCGGTATGACCCAGGTTACCCTGGTGGAAACATGCCGCCACAATCTCCAAACCTCACTCCTTGCTCAAATAGGAGTCGCTGAAAGCCGCACCTGGAAACAATTAGTCCAACAAGGTGAACAGGCTGAGGAGATTGTCGCCCGCGTCAGAGCGGAAGAAAACAAACCCAGACCTGAAAGGTCAACAAGGCATGTGCCAGACACATCCCTCTAAGCCAAAAGGAAGGATAACTTGGCAGCAGAGGCCAAGTCCCCTCTCAAACCTCAACCGGTCAAGGGAAGTGGCTCTTCAAGCCAACCACGGGCCAACAAGCAGTATTCCTTTAAGGATGAACATGTCGATTCGCTCTTCAAACTACTCAACAAGAGCAATCGACTGAAGCTTCCTGAAGCTAGGCGCCCCGAGGAAGTTGGTAAAACCGATAATCCCAGCTACTGCATGTATCACAGGATGTTGGGACACCATACTAAGAGCTGTTACGTCTTCAAAGACATCCTTCAGGCCCTGATTGACGCGGAGGTATTGAAACTCCGACCAGAACAGAAGAAGGTGACGGCTAATATGACGTCAGTTCTCCAGTTTGGGAGGCAACCCCCAACACCCTCTGGAGTAGTCCCTATCCCAAGAGGAGTGCTGAGAATGGTCAACACAGACCCGCACCAGCAGCAAGAAAAGGGCTTGGTACCTGTTCCCACACCTCAGGGAGAAGTCATGTGGGTTCATCCCGACCTTATTGATGGCCAGCAATGGACTACTGTAACCAGCAAGAAGTCCAAAGGAAGGGCAAAGGCTTCATCCTGCAACGTGGTGTGTGCCTCTTCTCGAGAAGCGGAAACTGATATTCCCTCACTGACCGACTCAGAAGAGGAGACAATAGTTCTGGCCGCAGAACCCAGTCAGCTGGTGGCAGAAACCCGTTCAGGGCAGCCGTATTTGAAAAAGTATGGCGAAGTGGCGGTAACTCCTCCGAGACCCACTGTAGAACCAGCCAAAACCTCCACGAAGCAACCCGGGGAGAAACAAAAAGAACTTCGGTTTTCTCGAGTTCTTTCGAAGGACGTAGCGGAAGGATCCACAGCACCTTACCGCTTTGACGTCTTGGCTCAATTAGCCAATATCCCAGCGCGGATTACTCTTTATGAGCTTCTCAGATTATCAAAGACGACCAGAGAAGCTCTCCAAGAAGCTCTGGCTAATGCTGAGGTATTCATGACCCAGCTACCAAAGGAGGAAGATGTAGAGGATTGCCTCCATGCCTCCCAAATATTCCCTGCATCACCTTCACGACGGATGATATGCAAGTCAAAGGGAAACATGATCGACCCCTTTACTTCGCAGGGTATATTGGATCGTCTGAGGTGAACCGCATCCAGGTAGATCCTGGGTCTGCATTGAGCATCATGCCTCGCCGGGTCATGCAACATCTGGGCATTCCTACTCATCGTTTAAGCCCTACCCAGACGACCATTTATGGGTTCAATGCCAATAGTACCCGTCCAATGGGGAAGGTTAAGCTCAAATGCCAGATTGGAGATCTAAGGTCAGAGGTGACATGCTACGTCATAGATGCTGACACCTCCAACAACTACTGCTGGGAAGACCCTGGATTCATCGCAATTCTATCGTTCCCTCTACTCTCCACCAAGTCATGAAATACATTGACGGGAGTGGAGAGGTGCGAACGTTGATTGCCGAGAGGCACCCGTTCAAGGGAGTGGAGAATTATTTCACAGATTCCCTCCTATATCAGGAATCTGTGGAAATAGATGAAGTCCCGCAACCAGAGGAACCAGACTCTGGCAATGAAGCCGACACCGAGCTGGAGGAGGATGAGTGTGTGTGGGAGCTAGATCCACCTGTAACGGGCATTAATAAGCCCGATGTTGATAATACCTCCGCCGATGATGTAGGCGGTTGGTACATTAATGAAGAATTAGATTTAGCGTGTTTTCTGTATTTGCTTCTGATTCAGTGCCGTCAGACACTAGTACCAACGTGGATGACGATCTCTGGTCGGCAATGGATGCTTTGACATCGTTGCATGTACCAGTGAAATCGTCCTTTAAAACATGTCGAAATGTTGGCGATGCGCAACAATCAATATTCATGGTTCCAGCGAGAAGGAAGGCCAAAGACCAATTCCTTTCGGACGAATTGAATCCGAACCAATGAATCATGAAGAATCAGAAAGCGAGCAAGAACCCCCTCAGTTCGGTCATTATGAGCCAAAGGCACTCACAATGATGAAAAACATGGGGTATGATCTAACCAGCAGACTCGGGTTAAACTTCGGCAAAGGAAGGAGAACACTACTTCGATCCTTTGTGCCGAAAGGAAAAGCACCCGATTATTATCATCGGACGCGCAGGGGGTTAGGCTATGTGTCAACTCCGGCTCCATCAGCCTCTGATTCTCGAGAATCGTCAAGCGACGATTACTCTTCCGGCACGTCATCATGGGAGTCAGATGTCAGTGTTGGCAACATCTTCGGGGAACTTTCAGTGAACATGGCTTCAACAAGCCACCTGGAAGACGGAGATGAAGAAATGATCCAATCCGATACAGATCCTTGGATCAAACATTTAAATACTCTCTGGGATACCCGCTTTGAACAGCGAGAGCCACCCACAGAAGACAAGATTGTTCAGATCAATCTGGGGATGAGGCTAATCCTAAGCCTATCTTCATAAGCGATGGCCTATCACCATCGGAGAAAGAGGATCTAATATCTCTTGTACAAGAGTATATAGACGTCTTCGCCTGGAGTTACGAAGATATGCCCGGACTTGATCCTCAAGTGGCTATGCACCGCCTCAACATTAATTCAGACATAAAATCTGTTAAACAGCAACAGCGACGATTTCGCCCAGAGATAATGGAGGCGATTCAATCAGAAGTCAGAAAGCTCATAGAGTCTGGCTTCATCAGGGAAGAACAACATCCCGACTGGGTAGCCAACATCGTCCCCGTTGCCAAGAAGAACGGAAAGATCCGAATCTGCATCGATTTTCGCGATCTAAACGAGGCCTGTCCCAAAGACGAATTCCCATTGCCAATCACAGACGTCATGATTGACAATACTTGTGGATTCGAACGAATGTCCTTCATGGACAGATTCTCAGGATACAATCAAATCAAAATGTACCCTGACGACGAAAAGCACACCTCCTTCAGGACACCATTGGGGGTCTACTGCTATACCGTCATGCCCTTCGGACTGTAGAATGTAGGGGCAACATATCAAAGAGCCATGAATGTCATTTTCCATCAACAAATGCGCAAAACAGTGGAATGTTATGTTGATGACATTGCGGTAAAAAGCCGCGCTAAAGGTGATCACATAGCTGACCTAAAGGTTGTCTTCGACTCATGTGGGCCCATCAGTTGAAGATGAACCCTACCAAATCCTTCCTGGGGGTGGCTAGTGGTAAATTCTTAGGGTTTGTTGTAACCTCCACGGGAATTCATGTGGACCCAGAAAAGGTTCGCGCTATCCAGGAGATGCAACCTCCGAGAAATCTCAAGGAACTCAGGGGATTGCAAGGACGATTGGCGTACATCCGCAGGTTTATCTCAAATCTCTCTGGAAGATGCCAACCCTTCGCCAAGTTAATGAAGAAGGGTGTCTCGTTCATTTGGGACTACGCTTGCCAACAAGCATTTGAGGAAATCAAGCAATACCTCACCCAACCACCAGTCCTTGCAGCTCCGATATCCGGGAAACCTTTCCTGGTATACGTCCGAGCAATGGATCATTCTTTGGGAGCTTTACTAGCTCAGAACGATGATCAAGGACGAGAGCAAGTGATCTACTATCTGAGTAGAACAATGATCGGAGCCGAACATCGGTACAACCCGATCGAGAAGGAATGTTTGGCACTGGTGTTCGCCATTCAGAAAATGCGACACTATCTGGTAGGCCAAACTATAAATGTCATATCAAAAGTCAACCCCTTGAGGTTACTCATGGCTAAGCCTTCATCTTTGAACGGCCGGCTGGAAAAGTGGGCCATATTGCTATCCCAATACGAGATGCACTTTTTACCACAAAAGGCCATTAAAGGACAAGCGGTGGCGGATTTCCTAGCTGAGCACCCAGATCCGAGGGCAACCAAACTCTACGAAGATCTCCCAGATGATGTGGCCGAAGTCTGTTTGACTCAGACATTGTTTGAAAGTCAAGTGTGGCAACTCTTTTTTGACAGTGCATCCAGAACAAGCCCAAAAGGACACATCGTAGCGGGGGTAGGAGTAGTACTCGTCTCGCCACAGAACTATGTGATTCCCCGAGCCGTCTCGCTAACTGAGCCTTGCTCCAACAATGTGGCGGAGTACAATGCTCTTTTGATTGGGATGCAGTTCGCCGATGAGATTGGCGTTAAAATCTCGAGGTATACGGCGACTCCAAACTCATCGTTAGCCAGGTTCGCGGGGAGTACGAAGTCAGGCATGAGGACCTAGTACCCTATTACAATGCAACCGTCCACATGGCTGGGAAGTTTACAAACTTCTACATCGACCATGTACCGCGCAGGCAAAATGCGCATGCAGATGCACTGGCATCCCTCGCGGCCTCCTTAGCTCTTCCAGCTGGAGCAATGGAGAAGATATTCGTCTACAGCCACGACCTGTATTGCCCGAGAATTGCTCTCAAGGACTATCAGGAGTCAAAGGGAGATTCTCAAAGTAAAGAAGCGCTGGAATTGTCAACCTGTCCAGAGCCTAGAGACTGGCGGTTCCCCTACATTGATTATGTCCTATATGGCATCCTGCCTGAAGACACCAAAGAAGCGACGGCCATTCGACGGAAAGCCCCCAAATTCTACTATAATGCGATTACACGAACACTGTATCGTCGATCGCATGACGGGATCTTGCTTCGCTGCCTTTCACGAAAGGAGGCACAGGAGGTATTGAAAGAAGCCCATGACGGCATGTGTGGAGCCCATCAACCTGGCCCAAAACTTGCATACCGACTCCAAAGGTTGGGATATTATTGGCCCAAGATGATCGCTGACGCCATCACCTATGCCAAAAGATGTCACGCCTGCCAAGTACATGGCGATTTCATCCATCAAGCACCAGGCTACCTTCACTCCACGGCTCCTACTTGGCCGTTTGAGATGTGGGGGATGGATGTGGTTGGCCCTATCAGCCCTCCATCATCAAAAGGACACCGGTTTATTTTGGCAATAACCGATTACTTCTCCAAATGGGCTGAGGCCGTTCCTTTGAAGGAGGTGAAGTCATCTGATGTGATCAAGTTCGTGAAGCATCACGTCATTTACCGTTTTGGGATACCTCGGCGAATTGTCCACGACAACGGACCCCAGTTCGTCAGTCAGGCTTTCCAGAGATTCTGCGCCAAATTTAGAATCCAGAGTGTGTCCTCAACGGCATACTACCCCGCCGCTAATGGCCTCGCAGAAGCTTTCAACAAGACCATTAGCAAACTTCTCAAGAAATTCGTCTCGAAAAGTCAACGTGATTGGGACGACAAGCTGGGTGAATGCTTATGGGCTTACCGCACAACTGTCTGAACCCCGACTAAAGCTACGCCATTTTCTTTGGTATATGGGTGCGAAGCCGTCCTTCCACTCGAAATCCAAATTCCATCTCTACGGGTCGCCCTGACAGCGGAGATGACAACAGAGGAGAAGCATCAACAGCGACTCCAAGAGTTGGAAGCCTTAGATGACAAACGTCTGCAGGCCCAGCAACAGATCGAGCTTTACCAAGCTTAAATTACCAGAGCTTTCAACAAGAAAGTTAAAGTGCGAACTTTCAAGAAAGGCGACCTTGTCTTAGCCGTCAGAAGACCCATGGTGATGACGCACAAGACAAAAGGAAAATTCCAACCCAAATGGGAAGGACCATTCGTAGTAGAGTCAGTCTACTCAAATGGATTGTATCGCCTCATAGCTTCAAATGGCGATACACTCATGATGCCGATCAACGACAGATTTTTAAAGAAGTACTATCCTTAATAGTACTCCTCCTCCGATCAAGTTCAAAATCACACCTCTGATCAAAATAAGAAGATCTTTTTCATTTGATCCGACGCCTCCAACGGCTAAGGATAGAGGAAAATGTTGGCTTCTAAGCCCAACATAAATCTTCGATAACTCATCATGCTGAGGGAATAGCATGGTTAGCCCAACTCAAATGGTAGTTGGTAGAGGCATATCAAATCCGTTGACAGCTGAGGGTTTGCTAAAAATCCTAAGGGACATGTTCCCATTTGATCCGACGCCTCCAACGGCTAAGGATAGAGGAAAATGTTGGCTTCTAAGCCCAACATAAATCTTCGACAACTCATCATGCTGAGGGGAATAGCATGGCTAGCCCAGCTCGAACGGTAGTTGGTAAAGGCACCTCAAATCCGTTGATAGCTGAGGGTTTGCTAAAATCCTAAGTGGACTTAATTCCACTCTCCCCTCCAAAATCCCTTACCAATTCTCATCTACAGAATGGTAGGTCTACAAAATACAGTCATTATCAAGTTAACACTACACCTCTGACATTCCAAACTCCACTTGTCAATTCTCATCAATAGAATGACAAGTCCTCAAAATTGCTCATATCGCAAATCAATGATTGTCAAGTAAACACTACACCTCTGACATTCCAAACTCTACTTGTCAATTCTCATCAATAGAATGACAGGTCCTCAAATTGCTCATATCGCAAATCAATTTCTGTCAAGTTAATACCACACCTCTGACAAATTACTGTTAAGTTAACACTATACTTCTAAACGGTACATCGAGTTTCTGTCAAGTTAACATCACACCTCTGACAGTCACCTTCCTTCAGACTTCCATATTGAAGCTGAAATGAACGATGCTAAGTTTAACACTATACCTCTAGCATCCAGGTCATCGCCAAGTTCAACAATATACTTATGGCCATGACTTTTCCTCGGACTTCCTCGTTGAAATCGAGATGACCAATGCCAAGTTCAAAATTACACCTCTAGCATTACCCTCACTGTCAAGTTAAACATCACACCTATGACAGTGACACTTTCAGTTTTCCCAAATGAAAGCTGAAATGCTTCTGAGTCAAGTTAATATCACACCTCTGATTCACATTCTTGTCAAGTTAACATCACACTTCTGACAAAACAGCTCTCAACCCGTTAAGTTAATATCACACCTCTAATGGTAAAAACTTTCCTAGATCCCCTGCGAATCTAGCCTCACTTGTTATTCTCCTCAACAGAACAACAAGTCTACCCAAAAATATTGTTAGGTTAACATTACACCATTAACAGTGTTTTCATTAACTCTCCAGATGATTTTAATCAAGTTAATCCCAAACCTCTGATAAAAGTTCATCTTCCCTGGGGGTACCAATTCAACCTGTCACTTTCTTTTTATAAAGTGGCAGGCCCACCAAAATTATCTTATTTCTGTCAAGTTAACATCACACCTCTGACAGCATTGTGGGGTCCCTAAGATAGGGTCTTTTCTCCGCAAAATTTGACTTGTTAAAAAAATTTTCATCATAGTTTTAACGAGCCAAAGATTCTTTGCTTCTATGCGTCTGACTAAAAAGAAACAAGATAGTTCAAGACAATAGAAGAGACAAAAAGAAAAGTATCACTTTTATTTATATCCAGGCATATGAAAGTGATACAAATCGCTCTCTTATACAATGAGATTGAGTGTTACAGTTAAGGAGTACACAAAGAAATCCCTCTCTCTCTCAGAGGTTGCACTCACTCCTTAAAGCTGCGTTTGATTCCAAGTACAAGATGTTTAGAAGGGCGCCAAAATAGAATCAGACATTGTGGCAACGATCAGAAGCTGGTTGCACCACGATGCATGATGTAAACATCGAAGAAGCCTCTGGTTGACCGAGAACAATGGTGCTTCTTGAGGTCTGATGGCAGCAGAGTCTTCTGATTCCACCTGACCATCCGAAGTGGGGGTATGATTCTCCGTTGATGAACATCTCTTCCGCCAGAAGGTCGTCCAGTGAGCATGGAGTTTCCTCGATGTCACTTCTGGGGTGAGAGAGAGGAGGTTTTGAGACCTCACAGGGGATACTACCCACCACTATATCCACTGCAACCCCCGCCGCCGTACCCACTGTGACCATGACCAGCCCGCAAGCATAACGGGTGCGTCACGTCCGAAGAGATCTTGGCGAGGGTTAAGTCCCCGTCAGGGACCATGATTTCTTCCCTTGTGGACGACGGAGACTATGATTTCTTCCCTTGTGAACGAACATCGAGCAAGTTCGCTGGCCGATATATTCTCCCAAGGGTCCAACGAACATGAAAAAGGATGATCAAGCCTACCTGCAAGAAGCAAGACAAGAAATCAGAAAATCTGAAACTTAGTATACTCCAACAGAAGACACTAAGTGACAAACGCAGCCATTGCTGAAGACTGCAGACGCGGAAATGACCCGCACAGTAAACCGCGTCTTCACTAGCAGAAACGGACGCGGTCAAAATTGTGATATACACAGAATTCAAACGCAGTCTCATTTTGCATTTCACGCTTAAAGGACGAGACGTGAAGGGAATCAGACGCGAAAATTGCCATCTCCCTGTTGAATGAACATGAGTTGCAAGATTCGGGCCTAAGACCTCCAGCCCGAAGTTAAAATTTTTCCAAGTCAGTGGCATCAAGACGCGAGCTCTGTGTGCAAAGCTGGCAGCCAGGTGCCAAAGCCCACTGTATTGGCGTACAGAGAAGCTTAAGTCGATGGTGCAAATTCCAGAAAAGGAATGCACCAACTAAGACTTCATCCAGATGATAATATCTCTTTAAGAGATATCAAAATTCAAACCTGGCTGGGTTAAAAATGTCATGGCAAACCAAGAGGGCGTACCCGCAGAGGCCTCTATTAAGAGTTGAACTCTCTGCATCGAAGAGCAGACATAAAAGGTGCTCAAGGAGACGCTTTCTGTTATTGAAATCACTTGACAGTGGTAATCTTTTGAAGAGACCAAAAGAAGCATGAAAGCTCTGGGTCATCTTCATCCATGAAGGCAAGCCCCTGGTAAAGTCCTTGAAGGGAGAAGATGGAGTCTCTCAGAGCACTCGCTGTTAAAAGAGAATAGTTTAAGTATGGGACTGCTAAAGGAAGGGGGTAAGCCTATTTATAGGCAACCCATAATAACCATAATTAATGGTTCATTAATTAGAACCGTCAGCCTTAATGACCGCACGACTGTCAAAGCCCAATGGAAGGCTGACGCGTGGAGCGTCGCTTCGGGAAACATCGAAGACGCTAGTCTCCAACCGCCAGCGCCGGTTTGGCATTAAAAGGCATTAACGCCTAAGCCCAATGAAGAACCGACGCGTGGACAACCGCTTCGGGAAACAACGGATGATGCGGGTTCCCAATCGTCAACGAAGACTTGACGTTTGAAAATATCACAGGATCTTTATGTCAGACTACACATAACGCCTGGGAAGTTGCACCCAAATGCAGATGTGAGAGCCGCGTCCAGAGGCTCGCGCCTCTTCTTCGAAAAAGTGGCGTCCTCCTTCATTCCAAGTTAGAAGACCCTTCGCGTCTCTTGGATAGCTCAGAGTTACTCCGCGTCTCTCGAACGACTCAAGGTTGCGTCCATCAACCAAAGGGACTCATTGAGAAAGCACATAAAGCTGCATCCCGAAGCTTACATCTTCAGCAGAGAAGGCCTATCACCTTCACAAGTGTCTTGGGGCTGCGTCTACCTGGATGATGGTGGGTCTTGCACCAAGTCTCAGCGTCGCGTCCCTGATTGCATCAATTTTAAAGGGCGTAAGACCACATTCTTAATATATCCTGAACTCTACGTCTGGATGAAGTTAAGAATTGCGACCAGTGAATCACACTCAAAGCTGCGTCCTTCGCGTCCGCTTGAATCGCGTCTTCACTGACAGGTCATAATCACGTGCCTCAGAGCCGCGTCCCTTTTTATGAATCGACGCTGCGTTCCATCAAAGAACTTAGCTTAGTATTCACAGTCAGTAAGGGAGCACAACCAAAATCTATGATTGAGAGGTTGATTCATCTACAGCGGGGCAATGAGGATGGAACAGAAAATTTCAATGACTTTTATTATTCAAAAATGGTAAAAGCAAGTACAAACACTCTTGGTGAATAGAGTGTCCTTTTCTTTACAAAAAGGAAAAGAAGAAGAAGGCTAGAAATCTTGATTAGCCAAAGAGCAGATTTGTTCCCGGAGGCGGTGTATCTTGTGCTGACGCGCTTTTTCAGCCTCCATGAGAGCTTGGACCCGCAACTCCTCCTCAGATAAGAACTTCCTTGCAGCCAGCTGCGCTCGTAGAGCTTCCAACCTGGAGGAGTGAGCATAGAGGTTTTCTTCAACTTGCGTCTTGGCAGCTTCCAGCTCTTCCAGCTTCTTCCTGGCGTAGCAAGCTTATGCTCGTTGATTGCAATCAAGGCCTCCGCCTTGGCTATGGTGGCCCGAGCACTGGTAATAACCTGCTCTGCGCTCTGCATGACGAGTTCAGATTCCTTTGAATCGCTAATCAGCTTTTGATGGTCCGCCTGGAAATGTTGGAGATGGTGAGTCTCTTCGGCCATTTGTTCCTCCATCTCCTTCCGCTCCAGTTCTTGAGTAGCAAGAAGCCTAGTCAGGGTTTCCCGGGCCTCGTGAACTGAGCCAGCATCTTCCAACGACTTAAGCTCTTTCAGATCACTCCCCAACTGCTCCACCAACAGCAGACACTCCCTAGCCTGTGAAGGACCTCCAGTATGGCCAATGTTCTCAATCAAATTCTCCAGAAGCATCCGGGCAAATTCAAAAGAACTGCCCCCAGAGAGGATAAGATCAATACACGATCGCATGGAAGCAATGAACTGCTGCACCATTTGACATGTCAGTTCTTCCATGATATCCCCAGCCGAGGAGAATTCCGCTGATGTGCTCCCAGATCCCCTTTCCATCACAGGGCGAGGGGTGGGAATCAACTCGTCCCGTGCAGGAGTAAAATTAACAACAGGCGCGGTAGAAGCTGAGATAGCCACCGGCACTTCTGGCGCAGTTACGACTGTCGTAGCCGCCTCCATGACAACTGAAGTAGCAGCGAGCTCGGCTTCTCCGGAACCCTCGGTCGGGGGTTGAATTCTATTGCCTGCTGGGTCGACGCTGGCTGCCCCTGCTGAGTCAACAATGACCGCAAAATCTTCTACTTGAGCTTCCTCGGTGCTTTCTACAAATTACCAGAACATCAGCCACGACGGTAAAGGGAAATATCTAAAGCATCAACATTTCCTTACCAAGTTGGGGGTTCAAAGACGGCAAATCTTGGGCGAACCTCGCGGAGTTGAGGTTCCCCCGACTTCTATGGCTACCTTCTCTTGAGGCATCTCAGCAACTGGAGCCTCAACTCTTCCCAGCTGGACCAGCTCCTGCACCATCTCCTCGATATGTGAGGAAGTAGTAGCCTCGCTATCCGCGGCCAACCCTACAGCATAAAAGGAGAATGTCAGAACCTTTTCCCTAATTAAAAAGGGAAAACCGGGTCAACTAGACGACAAGAATACCTTCAGCAGGAGCAACTGCCGCTGGTGGTGACGCCGTCACCGGCTCACATCCATATATTTCCTCCTCAGAGATGTGTGAGAATTTACTCGGATCAGGAGGAGCGGGTTCATCACCAAAGTCGACCTCATCGCCTGAATCATACCCTTCTTCTTCGGATGAAGAAGACGATAGTGCAACGCGAGAAACCTCGGCAACCGGGGCCTTGCCACCAAATACCCCAGTGGTAGGGCTGGGGTTAACTACCCGAGGACTGGGGATTAGTACACTAGGGGACCCAGGTTGTTGGGCCTCATCCCTCCTCTCGTGAGCTGAAGAAGACCCATACTGAGTTGAGACCCCTGGAATCTCAACATCACCCCCGCTCATTATGTCGACTTCAAGCTGCTCAGCCTCGTCAGCGGCGGTGGGTTTATCAGCGAACTCCCCTTCTTCTAAAATCCTGGGGCCACTGCTGCGCAACCCATGGGTACGGACTAAGGGGCGTCATCCTCATCTTCCGCTTCTTCCCTCTGTTCTTCAACACCAGAAGGGATGTCTTCGGACGGAGAAACTGCGGCCGCCAAGTCTCTCCGAACCTTCTTGGGGGTAGGCTCAACAGTGGAAGTAGAGCCTTGAGGACGCTTACGCGCCACCTGTCGACCCTTTGCTGCTCGTGGCTCCTCCCTTGATACCTTTCTGGTCTCCTTCAAAGCCTTCTGATACTCCTCGATGCCTCGTGAGCGTTTGTTGGACCCCAACTTTACTTCGTAAGATGCATTGATACTCTCGATGCACGAGTACTCCGGAGCAAAGTCAGGCGTCTGGTTGGCTTGGAAGTACCAGGTACAGAAGCTGAGGCTTGTACAGCCTTTCGGTTCCTTGGGGGGCAGACGAAAAAGCGCTTCCGTCCCTCCGGCCACACTGTAATACCAAGCCCGAGCACCTTCAAACAAGTTCCCACTGAAGGCGAGTCGAGCATTGGGGTTACCGACATACAATTGATCATATCCGAACTGTCGGGCGAAGCGATTCGGCATGTACGGCTCGATCGTGCACGAATTCCCTTGTCGGAAAAGCACATACCCAGGCCGAATATTGACCAACCACCAGAAAACTCCCGATGATAGCCTCGTGAAGTCATCTAGGCCCACAAAGTCAGCAAGTTTATCCCCGAAAGATGCACCAGCAATCTCGGGGAAGCAGCGATTGAGCTGGTAGTTCGAAGCAGCTAGAATGCACTTCCGAATGAAATACATATAGGTGTTGCACCAGCTTGAACTCTCCAACCGCTGTACGAAAGGGGTAAACCCTGTTGCCCAAAGGCCTTCCATTCTAGTTTTGATGATGATTAATTCATGTAGTTATGTGTACTAATAATCTTGTGTTATTTAGTTTTAGATCATTAATCAAGTTATTAGTTGGTGAAAGCTTCCACACATCTTTCACATGTTGATTCAAGAGCCCGAGCGTCAAAGATCATATATAGCACTTGCTCGATGGATCAAGGAGTTTTGGATCGAGTCGGCTTGGAGATTGCGCTCTACAAGAAGACTTCGGTACCATAGTTTAGTTTTGTGTTTAGATCCAAATTGTAAGATTAGAATAGTATGATAATGCTCAAGTTCACAACACACACGTTTCATGTTTTGAATATTGGTTTTTGATTTTTCGGTTTTTGGTTTAACCGATCTTGGTTTTCATGAATAGATAGATCAAAACAAGTTTATATGGTTTAATGTATATATGATTTGTTCTATATACATATATGCTTTAATTTCCTAGACAAACTTAGTTTTGACTCACTTATTCATGTGTTTTATGTTTTGGTATTTTTGACAAAACATATTTTGGAATTATTGACAAAAATATGGATATATATTTGTTTCATGTATATTGGATTTCTATCCATATGCATCATGCTTCAAAGTATTTAAATATCATGTTTTTGTATTTGGAAGAGTTTTGGACAAAACGTATTTTCTATTCAAAATTCAAGTTTTAGAAAATACAGTTTTTGGTTTTTGGTAAAAATGATAAGACATAAAAATAGTTCATATGATTAATATTTGAGCTAAACTTTTTACCACATGTTTATATATCAATGCAAAATGATAAACTATTTTTGGTGATTTTTAGAAAAGACAAAAGAATTTTTAAACATGTTTTTAATCCAGAATTCTGTTCCTGACTTCACCAGTCGACTAGTCTTCTGACCAAGTCGACTTGGCTGAAGTCGGTCGACCGGGTCGGTCGACCGACGTGCACAAATTTGTGCACGTTTGGCAGACTTTGGGCGGTCGACCGTCCGGGTCGACCGGGTCAGAGAGCAGAGCTCTCTGTTTGTTTGGGTCGACCGGGGCGGTCGACCGGTAGCTGCCAACGGGCAAAATTTGACCGTTGGACGGTCGACCGGCCGGTCGACCGGCAGGGTTATTTTGGCAAAATCTGCTGCCAACGGCTAGTTTCCAGATTTGCCTATAAATACCCCATTTGTGAGAGTTTTTCTCTAAGATTTTTTGTGCGAATTTTTCCTTACTCTCTGGTGTTTTCACAGCAATCAAAAGAGATTTTTGGATTCAAATTGAACAATCTTTTTGGTGTTTTTATTAGGGTTTGAAAAATCAAAGAAAAGGATTTTTGGGAAAAGCTTTTGTTTGAACTTCACTATCTTCATTTCTATTATTTCCCAAAGATTTTCTTTGAGTTGCTGGTTTCAAATCCCTTGATTTTCTCCACACTTGAGCTAAAATCTACTATCTTTTCTATAGGATTTTTGTGTGGGAGAAAGAGATTGTTTGTGGTTGTTGCTTGAAACCACTAAGTGGAAAGAAATTGTTTGTGGTTGTTGTTTAGACCACCAAGTTAAAAGCCCAATCTTTATTTGGCTTTGTGTCTTGGGTTGTATCCCTCAAGTTGTGAGGTGATCCTTGTGTTTGCTTTGTGCTAATCCCTCAAGTTGTGAGGTGATTGTTTTGTTGGATTGGAGCTTGCCTCAAGGAGGAGGTTGTGGTTGTAAAGAGAGGAGTTGGGTACTCCTTGTGAGAGTTCTTTGTGGACTTGCTAGTGGATTAGAAATCCTTTGTGTGTCGAAGGCGGAGATGTAGAGCTGGGTGCTCGAACCTCGTAACATATCTTGTTGTTTGCACTTGATCCATTGACTCTCTCTATCTCTCTCTTTACTTTGTGCCTTGCAACTATTCATATTGTGCATTCTTATTGCTTGGCTTGGTTGTGTGTGCATCATTTGTAGATTGCACTTGAGTGTATTGCATTTAGTTTTTAAATTCCGCATTGAGTTGACTAGATTAGCATAATCACCTATTCACCCCCCCTCTAGGTGATCTTTCAATTGGTATCAGAGCTAGTGCTCCTGATATTTAGGTTTAACCACCTAGGAGTGAGATCTTGGTTTGCTAATCTTCATTTGCATTGTTCATTTGCACTCATTTAGTTTGCTCTCATGGATAGCCCTCCTATATTTGACCATATTAGACTTGATGCTTGGAAGGCCAATATGAGTAGCCATTTGAAAAGACTAGGACATCTAGTTTATCAAGCCTCCACTATGGAATCCTTCCCTAATAGTAGCAAGCATAAAAGGCTAATGCATTAGCACTTAGAGCACTTAGAGCATCTCTTAGTGAACATCTTTTACCGGTGTTTGATCGTTATGATTCGGCTTTTGCAGTTTGAAGCTTATTGACGTCTCCCGAGCTTCCAAGGATTATCAACAAGATGAGGAGATCTAAGAGAGAAAAGTCCGAAGAGCATTGCTTCATGATCCAAGGGAAAAACTCCCTTGAGGTACAATCGGACACTCAATTAGATGATAGCTCTAGTTCCTATTGCCATGGTTGTTTTGAAGTTCAAACTTTAAATTTGGAACTTGCTCAAAAGCTTGAAAATTTATTGGAAAAACACAATCTTTTGAAAGAGGACAACCTTGTTTTGAAAAATGAATTAAAGGATTTGTGTTCTAATTTTGAATTAGTTTTGCAAGAGAAGGAAGAGATCACTAGTGAACGTGACTCACTAAGATCTCAACTAGACCTTGCCCTTGATGAGATTGAGATTTTGAAAAACAAAAATGATTGTAATGATGTTGTGAAAAACAATGAGGTTTTATCTTCTAAATTGGATTTTGTTCTAAAAGATAACCTTGTTTTGAAAAATAAAATTGATTCTATTACAAAAGAATTGGATCTTGTTTTGAAGAAAAATGAATCTTTGAAAATTGATATTGATTCTCATGTGTGCCATGCTAGTATAACTTCTTCTTCTTCTTGCACACCTATTGCATGCTCCACTTTATCTTCCACCATTGAAAATGATATAAATGTTTTGAAGATGAGTGTTGAATGTTTGGGCTCCACTTTGAGCCAATGCACATTGAATCATTCACATTTGGAAACCTTGGTTCGCAAGAAATAAGGTCCATCTTTGCATGCACACTCTACACGGCATACACATGCTTCCCACGGTCACCACCATTACACGTATGCTCATGTGTACACATGTACACATTGTGGCCGAAAAGGTCACCTTGCTAGATTTTGTTATGATCGTGTTTATCATGAAATTTAGCAACTAATTTTGTTTGGGTGAGAAAAGAAACTAACCCTATGGACCCAAAAGAAAATGGGTACCAAAGACCACCTCTATGTTTTTTGATGTAGGTGGGAGCTCTCGCATCACGTGAGAGTATTGGTGCCTTGAGGAGGATGCATTCTAAGCTTAAAAGAGAACCATTTGGATGCTTCACTCTCAAGGGGATTTGGTGGGAGGACCACCGTGGTTTGGAGAACTAGAGATGCACCTTCATTGATTTTGGTATCACTCTCTAACTCCCATTTTTATTTGCATGCTTTTCATGTTCATCTATTTATAGCATGCTATGGTTTATTGTTCATTATGCTTATGCCATGCTCATTAGAATAGTGTTATACATGTTTAGTTACTTGAGCACCCATGTTTTATATAGATCTATATTTAGTGTTCTCACCTTGTTTAAACTAACATGTATGCCCTAGTTCTAATGCACATGCATATGCATTATGACCATTTGGATGTTTATGATGTTTATGATTTTCGTTTTATTTTATTGTTTCATGATTAGTATGATATTCGCCATGTTTATTAGACTTATGCTTTACATGATTAGTTGTTGAGACACCCATGTTTAGTATGGACCCATATTTTGTGTTCTCTTTATGTTTTAGCTATCATGTTTATCATAGGTTTAATGCACATGTCTTTGTCATGCAAATCATATGGTTGACTATGACTTTTTGTTTTAATGATTCATGTTTTGATAAATAACTTGTGTTGTAATAGTTTAACAATGGTGATGTGTTGTATGATTTCTAATTTTGCCACATGTTTTGATGTTTATAGGCTATTATGTATTTCTTGATTCTAATAGTATGTGGATGTTCTTCATGATCATTTTTATGTCTTTCATGTTGATTTATATCCCGTTTTGTGCTTAATGATTTGATTACTTGTTTAGATGTTAGTTTTCATTAAGACTAGAATTTATACTTACACATGTAGTGGGACACAAATAAATCTTTATATATGTTTGTGCTTGGATGCTTATTTGTACCCATTAAATGTGCTAGTATAGCCTAGTTTTGATGATTCATGCATTTTAAACTTGTATTCCTATTTTTGGATTTGTTTTATGTGTATGAGTTTTCATTTCATGTATATGTTTATTTTGCCAACCTTAAGATATACATGTATACCCTTTGAGTCATTTGCCTTTCATGCAAATCTATATATATGGACTCAATTGTGTTTAGGGATATGTATGTATACTTATTGTGTTGACAATTCATACATATACCTTAAAATGAAATTAGTGTTGGTGAAAATTTAGTTTTTCTTGATTTCGTGTTTATTTGTTTAACTTCATGTATATGTCCATCTTGTCCAAACTATCATTTATACATGTACATTCTTGAGCCACGTGCCTTCATGCATATACCTTTGTGGACTCATTATGTTTAGGATATGTATGTATACTTTAGTTTGTACATGACATACATATGCCTTGAAGTTTAAATCGTTTGGATGAATTTCATGTTTTAAGATGATTTCAATTGGTGATTTCACATCTTAGATCAATTTCTATTGGCAATGAAAATCTAGCTTTTCAAGTTTTCATGTTTTCAAGGAATTTCATATGAGCTTAATTGAATATTTTCATGTTGATATGTGTCACATTATACTTGTACACTCACTTTATTAGTTTACTCATGATTTGTTTTCATGAGAATTTGAATGAGCTTTATGGACTTTGAGTGTTTAGTGATCATGTGATTTACATATGTTTCATGAAAAATAATTTTGTTTTATTCCTTGCTTGAAGGATTTCGTACTAGTTTTAAAAGTTTTTCCTATAACTAGTTCGTATTCTTCACTATGGTAGAGATTTTCAAACATACTACATTTTTAAATCTATTTTTGAAAACCCCTACCTTCTATGGGAGGATGGATGGGAGATCATGTTCATGTATGCTTTAAAATGAAAATTTTTTAAAACTTGAACGATGATTGGAAGGTATAGTAATATGAGATATACATTTGATCTTATTTGTTATTTCAATTGGTATCATTGAATTCTTTCATTTGGTATCAATCTTGACATCTCTTGTATACTCATATATATTTTGCATATATATATGCTTTCAATTCCAAGAATATCAATTTCTATTGGTATTTATCTTTCATACATATATATGTTTTATTTGTGCTTATTATATCTCTATATCTTTAAGCACAAAATCTTGTTTATGCTAGTGCTTGAGTTTCAATTTTGTTTCAATTGATTACTTTTAAATTGGTATCAAGCCTATGCATTACTTTAGTTGGTATTTCATAAAGGGGGAGAAAATTTGATTTTGTCTTTCAATTGGTATTTGATTCCCACTCCCTTACTTTATGATTGAAAATTTCATATTAGTATCATATGTTTAATATGAAAATTATTTACAATTGGTATCAAAATTTTGTTTAGACATTCAAAATTTATTATGTTTAATTTCAATTGATATCAAGATGTTTCATGTGTTTTTGCTTAAAATTGGTATCAATATTTTTTGTTTGTTTCCTTTCAATTGGTATCTAAATACTATTCTTTGACATATTTTAAATTGGTACCTTAATTGATTATCACCCTTAATTGACTTTGTTTTTGTTTTAGACAGAAAGGGAAAATATCATTTTTTTTTGATTCATTGTTTCGAACAAAAAGGGGGAGAAATATTTATTGATTTTTCAATTACCCCTTATTGAAAATTGATTCCTTGTATTAAAAAGAAAGAAGATTTTGTTTTGTTTTGGTTTTTACCCCTTTGTTGATGATTGACAAAAGGGGGAGAAGAATTTGGGTTTATATATGCATGTTTTTGTTTTGCATATATTAAGTTTAATTTAGTTTAATTTTAATTGGTATCTAAAGCATATTTTGTAATTGGATGTTTTGTAATTGGTATCTAGAGTGTAATTGGTATCTAGAGCATGTTTTGTTTTAAACATTTTATTGAAATTGGTGTTTTGTTTTAAACATTTCATTAGAATTGGTATCTAGAGCATGTTTTGTTTTTGAACATTTCATTGGTATCTAGAACCCTTTATTGTTTATGCATAGATATGCATGTTTCATGATTCATGTTTGAGAGCCTTCATTGCATATTCATTATGTTTATTTGGTTATGCATGAGTTAAGGGGGAGCTTCTTTGAAGCTTAACTTTAATCCATGCATATATAACTCCATGAGTTTTGTCATCATCAAAAAGGGGGAGATTGTTGGCCCAAAGGCCTTCCATTCTAGTTTTGATGATGATTAACTCATGTAGTTATGTGTACTAATAATCTTGTGTTATTTAGTTTCAGATCATTAATCAAGTTATTAGTTGGTGAAAGCTTCCACACATCTTTCACATGTTGATTCAAGAGCCCGAGCGTCAAAGATCACATATAGCACTTGCTCGATGGATCAAGGAGTTTTGGATCGAGTCGGCTTGGAGATTGCGCTCTACAAGAAGACTTCGGTACCATAGTTTAGTTTTGTGTTTAGATCCAAATTGTAAAGATTAGAATAGTATGATAATGCTCAAGTTCACAACACACACGTTTCATGTTTTGAATATTGGTTTTTGGTTTTTCGGTTTTAGGTTTAACCGATCTTGGTTTTCATGAATAGATAGATTAAAACAAGTTTACATGGTTTAATGTATATATGATTTGTTCTATATACATACATGCTTTAATTTCCTAGACAAGCTTAGTTTTGACTCACTTATTCATGTGTTTTATGTTTTGGTATTTTTGACAAAACATATTTTGGAATTATTGACAAAAACATGGATATATATTTGTTTCATGTATATTGGATTTCTATCCATATGCATCATGCTTCAAAGTATTTAAATATCATGTTTTTGTATTTGGAAGAGTTTTGGACAAAACGTATTTTCTATTCAAAATTCAAGTTTTAGAAAATACAGTTTTTGATTTTTGGTAAAAATGATAAGACACAAAAATAGTTCATATTGATTGATATTTGAGCTAAACTTTTTACCACATGTTTATATATCAATGCAAAATGATAAAACTATTTTTGGTGATTTTTAGAAAAGACAAAAGAATTTTTAAACATGTTTTTAATCCAGTTTTCTGTTCCTGGCTTCACCAGTCGACTAGTCTTCTGACCAAGTCGACTTGGCTGAAGTCGGTCGACCGGGTCGGTCGACCGACGTGCACAAATTTGTGCACGTTTGGCAGACTTTGGGCGGTCGACCGTCTGGGTCAGAGAGCAGAGCTCTCTGTTTGTTTGGGTCGACCGGGGCGGTCGACCGGTAGCTACCAACGGGCAAAATTTGACCGTTGGACGGTCGACCGGCCGGTCGACCGGCAGGGTTATTTTGGCAAAATCTGCTGCCAACGGCTAGTTTCCAGATTTGCCTATAAATATCCCATTTATGAGAGTTTTTTCTCTAAGATTTTTTGTGCGAATTTTTCCTTACTCTCTGGTGTTTTCACAGCAATCAAAAGAGGTTTTTGGATTCAAATTGAACAATCTTTTTGGTGTTTTTATTAGGGTTTAAAAAATCAAAGAAAAGGGATTTTTGGAAAAGCTTTTGTTTGAACTTCACTATCTTCATTTCTATTATTTCCTAAAGATTTTCTTTGAGTTGCTGGTTTCAAATCCCTTGGTTTTCTCCACACTTGAGCTAAAATCTACTATCTTTTCTATAGGATTTTTGTGTGGGAGAAAGAGATTGTTTGTGGTTGTTGCTTGAAACCACTAAGTGGAAAGAAATTGTTTGTGGTTGTTGTTTAGACCACCAAGTTAAAAACCCAATCTTTGTTTGGCTTTGTGCCTTGGGCTGTATCCCTCAAGTTGTGAGGTGATCCTTGTGTTTGCTTTGTGCTAATCCCTCAAGTTGTGAGGTGATTGTTTTGTTGGATTGGAGCTTGCCTCAAGGAGGAGGTTGTGGTTGTAAAGAGAGGAGTTGGGTACTCCTTGTGAGAGTTCTTTGTGGACTTGCTAGTGGATTAGAAATCCTTCGTGTGTCGAAGGCGGGGATGTAGAGCTGGGTGCTCGAACCTCGTAACATATCTTGTTGTTTGCGCTTGATCCATTGACTCTCTCTCTATCTCTCTCTTTACTTTGTGCCTTGCAACTATTCATATTGTGCATTCTTATTGCTTGGCTTGGTTGTGTGTGCATCATTTGTAGATTGCACTTGAGTGTATTGCATTTAGTTTTTAAATTCCGCATTGAGTTGACTAGATTAGCATAATCACCTATTCACCCCCCCTCTAGGTGATCTTTCAAACCCCTCACTCCAAGACACCGGCGTCATCAGAGAGGGACAGTGCATAACGTACCAAGCCATTAGGTACGTGTAGGGAAGTTCAACCCGAGGGTTGGGACGTTTTACCGTCGGTCTCCCCTCTGAGTCAACAATTGGCTCACCCTGGGAGTCGACAACCTTCTCTACCCTGCACAGACTCTGAGTTAAGGCCCGCAACCCGCTTTGAATACAGGCCGCCATGGCCGGGAGGAGGGCTATGGGCCTACCATAGGCCAGAAGCACCGCCGGGTACACTACGTCGGCAACAATCACTTCATGTGGCAGTGTCGGCACCACACAGCGCTTCAACCACAACATTAAGAAGCCCGCCAACAGTGCTCGATTGGAGATAGGGATCCGGGCTTGGTGATGGAAACTTTCGAAAACCGTGTCAGGTTCGAAAGTATCCTCGTTCGAATCCGTGGTGTAGGAGTCTACAGAAGTCCTGATCCTATCGGCAATCTCCTCGTCGGAGCTGGGAGTCAGTCGGGTCACTGGATGGTCTTTCTGATTGACGCCATTGAACAAGTAGCTTGCCCAGGACAGCTGCTTGACTCCCCTCGCCCTCCAAGAGGTCATTTGGCCGCAAATGTGGAAGTGACATAACACTTCCCAATAAGTCTCGTACACCCGAGGAGACCCTTTCTTCATAAAGTGAAGCTCCTCAGCGGTTGGGACGTATTCCTCATAGGGAGAGTCCCCCATTACCAGTCCCGAGACTTCGAACAGCTCGTGCAGGGCAAGGCCCATCTCCCCGACCGGAGTGAAGAATGTCCCCGTCAGAGGATTGTACCGCTCCAGGATCCCAAAGAAGTTTTGAGAACTTGTTGGAATACCATACTGCACGGCCCTGACCGCTTGGTACAACTCCACCTGCTCCAACAGGCCTCCAAGATCTGTAAGGACGAAGCTCACCATCTTGCCCCACCAATACTTCTCGGTGGAATGGATCCACCCGGGCGCACGGAAGTCGACCGGAAAATCACCCCCCCACCTTCATGAATGCGTTGAGAAAGGTGGTGCTGAGTTTTGGAGTTTCTCCTACTGGGTGATCGGTCCTGAACAGCCCGGGAAACAGGCCGATAGCCTCCTTATCATGACCAGCATGATAGACCTTCTTGGAGCCTAAGCTGCCGAGAGTAACCTCCGGGACGGGTCGGGAAATCTCCCATGTCATCTTTCGAGGGACGGACATGTGCTGAAGATAAGACAGTGGGTACATCCTCTCCATGTTCGGAAGAAAGAATCTTCTATCCCCTATCTGACGGAGCCATTTATAATCTCCGTCATGCAAAGAATAGCCGCCCTCGCTAATGTGGTCTCCAAAGAAGAAAGCAGGCTTCTCCATCGGAGCGCGAGCATCCGTTGTGAATACCGCGTCAGTTATAAGCTCCCGAAAGGTTGCCATGTCAGCATTGGAGAGCCTCTCCCTTCGCTCCTTCGACTTGTCGGTAGTCACAGGAGCAGTCCTTTGCAACACAAAGGTCAAATCGCGGTCAGCACCACCTATGTGCCCGAAGTGGCGCCTCTTGGAAAGTGAGTCGGAAGAA
The DNA here is from genome assembly GCA_038442645.1 of Agave tequilana. Classification (NCBI taxonomy): domain Eukaryota; kingdom Viridiplantae; phylum Streptophyta; class Magnoliopsida; order Asparagales; family Asparagaceae; genus Agave; species Agave tequilana. Next base: position 456,578 of record JAVJIF010002324.1, read on the forward strand.
TGTCGCACTGCAGAAGAAAACGACACTTGATCAGAAATCTAATCGAAGATTTAAACGAAAACGTTAAGTGTCTATAATCCAGATGCAGAAGGGATACTGAACGCAGAAAATTGTCAAAATCCGCGTCCAGACCCGAGGACCCGCGTCCAGACCTGAGGCCCCGCGTCCAGACCGGAGGACCATGAGGCTAGCAGGGAGTCTGCGTTTTAAGAATCCAAGACTTATGGAAAATCTCCAAGTATTTGGGTTCAGGCGCAAGATTCATGAAAACCAGCGTCTGATGTCACAGAACGCAAGAATCAAGTCCGCGTCCGGATCTTTCACAATTAGAAACATTCTAAGTGATGACTCCGGAACGCAAGTCTTACTGGCGCCCTATATTCAACAAACAAGTACATCCTCAAGCGGATAAAAGCGGTAGGGTTATCAAACCCGCGCCTTGTTTGTTAAGTCAAAGACCGCGTCTGAGGATCAGGCACGATTTCGAATCCACGGCTGGCGGTTCTCCTTCAAAGAAGGGATTTAGGGTTATAAGAACTCCATAAACCCCTCTAATAGTGAAGATCAAGCCTGATGGCGTTATATCTGAAATAGGGGCTTCCTGCATGGAGGAGCCGCCCCTTTGGGCCTCAGTGGCGATCGCCTTCGACGATGAAGCAGTTCGTCTGGCCTTGGGTGCCATTGCGAAGCAAAGAATCTGATGCTAAAACGGAAGGGAAGAGAACAAAGAGCACTTCTCTCTCAAACCCTAACAGATGCAAGCGAAAACGAAAGAGAGATTGATAATGACTCTCTCAAACGACTGTTGCCCTTTATAGACACGGGGATTCGCAAAGATACGCGGCGCTTGGCTCGACGCCGAATCACCGCTTGACGCGTGGACAGTGCATTTAATGCAGCGTGAAGTTCGCACACCAAAAAGAAGACGTCCCGTCGGCTCCACAGGACCACGTGGCAGTGCACTCATGACCTGGCACGGATTCGCACACCAACAGCCGCGCCTCTTCAATGGACGCACCCC